>PVIU01000074.1:279673-320094 GCA_004026605.1 Ondatra zibethicus
GGGGGAGCTGCGGGGGGGGGCAGAAGCAGTTTGACCTGAGACCTGCAAAGCAGGAGGGAAGCAGACATACACTGAAGATACCAACCAACCAAACAAGGTGATATAGTGTCTGTAATCCCAGACCTCACGCTGCTGAGGCTGGAGGATCACAGGTTGGAGAGCAGCCTGCACTGTAGTATAGTAAGGTCCTGACCCTGTCTTAAGAATACAAAACAAACAAAAACCTACAACCGACTCTATACTTTAACAGGAGTGAATTCTCCAGGCCCACCAGAAAACACTTGGAAGTAGGAATTATTACAAAGCCCATTTATAGATACAAAAAGTGAGACACAGTGATCCCACTGGGGCAGGACCTTCTTGATGGCCAGCCATGTTCAATGGAACCACCTTTAAGGACCATGCTGAGTGAACCGTTCTCATTCAACCAGCCAGCCTTATTATCTGTCAGATGATAAAAACAGAAAGGTTCATTCATTCACCTGGGGTCACACAGCTAGAAAGAGGCAGAGCCAGGAACTAATAGACTTCTTTCTATGGTGGTGTTGGCTTTTCCACAGGCATGCAACTTTGGAACGTTCTTCAGAAGTTCACAGGGTCCTGTGTCCTTGGAGAGTGGCTTCCCTGTCTCCTCCTGGGAAGGGGTTTACCTTCTAGGGAAAGATTGCTGGAGAGTAGTGGCTGGCTCCTTTTTCATATGGAGTTACAGCAGGCGGTGTTGTTGTCTGTAATCCTAAATCAAGAAACCTCGGTGACCTGGAAGTGTGTTGGATGGGTAGATGCAGCAATTCCTGTGTGGCCTTTGTTACCCTTGTCGCTGTCCTGTGTATACCTGGCCTGGGCTGAGCTGTATCTTGGTTGTCTGGAAGTCCACAGCAGGTGTCTCTGGTCTTCAGTGTATGTGTGTGAAATAGCCTGCTGCTGTGTGCATGGGCACGTAGGTGTGTGACTGCTGCCCCGCCATGCGTAGGGGTGAAGCCACAGTATAACTATAGAACAAAAGAGGTGTGTGCCATGTGACTTTGTGGAGCCCCACTCTGCTGGGCGTAGGCTTGTAGATTTGCCCACAGCCCCATTCATAAATAGGAAAAGGGATAGAAGAGCCAAGTCAGTTTTGTGAAAGCATCTAACTGTGAGTGGCTAAGTGGGGACTAGAAACCAAGGCTGGCTTCAGAGCCTGGCCTCTCTTCTCAGCTCCCCAGGGAAGATTTAAGTGACAACAAAAAGTTTAAAGGAGCTGGCAGCATGCAGGGGCCCCACTGTCATCAAGGAGTCTGGAGGACGAGGATGTGTGTGTGTGTGTATGTGTGTGTGTGTGTGTATGTGTGTGTGTGTGTGTGTGTGTGATCACATGCATGCCCCCTCCTCATTCTGGCCTCTCAGCTCCTGCCCATTCCTGGGCCCCCAGCCCAGCCTCAGTCACACGAGGGCCTTTCTTTCTGGGGATTGCAAACGCGCCAAAGATTAACGCCTGCAGCTGGCTGTAGCCTTTAAACAATGGAAAGACCTAGGAAGTGAAGGAATCGACAGGGGAACACAGAGCCCTGTCCAGTGGGGCGGGTGGGTCACGGTCTGCCCGCTTGACTCCAAGTGACCCCGACCGCCTGCCCTTCCCCCAGCTCCAGCTCCAAGCATCAGGCTGGAAGCATAAACAGTCTGCATAGAAATTCTCACTCTACAGACTAGACCACTTTGCACAAGTAAAGCCTTCCCTAGAGATTGGCGGCAGCGGCGGCGGGTGGGGGGGTGTTAGAGAAAAAGGGGAGCACCCTTTCATCCAGGAAATTATCAACTATTGGGGAGGGGCCTGGTGTCAGAATCCCAACTGGGGGCTTCTAGCCAACCTGTTCTACAACGACAAGATAAGCAGACAATCCCAACACTTAACAGGCTGAGGTGGGAGAATGGCTAGCCTGGGCTACTAGCAAGATTCTGGGGGCTGGGAGGGCAGTGATAAGAAGAGACAAAACCAACCCAGCCAGGTACACTGCCCTTCTCCTCCCTGTATCTCCACCCCTCCCTCTGGAGACAGCTGAAATAGCTCTGGCTACTTCAAAACTTCACCCTGCACTACTGGAGGGAAGGAAGCCAAAGTGGGAAAGGCCAGGCAGGCGGTCATCTGTGCTGATTTTCAAGGCAGTGAGGGTGAGAGACATGGAGGGCGGGGACATGTAGCCCTGAGTCCCAGCACCGCAATAAATGAGCCATCAGGTGAGCAGTCTGCTGACCGGTGGCTAGGAGGAATTTCTGGGTATAGACCTTCTTTGGCAGGTGACTTCTGTGTGACAGGCACAGCCTTCCATCTCAGAGCCCCGAGAAGAAGATGCTTGTGATCCCATTTCGCAGATGACAAAATACAGCCCCCGAGAGATTTAGTCACTTGACACAGACCACAGGGATGGAGAAAGAGACAGAAGAGCCATTTGATCCTAGCCTTTCTTGTCTCTGGGTTCAAGACTAATACCTCGCTGGGCATGGTGCTCAGCCTTTAATCCCAGCACTCAGGAGGCAGAGACAGGTGGATCTCTGTGAGTTTGAGGCCAGCCTGGTCTACAGAGTGAGTTCCAGGACAGCCAGGGTTACACAGAGAAATCCTGTCTCAAAAACCAAAACCGAACTAAACCAAAGCAAAAAGGTAGATATCATCCTCCTGTATGTGTGTGGGGGTGGGATGGGGGCCCTGGTCAGGAAGGATCCATCAACGGGAGAACTGACTTTGCTTGGCTTGCCTGGCTGGCATCTACAGTGCTGTGCAGATTTTCCCAATCCAGAGCCACCTATGTCTTTCTTGAATTTGGGCATTACTGATAAATTCAGCTATGTTCTTTCTTAGTTTGCAAACCCTTTTTAACCGCCTACAAACACCTTTCTGGTCCTTCCCATAGCACACCAAAAAAGAAATAAAGACACTGTCTGGGTGGAAAACAATGCCCACCCCCCTCTTCTAGTAGCCAGATGTGGGTCTCCTTGGATCAGAAACAAGGGCTGTGGCAGGTCCCAGCCCGTGACTGCAAAGCTTAGAAATGCAGGTGGCGAGTCCCCTCCGCAGATGAAGCCACTTAATTACCACGCAATCAATATGCAAACAAGTGCCAAACTGGGTTTGAATCAAATTTCTCATTGGGGACTCAGTGGGGGAGGAGAGTCAGGCAGAAGGGGGGCCCACCAGGGTGGACTGCAAAGGAGGGGACTGGCTGATAAAGAAAGGGGTATCAGTGAGACCCAGGCACCCCAGAGCCACTCAGAGGCCCCTAGAGTCTGGCGTGGGACCCTGCTTCCCATTGAGAGGAGCCAGGGTCTATGCCTTCAGGCTGCCTTCTTCAGGAGGGTTCTGAGGCCTGTCAGCTGAAGTCTGGCGGCCTCTGCTAATTCATTTGACTCGGAAATCTCAACTTGACCAGGTTCCCCCTCCCCTCTTTAAAACAAACTCATTAAACTTGTCAACACTCATTAGGCCTGTAAAACATTGAACTGGAGCCGCTGGGGGAACTCGGAGAGGGTATGTGTTAGCTATGTGTGAGCATCTGGGAGCGCGCACTCCGGAGCTGAGCCAGGCCTTGGGAGACTCAGCTCAGGCTTGGCCATGGGACTAGAAGTCACAACGGTTTGTTTTCTTGCATCTGCTGGTTATCAAAGGCAGAAAAATGCTGGGAGTGAGGCCCCCAGGAACTCTAGAGTCGAACTTCAATTGGAGTTTGCCTGTGACTGTCTGATCTATCACAGTGGGACTTAGCTTGCTGGGCAAGCGCTCTGCCACCAAGCTGCACCCCAATCTGAGCTGCTGCATTTTAGAGCCTGACTTTGGTAGCTGCTATGATCTCAAGGAGCTGTTCCCCAGGAGCCTTAGCTTCCTGCTGCTAAGCCTGTGTTTGCAGGATAGTCTTTTCCTTTGAGCCTCAGTTTCCCCAAAGTTCAGTGAAGAAGCAAGGTTGTGGTGAGGAGTGGCTTGGCACAGGAGTAAAACCAGTGAGCTCTGTGGTCCCACAGGGACATTAGGAAGAGAATTTCTTTTTTGTCTCCCACCCACCCACCTTGTCTACCTGCTCCTCACTCTCAGTCCCTGGCTACACAGTGTGGAATCCCTGGGGGCATTGTCTAGATCCCAGTCCTTGGGTGAGAAGTATATGTGTTTGGAAGGGACCCTAATCTGAAGTCGGGAAAGTGGAGGCTTCCAGAGGACAGTCTGAAGCCAAAGACAGAGGGCCACAAGGGTTCTTCGAATAAGAAAGCACAATTTAGCAAGGGGAAACCGTGTTACATGTTTGGGGGAATAATTCAGTCACAGAGTTCTTGCCTAGATGCAGGAAATGATTCTCAGCATGGCATGGTTGGGGGAGTAGAAAAGACGATTTTAAAGGAGAGCTAATTACTGTGTATCACCCCCCCCCGCTCTCCCCCCAACATGCACACCCACTTTTAAACACTGCCTGTTGCAGAGGAACCCAAACCACTCAGGTTTACAAACAGCAGCTGTAAGAAGCCTGCTGCCGGAGTCTCCTCTTGGGCCACAGTCTGCAGAGTCCAGAGACAGCCTCCCTGCCTCCCTGGGTCTGCTCTCCGGGCCGGGGAACAGCATCCAGCCGATGAATAGCCGTTTTGTCTGGGTCCCCTTTTAGGGTCTATGATGTGTTCTTTTTCCCTTTAAAGTGGGGTGTCTGCAGTCTCCGGCTCTTTCTCTCTCCCTTCCCCCTCCCCCCTCTTATTGAGAATACCCCCTTTAAAAAAAAAGGAGAGAGAGAGAGAGAGAGACACGCCAGCCTTCTGCTATTTTCCCCTCTCCTTGAAAATGAGAACATCAGCCATTGAAGTGGATTGATGAACTCTTCCAAAAAGTTTATTAAGAGAGGTTAGACAAAAGCCCCCGGGCCTGCAGGCAACTGAGCAGTCAGTATATAGACTGGACCCTTTTGTCCCCCCAGGGCCGACGCTTGAATACCTCTCAATGGCCCTCTTCAGAGTGACAAGATCAAGCCAGACAACGGCTTGTTAAAAGGAACTGCTAGCCGTTTCTCTCTGCCTGGCGCAAAGCTGCGTCCCCCACTTCGGTCCTGCATTAATGTACATCTGCACCCGCGGGAATAATCGGCTGGAATTCTGTTGGTTTTGTGTGGGTTTTTCTTTTCTCTTAAATACACCCTCCTCCTCCCTTGCCCTGCCCCCCCTGCCCCTCCCCTAGCGACCCCCTCCCTCCTCACAGCTGTCCTAGAGGCATATGTTACCCAGCTCTGCTGTCTATGTCCTGGGAGTACCCCTGGTATTTCTGGAAAGGAAGGAAAGAACAGGGTTTTGGAGCCTCTGTCTCTTTGGGCCATCCTCATGGATGCTCCTGTGCCCCAGGGGATGGGTGCTAGGAACTTAGCTACATCATCAACCCTGTAGTAGGGGATCCTCTGTCCCATGTATGGATGGAAATCCAGGCAGGTGAGTGGAAGTCTGGGATATTCCCCAGACCTGGTTAACTCAGTGTCTGGGTTTAAGAGTCCCTAGATATGGTAGGTTTCCCAAGCAACAAGCTGGTGGTGAGAGCAGAGAAGCTGTTCTAAGGGACAGGGACAGCCGGATGCCTGACCCTAGGAAGCCAGGTGGGCCACGCTGTGGGAGATCCATAGGAGTGGGACAAGAGGGGAGGAGAAGTTGCCTAAAGAAGACTCATGGATGCTGACCTGTCCAGGGGTGGGCATTGGACAGAGAAGCTTAACAAGGGTCAGATCTGCCCTCTTCAGCTGGGCTGGGCAGTATACATTCAGGTGTATGCGTGCAAGCCTGTGTCTACGTGTATATACTTCGAATCACTGGCCTAGTGAGCTTCATTTTCACTATCAACTACATTTTGTTCTGTCTGGATCCCGCAGCTCCAGGGTCAGGACACTGTGATAGACAGGTGCTCAAAAAATGCTCCCTGCCTTTAGAACCTTCCTGAGATCTGGAGAGGCAGCTGCTGCTCCTGGAGACTGAAGCTCTTCCCTCCCAACCTCAGGGACCACTGCCTTCCCCTTCTGAGCAGTCTTCCTGGCAATGCTAGGGGAATTGACTATTCTCCTCTCAAGGATAGGGATAGCGTGAAGGAGTTAAAGGGGTTGGGGCCAACTGCCTGGGAAAGACCCACTCTGGCTCCTAATGGCCCTCTCTGATAGCAAAAGGCTCTCTCAGTTTCCTCTTATTTGTGCAATGGAAACCCTCCCCCCAACCCCAGGCCATCTAGGCCCATGGATGGCCCAGAGGGCTCAGGTGAATCCGCTTAGTCTACTAGCAGTGCAGCCTCAGCCTCACCTCACCTCACCTTTGGTGTGGACCAGCATATGTTCAAATCCTGCCCCTGCTGCTTGCCAACTGAGTCACTGTGACCCAAGTCTTTGTGGCCAGCAGAAAGGAAATGCTCCAAGAAAATGTTCAGGTTGGGACAAATGTTCAGGCATCCAGGCCAGGCCAGCCCTGTCTCTGTTCTTGCCCAGTTGCTTTCATGTCTTTCATGTCTTTGGGAGAAAGGAAATCTAGATGTGTGCATTCATATGTGCATGTATATGCATGTGTGCATGTGCACACATGCATGTGTGTGTATATGGGCATGGGTGGGGGAAGGTGATGGTACAGCCAGCCATTGTAACTGAAGAAATCTGCCTCTCACCCCTGTCTACCCACTCCAGTGAAAGATAGCTATTTCACGGATGATTCAAGCCAAACTTCCCTGGAGGAAGGGTTCTGACCCATGACCCCTGTAACCTGTATTTAGCACCTTCAAAAGCTCCTCCTAGCCCCAGAGAGCTGCCCTGTGCCAGCCCTAGGGAACAGGGCCATCAGCAAGCCAGGTCCTGAGCTCAGGAATCCTGAGTGAAAAGCCAGATGGGTCTGGGAGGAGCCATCCTAGCCTGTGAGTAGTCACAGGAAACCTGGAGAGGTGGAGGGATGGAGGAATGGGCTTCTAGCGAATGAGCAGGAGGTAGTGAGAGTTAGGGCAGCTGCCCTACATGAGATCTCTCTTCTCTCTGGCTGTGTTGGTTTACCTGTAAAGTGGAATGGTTTTGCCTTTCTTGTGGGGTTTCGCAAGGATGCATGGATGCTATGGCAGCTACCATAGGCCTCACCAGTAGTGAGGACTGGTCTGTGTTGGAGGGGGACAATGCGAAGGTCTTTGCCCAGGCATGACAGAGGATGGGACAGATACAGCAATGAGGGTTGCAGTTATTAACTCAAGGGTATGCGCTAATGGCATATCTTGCCTCATCACTAGCAATGCCAGACCTGTGCAAAAGCCAAGAACAGTGTGGACTCATCCCTGTCCCCAGGGACCCCCGTTGTGATAGACAGGAAAATGTGTCCCCTCTCATCCTATATAAGATATCTCATGGGCTGGAGAGATGGCTCAGAGGTTAAGAGCACTGACTGTTCTTCCAGAGGTCCTGAGTTCAATTCCCAGCAACCACATGGTGGCTCACAGCCATGTATAATGAGATCTGGTGCCCTCTTCTGGCATGCAAGCATACATGGAAGGAATGTTGTATACATAATAAATAAATAAATCTAAAAAAAAAAAGATATCTCATGTTGGACAGGTGATGGCTGGGTTTCTCCGTCTCTCTGTCTCTGTCTGTCTGTCTGTTTGGCTGGCTGGCATTTTGAGACATGGTCTCATTCTGTGGCCTCCTGCCTGTTAAGGCTCACCCTGTAATCCAGACTGGTACAGAATTCCTGATCTTCCTAGCTCAACCTCTCAAGTGTCGGGATGACAGGCATGAGTCACCATCTTGTTTGCTTTTGTCCTGATTTTCTCCAAGTGCACTTGCCATGGATCTCTGCAGACTTTCAGATCTCTGGACTAGGGGGAGAGCTTGCTATGCAAGTGTGAGGACCTGAGTTCAAATCCCAAGTGTCCATGACTGTGCACATCTATAACCCCAGTGCTGTGAGGGAGGTGCAGTGGAGGCAGGAGGATTGCTGGGTCTTGCTGGTCTCTGGTCTAGCTCCAGATTTAGTGAGAGACTCTGTCTCAAGGGAATGAAGTGGAGATTGGTAGAACAAGATACCATCATCCTCCTGTGGTCTCTGCACGTGTGTGCACACATGTATACATCACACACACACACATACACACACAGGAGAGAGAGAGAGAGAGAGAGAGAGAGAGAGAGAGAGAGAGAGAGAGAGAGAGATTGATTCTGATCTCTGCTCCCATCTCCTGCTTCTTGCCCCAGTCTTGCCTTTGTCCTAGCCGTATCTCTTAAATCGAACCTCAATTCTCCCTCATCTTTCAGGTAGGAAGGTAAAGGCTAGGGTAGGAGTCTGTCCCCACTGTCCCTCCAGTCTCTTTGGAAGCTGGCACTGGGCAAACTCCTGTCTTAGCTCAGCCCTTGCTCTGCTCTGCCACCTCAGGCAAGACACCACCTATGTAGGTGGGAGTGGGTTTGCCACCTCACAGTGGGAGGAGCCACACACTGAGTTCCTGACCTGGCACACAGTGGACCCTTAGAACATAAGTGCTGGTGTCCAGGAGGCCCTGGGGCCCACATGGGCTTCCTGGCTGTGCACAGAGCCTGGGCTCCCACAGCCTGGACAGCCTTTGAAGGTCAGTGCAGCCCTTTATTACCACAATTAATCATCCAGGGACAATGGTGCTGTCATGCCCTCAGCCTGGCCTTCAAGGGGCAGGGGTGGGTGGAGGGCACCCGAGGGGGGTTTAAGCAGCTGCCCATTTGTTTAGGGGTATAGAACACTTTGCTGGTTTGTGCTGCAGCCCCATGTTGGAACTAAAGAGTGTTCCTAGGGAGGGGCGGTAGTCAGCCTGAATCTAGAGGGAGATTTGCTTTTATTTTGGTACGCAACTTGTTCTCGGATTGTGCCAGCATCCTTTGAGGTCCGCTCAGGGGTTGGGTGACAGCTATGGGTAGTCAGTGGCTAGGGATGCCACCTTTCAAGGTTGGCTAAGGAAGACAGGGAGCTCTGGTGTCCCCAGGCCCATGATGAGCATTCCACAGTGTGTGACTTGAGTCGGGTAGAGTACCAGTACCCCAGGGATGTGCTGGGGACACTTACTGGTGGCATCCAATTATAAGCCTTTGTGAAGGTTAGGGTTTAACTTCCACCTTCCTTCTGCTCACCATTCATTCATTCATCATCCATCCATTCATTCATTCATCACCCACTCATCTGTTCAGTCTTTGTCCTTCCATTCATTCATTCCTTCACCACATATTCATCATTTGTTCATCATTCATTCCTTATTAGCCATTCATTTGCATAATTCAACCATTCACTCCTTTACCCTGTGAAACTGCAGCTTCGGATCAGACTTCTGCCTGGAATTTGAGCAGAAGAAATCTGGGTCTTAACATCTACAAAAATTATATTGACTTTTCTGATTGAAAGAATCACTTGCTTCTTATAGAAAGAAATCAAAGTGCATAGAAAGTTTGCCTGTCCCTGGTACCTCCTGCTAGACTTCAGATGCAGGTAATTTGAGAGTCTGATATTCTAGATGTTTCTCTGCAACGAAGTGTACTTATCTCCGCCATGTGTCCTCTCACAATGGGACAGTGCGGTGGCATTGTTGGAACCTTAACTGGATGACAGCGTGCCTAGGACAGTGTTTGCTGGAAGCTTGGGACATGAGGTTCTTTCTGCAACACGCTGTCAGTGCCAGGCTTCCTCGTGTCCTTTGGCTGCTGTTGATTTGGGTAAGAGTAGCTGAGGTGCCGGGTTTCAACATTTCCTCTGGTTGCCCAAAAGGTGCCATCGCTCTTTCATAGAGGATAAGACCTAGTGCCACAGAACTATTCTGACTTCTAGTCTCGAAGTAGCTGGCATTTAGGTTGACTGTGTGTGTGTGTGTGTGTGTGTGTGTGTGTGTGTGTGTGTGTGTGTGTGTGTGTGTTGGGGTGGGTCAGATGACAACCTGTGAGAATCAGAATCAGGTCTCTTTTCTACTGTGTAGGTCTCGGGGATCAAACTCGGCTCAGCAGACTTGGCAACATGTGCCTTTACCCACTGGGCCATCTCGGTCCTCCCTCAGCTATCTCTTTATTTTTCATTATTAGACAGGTGCTTACTAACTTGCCCAGGCTAGCCTTGAACTCACTCTATAGTCCAGACTGGCCTTAAACTTGTGATCCCCCTGCCTCCGACTTCTAAATGGCTTGGATGACAATTGGTAGCCACCAGACCCCATTATGGTTTGGGGCTGCCCTGAAAAACTCCCTAATCATCAGACCCCTCTAGATGTTAGCTATGGAAACATCCAGACCATCTCACTTTTCACAGGGGGAGGTCGTGTCCTCGGGAGAATTACCTGACTGTCCCTAGGTAATATAGCTCACTGGTGTCAAATCGAGGGCAGATCCAGTCCTCTGAGACTGTGCGGTGATTGTGACAGGAAAGGTAAATGAAGGCAGGGAGGATGGCAGTGGCAGTGGCTGGCAGGGGTGAGGGTGTTTGTGCTCTAGGGGTGAGGGCAGGGCAGCCATGTGGATAACCAGGATTGAAGATATCACAGTGCTCAATTGTGGCTTCAAACTTCACAGTTTACCAAGTTTCTTCAAGGCTATAGTGCTCATAACCTCTGTGGAGGAACCATGGCCCCCTCTTTTACAATCAGAGAAACTGAGGCTCCAAGGGTAATATTAGTCGCTCAGAGCACACAGTAAGTGATGGAATATCAGGTCTGGGTGGGCTAAGGACTTGGAAACCATAGTCCTTTCCCCCGTTGGTGAGACACTAAAGAGCGGAGGAACTTCTGGCCCTGAAGCCTCTTCCAGACAGAGGGCAGTGAGCCCTGAGTGAGTAGAGAGGCCACCCCTGGACATCAGTGATTCTGAGCAAGGCAGGATTCATAGTGGTCCCTTTCGGGTGCTAGCGTCAGCTGAACTCAAGTTCCAACCTGAATCTGTTGTTTGTCCGTGGGAAAATGGCACTGTTTCTCTGTGTTCCCATCTTCCTAGGTGTAGCGTGCATTTCTTTATAGTACTTGAGAGAGGAGATGACCTCTTATAGGCAGCCAGTCTGGTCACAGTAGATCCTCAATACACGTAAGTGCTACTGTCAGGCTGACTGGCTAGGGGAGGGTTTGGCAGTCTCTGCTCTCAGTTTTGGGTCCCTGGTGACATATCCGTAACTTGCATCATTTATTCATGGATGACCAGAAGTGGTCAAGGTGGGATCAGGTAGGCCAAGCCTGGGGCTGGAGAGATGGGGTGTGCATGGGCTCTGCTGTGGAAATGGTGCTGTTCTGAAAAAGAGCAAGAACTGTGGCAATCTCTCCCCAAAGCACAACAGTCAGACCAGCTTCAAAGTAATGGCTTGATTACTTCAAACTGTTCTGCAGCCTGCCCTATGGCTCAACCCTGACATCTTAGCACCCATGATGGGAGGCAGGATGACACATTTCAAATCAGCCTGTTCCAAACAGATAAACCTGTTTCACAACCAAACAACAAAATCTAAAATAAACTAGGCATGGTGGCTTGTGTCTGTCATCATAGAACTTGGGAGGTGAAGGCAGAAGTATCAAGAGTTCAAGACCAGTTTTGGCTACGAGACCCTGTTCTCAAACACCCAAAATTAGGTAAAATAAACTCAAAATGAAATCAGCTAAAAAGAAATTAGTTGGGTCAGGTGGTGGCAGCGCATGCCTTTAATCCCAGCACTCGGGAGGCAGAGGCAGGTGGATCTCTGTGAGTTTGAGGCCAGCCTGGTCTGCAGAGTGAGTTCCAGGACAGGTTCCAAAGCTACACAGAGAAACCCTGTCTCAAAAAACCAAAAAGAAAGAAAGAAAGAGAGAAAGAAAGAAAGAAAAGGAAAAAATAGTTAAAAAAAATAAAATAATTCTGTATTCCAGGATGAAAGCCAAGACCAACACAGTGTCTGTTCACATGCCTCCAGCTCCCAAAGCAGTTGTCAGGGGGAAGACAGGCCCATGCTCTGCCTCTACCCCAGACTGGCCAGCACATGGGTGGACGCACCCCCAGGTGCCACAGTTCTCTATAGGTGTAATGCCACAGGGACCACGGGGCTCTTCCTGCTGCTGCTGCTGCTGGCTCAGCCTCCAGTGTGACTCAAGGCCCAACTGGCCTGTGACCGTGGGAAAGACTTGGGGTAGAAGGGCCAGTAAGGCCACTGCAGAAAGCGTCTGGCCATTTCCCAAGCCGGGCACCTCCCTGGCAAGGTCCTTGGGGTCCCACCTCTCACCTAGGTAGTGTGAGGCAATACTTCACCTAAAGACAGGCTTTGAAAGTCAGTTATTTGAAGCAAGGCAGCCAAGGCCCGTTGGGCCTCTCAGAGTGCTGGAAGCAAACAGATTGTTGGCAAGTACGGGACCTGAGGAAACGGGATTGAATTTCCCCTCACCTCACCTGGGGAAAATCCACACTGCCTGTTGGTGAACTTGGCTGAGAGGCTTAAGGGGTAGGGGCCTTTTATGGTTATTGAGGAAAGCCTCAGAGATGCTCTTGAGACCTCCCCCTGCTCCCACTCCTATCCTTGACAGCTGCTTCAGGGTTTAGAGCTACCAAGGTTGGCTGGTTCTTCCTTTGGTGTGACTTTCCTTCAGATTAAAAAAAAGAAGCAGCAGCTGAGCTAAGGAGACAGATCCAAGCCCTGACCCTTCCACAGAAAGCTGTGAGTAGCATTGGGCAAATCTCTGTACCTCCTGCCGTAACTGTGAAATGGAGGAGGGCCAGAACACTCAGGCTAGAAGGGCTGGGTGGTGGTGGTGGTACACGGCTTGAATCCCAGCACTCGGGAGGCAGAGGCACGCAGATGTCTGTGAGTTTGAGGCCAGCCTGGTCTATATAGTGAATTCTAGGACAGCTAGAGCTACATAGAGAGACCCTGTCAGAAATTAAAAAAGAAAGAAAGAAAGAAAGAAAGAAAGAAAGAAAGAAAGAAAGAAAGAAAGAAAGAAAGAAAAAAGTTCCTGGCCACAGGGAACACACTATAGATAAGGGGAAGAGCTAGGGGGAAGGGTGTTGGTAGGCTTTACCTGAACCCTTCTGAGAGCCTCTGGGTGGGTAGTAGCCTAGTCTGGCTGTGTAGCCAAGGATGACCTTGAACTTCTAGTCCTCTTGCATTCAGCTCCCATTACTAGAGTATAATCACACCCAGTTTAGCGGGGCTGGGGACCAAACCCACCAGGTCCTGCCTGCTGGGCAATCAGGCTACCAATTGAAGATGCCCTTTGCCCCAGAAGCCATTCATGATTAGAGCTCAGGAGCCCCAACTTCATCTTGTGGGTCTGAGAGACACAGATGCAGGGTGTGAGGCTAGACGTAGAGATCTGTGCCCTCCTTATTTAGTGTCTACACGTTCTGCTGCAGTGGGTGGGGGAGGGGTGGCGATTGGAGGATTTTGGACCAGACTCAACACACAGGGGCATGGGCTACTCACTGCCCCAGTTCCTACCCAGGGACCTGGGTATACTGTCCCCTTCAGCTGGGATCCTCGGTGCCTATGTGGAACTTCCTCCAGCCCAGTGAGACCAAACAACCCAGAGTGGGCTGGGGTAGTTGTTTAAAAGCTCCCAGGGAAGGCTGGGGATGCAGCTGAGTTAGTGGAGTATTCCCCTAGAATGCACAGAGCCCTCAGTTAGAGTCCCCAACGCTGCACCAGACAGGGCACAGGGCATGGTGACACACACCAGTAAACTCAGCCCTCAAGAGGGCCAGGTAGAGAGAGCACAAGTTCACTCTGCTACATAGTGAGTTTGAGGCTCTAGCCTGGGCTACAAGAGAACCTAACTCACCCCCCCACCACACACACAAAAAGAGAAAAAAAGAAAAAGGCTCACAGGTGATTTTAACCACCCACCCAGGCTCAACAGGAACACTACGGACAGTCCAGCAGCCATAATGGCTTCCGTTTCTGAAGCACCAATCAGGTGCCCGCCCCTTTGCATGCGTTTACACAGGTTCTTCTCTGGAGCAGACCACCCCACACACATAACACACCAGGAGGGTTGCCTTTGTCCTGCTTTGGGGCGCTGGGGTGTGTCTGCAACTGGAGCAGGCCCTGGGCTCGTGCCTGTTGGGACATATCTAGGCAACCTTCAGCAAACAGTGACTCAGCCACTTGGCTATAGATAAGTCTCTTCCTCTGCTAGTCCCAGCTTCCTCAGGTTTCTCCCCAACATGTCAGGGCCCAGGAGGATGTGGCAAGTTCTTTTGTCAGTTTTCCCAAGAGGCCCTGGTAGGGGCTGGGGGCTGAGAGAACCCTTCTCTCTTTAACCCTTCTCTCCTACATGCCTCTGGTCCCTCAGGGAGCAGGGGAGCCCAGTTTGGTGGGACAACACTTTGCTCCTGGCACTGGGTGGGGGAGAGTCTCTCCTTTTCCCACTTTCTCGTTTCCAGGTCTAGGACACCCTCACTGGGAGTAGGGTAGCCCTGCCTCTAGGCTCCCAGGTGGAGAACAGAAGGGAGCCACCATGCTTTCGAGCTAGTGATGGGTGAACTTAGGACTTAGTGAAAAGTAGCCACAGAAAGTACGCTAGACTCCTTCATTGTCTGCGAGGGCATCCTGTCCTTCACCCTACTCTCCAGTGACTTGCTCTGAGCACATCCGGGAGTCTCTGGGAACAAATGGAGTCGGGGAGGGCCTGATACCAGTCCTTAACTCCTTCAGTCACCCGATGTGTGACTTCCCATGAGTTCCATTCCCTCTCCTGGATCAGTCTTCTCACCAGTAAGGCGATGGGACTCTCGATGTGGAAGGAGGTGCGAAGCAAGTAGACGGGAGTGCCTCTGGGGACAGCAGCCCTGGGCTCAGCCCCACAGTCAGCCTGGAAGTTCCGTACAAACAACAGAAGGTAGCTTTGCCTCTGTGAGCTGCTTCATCTGTAAATGTAGCTGAGTGAGCTGACTCTTTGTGATAGTTAAACAGAGGAGCTCTTCTGCAAATGCGTCTACAGCACCTGGGGCACAGGAGCTGTCTTCCCCCATGGCCACTGATGGGGTGGCACTGCCATTTGGAGCCTGGGTCTCTCACCTGGGCATGATGGTGTCTACCTGCAAGGAGGAAGGAGCACCTGCAAGGATGAAATGAGAAACTAGGTACCTGGAGCTTGGTGGGTAAAGAGGCTCAGTCATTGCAAAAGCCAATTATCTCCACGGGTGTGGTTGAGTCTGTCTCCCCTTGCCCAACCCTGTCTTGAGAGCAGGACAGGAGAGTTTGGCAGCCCAAGAGTCTGACACATAGACTCGTGTGGCCTTTGGTGACCCTGCTCAAGTACCTGAACATCCTGGGTGCCCAGGCTCTACCTCCCACCTGTGTTCTACCCCACTCCTTTAGCCCATGACTGTGGGTCCCCCTAAGCGGAGTCGGCTTCCTCCATAAGCTCTCCCTCTACCCGCTTGTACCCCCTGGATCAGAATTCTCCACCCCTAATTACTGAAGCCCATGGACTCATGATCCTGATCCCGGCAACACCTACCCACCCCCACACCACCTCCCACCACCCCAACCCACCCCCACCCCCACCAGGCATCCAATCATCTGTCTGTTCTCCTATCTGAAGGAAGTCTTACCAGCCAGGTTTTGGGGACTGGAGGGTAGTGCTGACCAGGGAAGGCCTTGGGCTGTGCAGACGGAAGCCCTGGCCCGTGGGGATACTCTCCACCTGGCTCCTGAGCCCATCAGGCCCCACTTAAGAGGATGTCCCTCACGTGGAGGGCCCGTCCGCCTGGAGATGCCTTCAGAAATGGAAATGTGGTCCATTTGTTTGTGATTTACTCCCTGACCCTTAACGGGAACCCGATGGGACCAACAAAGGCTCCCAGCGTGCCCAGTGCCCAGCCTCAGGAAGGCTGGAGCCTATCCAGTTCTAGAGGCAAAAAGCATCTCACAGTGGAGCCGACTGCTCTGCTCCCACCTCAGGCCACCCTAACCACTCACCGTGGCTCCCTAAACTTTTGAAAGATTCCTCACTGTTCCCCCAGATCAACCTGGGGCCACTAGCTTTTCCATGCTGGGGGCAGGAGGCAGAGGATTCGGCTTTGGAGGTATGGAGGGGATGTAGACCAGGGTGAGAATATTCTGAGCACAAGGTAGGTAGAGAGGGAGCCGGAATGGAGAAGAAAATCCAGCTTTCAGTTTCCCTCAAGAGAAAAGTAAGCTCGCAAGAGACAGAATAATTTTCCAGTGTGCCAGCCATAAGTACAACCTCCTTGAGACGTAGCGAGTTATTAACGAGGAGAAAGAAAAGCAATTGTGAAACCTCTTTGCCTTCAGCAGAACTGTACAAAACCGCTTATTCCCAAGGGGAATCTAATTAGAGGGTAGGGGCCAAGCTGGGGAGGGATAGAAGCCAAGGTTGGGCTGGGTGGCCCCAGTGGCTGGCTCGGGAGGAGAGCCCTATGATGGAATGTTTTCATTCATAGCGCCACAGAGGGTTCCGGGGACCTGGATGCGAATTCAGCAGCTTGGCTTTGCCAAAACTATATCAGAGAAAATAGTTGGGCTTGCTAGTTCATGCCTGCCACCCCAAGGCTTGGGAGGTTGGGACAGAAGCATTGTCAAGAGTTTGAGGCTGGGACTGGGCTGCATAGTGAGGTGCCTTGTGTTTGGATCTTGTTTTGTCAATGACTCCTAGGCCGGCTTGAGCTCCCCATGCAACCAAAAAGGAGTTTGAACTCCTGATCCTCCTGTTCCAGTTTGCACTGGTGCTGAGGATTGAACCCAGGACTTCACGAGTGCTAGGCAAACACTCAAGCAACTGAGCTGCGTCTCCAGGATGCATAGTGAACTTCAGGCCAGTGTGGGTACAGAGTGAGACCTTGTCCCAAAAAAGAAAGTCAAGAAACATCCCCAGAGTTACAAGGAACACAGGTAGACACACCTGTGCCTGGCTGACCCAGGTCTGGCAGTGCCGGTGAGGTCGTCCCCATTGGTTCCGCCACCCACAGCATCTACTACCATATGTGTCCTTGTCCAGGATGCTTCATCCATTATCAGCAAATCAGAGATCTGGTCCTCATCAGCTCCCCTCATAGCTCTTCACAGCAAGCAGAGCATGGCTGTGGGACAGGGCAGAAGGGGCCTATAGGAGAGCAAAGTCATCCGCATCAGCCTGAGAGTGCTCTACAGTTTCCATGGTCTGTTCAATACCCTCAGTTCACAAAGAGAGAAGTGACCAGAGGTCTGGGTTTAAGTCCTGCCTCAGCCACTAGTAGCTGTGTGCTCTTGGGTAAGTCCCAGCCCCTCCCTCACTCTCAGCTTTAGAATGAGGTTGGCCTAGGCGCACACAGGGCCATGACACAATTATAGGTGCACAGCTTGACACCTGTGGGGCATCTCGGCCACCCAGTTTCAGTTTGTCTTCACATAGTAGCTTCTAGCTCTCTAGTCCTCTACCTGAAACTCCTTCAGTGAGAACATTTTGTCCATGTTCAAAATATCCAGAAGTAAGGATTTTGTCCACTGAGAACCTGTATGTATTTGGAGTTTGCTACCTCCTGGTATCTTAATGCCACTTCCCTACAATGGCTGGCCACATCTGGGGAAAAATGATATTACTTATACACTTTTTTGAGACAGGGTTTCTCTGTAGCTTTTGGAGCCTGTCCTGGAACTAGCTCTTGTAGACCAGGCTGGGCTCGGACTCACAGAGATCCGCCCACCTCTGCCTCCCGAGTGCTGGGATTAAAGGCATGCGCCACCACCACCTGGCTACATTAATTATTTTAACAAGATTCTGCTAACAGAGCTCAGAATAGTAATTGCCACAGGTTGCAAGTAACAGATTTATCTGTCTGTCTATATTATCTGAGACAGATCAACCTAGAAATGGAATAGACGACAGAGGCAGACTGGATTTTAAGTCCCTCAGCAGCCTGTTTACAGAGCTGTTTAACTCTAGTGAGAGTCCAGGGGAGACGTGAAAGTCCCTAGTTTGAGGGGACTATTCGGCAATCATGATGAAGACACCGTGTTTGCAGGGGACAGGAGAGAACTGCACATCTGGATACAAATGAGGACTGGATGGATGGTCTACATGTTGGTTTCCAGGGCTTAGGTCCTTAGCCCTCTTGGAGCAGTCAGCAGGGTCTAGGCAGGTGGCTGGTGCCACATAAATCAATCTCTAATGAGATTCTTGTGTAAGGAGATGCTAACAGACTGGCCAGCAATCACACTGGCTTAAATAGCAAACTGCTGTGGGCATCTGCTGGGGCCTTGCAAGTTAGGGCACCCATCTGGATATGGAGGATCATTCATCATTCATTCATTCATTCTTCATTCATTCATGATCATAGGCCACCTCCTCTCCTGGGCATCAAGAATAAAGCAATGAACAAAACAGAAATGGATATACATCGTCAGTCTGTGACGACATACCCTCCTGTGGGTCCTCCAAATTGTTCAACTACAGAGTTGGTGTGGGACAGGTACAGTCCTGGCTTCAGTGTTTTTAGGAGCCTCTCTTGATTGGGTGACAGTTATTTGCCCTGGAAAATATTAGGGATGCCTCTGATTGCAGAACACAAAGGGGAAGTCGGGGGTTGGGGGGTAAGGAGTGGGAACTTAGGTCAGAGCCTAGATGGAGAGGAGGGGGCATGTCCAGAAAGGGCAGCCTGTAGGCTGGGGCCTGTGGGATGTGGCCAAGAGAGTTGGGGACAGCCAAGAGCCCTGTGATGCAGGCGGGGGTCAGGTGTCAGGAGCAGGCTTAGGGTGGTTTCAGGCTCTCTGGTCCTCTCCACCATCACAGAGGGGAGAAGAGCTATAAGTCTCCATGGCCCTCTGCTCTCCACAGTGCAGACAGCCTTGTCTTGTGGGTTGCTGCAGAGCCCTGTCCCTGAGTGGCTCTCAAAGCTGGCAGTGACCAGCCTTCCCAGGTGACACTGGGGAGGGATCTAGGCTACAAATGCGCCTTCTTGGGCACCACCCACAGACCCATCAGGCGATCCCCACATGGGAAGCTTGGTGGGGGGGGGCATTGCTGCTTCACAGCCCGCTGGCTGGCTGTAGTCTTAGCTCTGGGGACCTTCCCCAGCTTTGAACCCAGACCTTGCATCTTACCATCGGCTCAGATCTCCTGGCCTTTCTGAGTGTTCCCCAAGGAGTCCTGGTTGTCCTGTCCATATGCGGACTGAAGATTCTAAGGGCCTCATGAGCTGCTGGGACATCTCAGACCAAAGCTGGCCCTTAATCAACAGCCACCTCCTTCTTCCCTCTGTTGTGCCATCAGGGACAGACAGGAAGCACAGAAGGCAGTCTGCTCAACAGACCCACACTGCCACTTCTGCAAATCAGATTCCCCCACTCTGAGAATGAGTATCCCCCACTCAGAGCATCAGAGAGGTCAGATGTTAAGATTCATCCAAAGATGTGAGCACCCAGAGGGGCTATCTAACCTTGCCCCTTCTTAACAGGAAGAGGCAGGATCATGGGGGCATTGCACCTGGTCCCAGTGGCACAGTGTGTCAGAGCCAGCTGCCCACGCCCTCCTGACTACGTCCCCTGGTGTCACCTTTTGGGTCCTCACAGCCAGGCAGCTCCAAGGGAGCTGAGCTCAAGTTCTAGGTTGATCTTTCCAAGCATCATGGCTTTCCCAGGATGGGGTGAGAGAAGCCTGGCAAAGGTCAGGGGCACAGGCAGAAGTTCTGAGTCCCCCTTGCCCTGATAGGGGCAAGACACAGCCCCCACTCTCTCAGGTGCCAACCAGCACCACAGTATCAGGACCTGATTTCAAGCCAGCGTCTGCTCTGGACCAAGCCTTGCAGGGCAGGGGCGTCTGCCGACTGTAAGACGCAACTGTAATTAAGAAATAAGCCGCCTCGCCCAGCACCTCCGCAATCATTTGGCTAAGTAACTAGCATGGTCCAATGCCTCAGAAATCACCATTAGAGTACGCTCCTTATGGCCATAAAATTTCTCGTTTTCTGCCTCTCGTCAGCCTCCCCCCCCCCCCCGCCATCTTCGCCTTGCTTTATTTACACATTCGTCCTCAAACAATGGCAATAAACTCTTTCCCAGAGTGTTGCAAATCAGAAATTTGTCCACATTTTTCCACCACCTTCCACTGTGGACCTGCTCTGCCTGGGAACAGCCAGCCAGGCCAGCTGGAGAGGGCTGGGCAGCCTGGATTGATGGACGGTTGTCTCCACCCCCACCTCCACCCCTGCCACGAAGAGGTTGTTGGAGAGAAGGCAGGAGGGGAGGGAGCAGATTCAGAGGAGAGAGGCCAGAGACCAGCAGGATGCAAGGGGCCTCTAGGACTAGGGGAGAGAGAGAGAGAGAGAGAGAGAGAGAGAGAGAGAGAGAGAGAGAGAGAGAGAGAGAGGAGAGGGAGGGAGGGAACCCTCCTTTTGAGAGGAAGAGGGTTTAGAAAAAAGATAAAACTGGTCCCAGACAGCTTGTGAGGGAAAGCCCTTCCTGTCCCATACAGGAAACATGATTTTAGGGTGTCCTATGACCCACACTGACTCCCCCCCACCACAGTTTAATATCCAGACCCCTTCTGGAACTTCAACTCCCACTGATCTGCAGTCCTTTCTAGGGTAACAGCCAGCCCTACTGTGTGTGAGCACACTGTCCCGGCCTTTGCTGAGTGATGAATAAGCCCCGAACAGCCAGGGCCCCTTCTCAGGTTGATTTTAGACACCTAGGAGAACCCCTTCTTCTCAAAGATGGGGAAATGGGACTCAGAGAGGTGGTTGAGACTCAAAAAAGGTCACATAGTAAGTTAGTGAAACTTCAAGGTCCCCATCTGGAGTTGGTTTTTTGTTTTTGTTGTTATTATTGTTTTCAGCCCAAAGACTTTCTGTGAACATTCCCATGGGTAAGATTATAGTCCCTTATCTGGGTGAGTTGTGGGGCTTCTGCAATGACATATTCACACTCACACACGAACATTTGAGACACAGTCTTATGTAGCTCAGGCTGGCCCCCAAGTGCTAAATTAGAGGCATGTCCCAGCCCAACTGGTTTATGCATTGCTGGGGATGGGACCCAGGGTTTCCTGTATGTTAGACCTGAGCTACATCTCTGGCCCTATGCACAGTTTTATAAATGCATCTTAGGGTTTTTTTTTATTAATGTGCATGTGTTTTGCCTACATGTATGTATGTGTACCACATGTGTCCAATGCCTGTGGGAAAAAAGCATCAGATCCCCTGGAACTAGAGTTACAGACAGTTGTTAACCACTGTGTGGGTGCTGGGAATTGAAGCTGGGTCCTTTGGAAGAACAACCAGTGCTCTTAAGTGTTGAGCCACCTCTAGTTTTTTAAGTGACACATTGTAGTTGCCCATGTTTATGGAGTACAGAGGACATTTCAGAGGACATAGGGTAAGTAGTTCACCGGCCTACCCCCTCAGACACGTGCCATTCCTTTGCACTGGGGACATTTACACGTCTATGTCCTGGTCATCTTAAAATATTCCATTATTCACTGTTACCATCGTGATCCACCGTACACTAGAACATTAGAAGTGATTCCCTTCACCTCCTGCAGCACCCGTGTCCCAATAGCCAGTACCCACATCTCCCACCTCCCTGGAGCTCCCGGAGTCAGCCTAAGGAGACAGTGATGGCATTGGAATGCTCAGGGGTTGTCACTTTAAGTCATTTCTGGTAAGTGGGTCTCCTAGATAAGGCTTTCTATCTCTAGGGAGGAATGCATGGCCTGCGCTAGATCATCCTGCCCCAGGGATGGAGAGACACCTGGCTGTGCAGGTATCTTCTTCTCCCCACCCACTGCAGTCAGCCAAGTTGTGACCATGGCAGTGGGAAGCTAAACCTGTACTAGAAGTGGGATGGGGACAGTTGACCTTGGTCTCTGTGGGCTTGTGCAGCCTGCAGGAGGGACTCAGTGGAGCCTACAGAGACGCAGAGAACCGTACACCTTCCCCAGCAACAGAATGCTAGTTCCAGAGTTTTCTGCAAGGCTTACTTAATAAAAATGAAGAGTAGTGATGGGAGAAGGTTGGATGAAGGGAAAAGTTGGGAAAGGAAAATGGGTGGCAGGGTCCCGAGGAGGAAGCTGCAACTTGGGCATGCTTGAATCAGTTCTCTCTCTCTCTCTCTCTCTCTCTCTCTCTCTCTCTCTCGTGTGTGTGTGTGTGTGTGTGTGTGTGTGTGTGTGTGTGTGTGTGTGTGTGTGTGTAAACCCATGCATATGCAAATGTGTGCTCATGTGTGTAGAGACCAAAGAACAACCTCAGATGTCCTTCTTTGGGTGCTGTTGCCTTTGTTTTGAGACAGGGTCTCCCAGTGGCCTAGAATGCCCCATGTAGGCTAGGTCTGCTGGCCTGTGAGTATCAGACTTTCTCCTGTCTCAGTCACTCCATGACTGGGATGACAAGGCTGTGCATGACACCTGGCTCTTACATGGGTTCCAGGGATCAAACTCAGGCTTGCCAACCAGCAGGCTTCCAAGTTCCTCTGTCAGTTTTTGTTTTTCGAATGAGTAAGGTTTCTGTATTTAGCTAGTGGATGCAGACTCATTCATTTTATTTTTGAGACAGGGTCTCATTAGATAGCACTGGCTGACCTTGAACTCACTACGTAGCCCAGGCTGGCCTCGAACTCACAGAGATCCACCTACCGCTGCCTCTTGAGTGATGGGCCACCACAGCTGGATTTTCTCCTAGTCTTTTAAACTCAGACTTCTTTGTGGCTGAGCTGGGAGAGGGGTGAGCAAGAGGCAAAGCCCAAGCCCCAGAGCCAGTTCCCACGCTGAATCTCCCTGTGGTGGCCACCCTCTGCCTCTGGGCTCAGCACTGAGGAGGCTGAGGAGCAGGGAGAGGAAGGGCAGATCCGACTTCATGGCACTGGAGCTCGGCTTCCTCTTGTATGTCATGCAGCCAGCACATCTGGTGGGAAGGGACAACTGTCCTATTTCTCTTAAGCTTTGAAGCTTCCTCTTAGCCCCCTAACTCCCCGACCCCGGTCCCCCATGCCCACGCAGCTTCCCGAGGGCCTGTCCCCTCCTTTGGTACCCTGGCTCTGCTCATGTTGGCTCACTTACCTGAGATCTTAATTTCTTACCTGCTCTTCTGCAGTTGTCATTTGCTTTCTGGGACAGGTCCCTGTAGAAGAAATGAAGTGGAGATGGTTGCATGTGGTTGGGTCTGTGAGAGATAAGAATGGGGGCAGGGGAGGAGTATTCATTTATTTGGCCATTCATTCATTCATCATGCATTTGCTCCTGCCTTTGTGTTTTGTGTCCCTGCCTCAGGGACCCAGGGTAAACTAAATTATCTTTGTCGGGGACACTGGTGGTGGCAGCAACCACAGTTATTGGGTACTCACTGTGTACTGGGTACTGTTCACAGCCTTTGCCTCACAATAATAAAATAGTCCCCTCTATCATCAGGAAAGAGGACTCTAAGAGATTGGGACCTTCCTTCAGCCCAGAGGGATAAAGTCACTTCCCTATGTGCTGTGGGGCTGGGCGCTGCTCTGTATCTCTCGAGGGTCACTCTGAGCTACATTAGCACTGTGGGGGAGAGCCACAGCAGCAGGTATCAAGAAGTGGGAGATCCCGAAAGGCACGAGTAACACTCTTGGGGCTAAAGCCCAAGGCTGCCGGACTTCTCTACCAGGTGAGATGAAAAGAGGGGTCTGGGAGGGTGGCTCGCCGAGTTGGTCACCCTGGAACTCTGTCACACACAGGTCTGGCAGCTCAGCCTGGGATTCCGTTCCCTCACAGCGATTTCCCTCTGCTTAGCTTCCCTCCACACTGCCATCAGTGATCCTTGCTTGCCATCAATGACAAGTCCAGCAGTATCCATGGCTGGAAGGAGGAAGACAGATCTCCAGCCTGAGCCACCAACTGTGGTTCCTCCCATTTCCCTGGTGTCCTCATCAGCTTTGGTTGCACTGACTGACCACGCTCTCTCAGAACTAAGAAGGAAAGAAATGGTGTCCTGGGCTCCACTCTACCCAACACTGGTCATTGCTCTCTCAAATCGACTAATGTCAATTTTTAAAATTGTTTATTAATATAGGTAGTTGGAGTCAGCTAATTATTGGAATAACCCAAGGAAGGGACAGGGACATCTCTTTCAGTCGGGAAAGCACTTGCCTTGCAGGTAGGAGGACTCGAGTTTGTTCCCCGGGAACCACTTAAAAAGTCAGGCTGCTGTGACACACGCTTGTCATCTCAGCGTTGAGGAGGTTGAGACAGGCACATCCCTGGAAACTCACTGGCCAACCAGCCTGGACTACTTGTTGAGTTCCAGGCCAATCAGAGACCCTGTCTCAAACTAAAGGTAAAAAGTGCCGGAGGAAAGCCCAAGGTTGTCCTCTGATCGCCGTGTTTCCTCATGCCCACTCCCCACCCCCCGCAAGCACATGAACCTCTTAGTGTGACATACATTGAAATAACCCAAGAAAGAAGAGGACAAAACAGTGTTCTTAAAGCCACAGTTAGAGTGGAAAGTTTTGGAGTTCAGCACCAGTTAGGGCAGGTTTGCTCCTGTCTCCAAGGCGCTCAGATTATCCCTCCCCACACACTACATTAGTCACATGGAACAACATGTTAAAGAGACTGAGTCGGAAGGGTCCCCAGGACCCTTCAGGCAGATAAACCATAGTTTTGAACTCCGCACCCAGACTCAACCCTGGCAGAGGTGTTTCCCGCGTAGGACACATGACTCCCACACATGACATATGCTTGGTTCCCAGGTCAGTGTGGAAGAAAGAACACTAGATACACCCTGGAAAACATGACTGAATTCTGATTGCACAGTAGTGTCCAACCAGTGCTACTTCCTTCTTCCTGGATCCGCCCCTTCCTGTCTGGAATGTATAGACAGCACCCTCTAATGCCCAAGGACAGTACTGAGCTCTTAGCACAGGATCATGATCAAACTGCCCCACATGGACCCCACATTTTCTGATACAAATGATCCCTCCCAGAGAAACCGGGTCTCAAAAATAAATAAATAAAACAAACAAAAAATAAATGAGCCAAGGCTCAGAATTTGTGAAAGTACAATCTCAAGGACACTGGGGACTTCCTACCTAAGAAGGTGTTTTGTAGAGTTGTGGGTAGATGTGAGTTCAACTCCAGCATTCCCAGAGAGGCTACCTCTTCTCTCTTGTTGGGTTGGGAGATTAAAACATCAAAAGACTGGGGGTCCGGGATCCTGTTTGCATCTGCCCCTCACCAGTGACCCCCACCTCTGGAGGAACCTCTAAGGAAGCGAGGGTTCTGACAGCCTGCTGTCTGGTTCTGGGTCACAGGGGTCCTTCAGACCTGAGGGGGTGGGTATCTTACCCTCTGACAGACCAGAGTCCCCTTGAGAAGTAGGAGCTAGCCCTGTTGGATTGGTGCATTTCTCACACTTCTCTAGACATGGGGTAGATCTAGCAGAGCTCCTGAGCTAGCCTGGGCTCAGGCTGTGGAAAACCCTAGAGTAGAGACACCCCCCCCGCCTTCTTGACTGTGGCTATGGGCACATCCCCCAGACTCACTGGAAAAGTTGGGTCCCCAGTATGAGATGATTCCATACAGGAGTCCAAAGAATCCTGTGTGGGCCAGCATCTAGTATCTGGCTGTTTTGCCCATTTCCAGCCTTCCTGTGCCTGGCTAGCTAGCCACAGGCTTCATGAGTGAACCAGGCCAGGGGGCATGACAAGGCAGGGGGCACAGCTCAGGGTGAGATGGAAAGGGCAGACTTGGGCAGGACAGGGGGCTGGGGCCTGAAGCTGAGTTGCTTGGCGCTGGGCTGAGTGTTAAAGACAAATATGGGTAGAAGAGGTGGGCAAGAATGGGGTGCTGGGGTAGAAGAGGTGGGCAAGAATGGGGTGCTGGGGTAGAAGAGGTGGGCAAGAATGGGGTGCTGGGATAGAGGAGGTGGGCAGGATTGGGGTGCTGGGATAGAAGAGGTAGACAAGAATGGGGTGCTGGGATAAAAGAGGTGGACAGGATTGGGGTGCTGGGATAGAAGAGGTGGGCAAGAATGGGGTGCTGGGGTAGAAGAGGTGGGCAAGAATGGGGTGCTGGGATCAAAGTGGACAGGATTGGGGTCCTTCATCTTCTGGTAGGAGTCCCCAAGTCTCTGAATCACGTAAGGCCAGTTCCCACAGACTAGCCCTGGCCTGTAAACACCTGGTGAGCCAGTTATGGCTGAGCACTTTGCACAGAGGGAACGAAAGGACAGGCCACCGCTAGGCTGGCGGCCCCCAGCTGAGCTGTAAATGACTTTTCCATTTGCTGAGGCCTGCGCCCAGGCCTGCTTGGTATTCAGGGACACCGGGCCCACACTCGCCAGCTCTCAGCTCTGCCCGAATTACTTGATTAAAACGCATATCAACTATTATGTGATTCGTTTCTCGGCCACAGCTCCACACCAGGGCCTATGTTAAACTGTAATAACAGGGATGGGAGGAGGAGAAAGAGGGTGCAGGGAATGGGGCTGGGAGGGCTTCTGTGTTGGGGTGCGAAATAGAGACCCTCCCTGTGCCTCTTGGGCTAGTGTTGGCTTACACTGCCTGGGGGTGAGGAGGGCTTGGGAGGTGTGTAGCTTCAAAAAACATCACTACCCACAGGACTTCTCCAGCCAGAAAGAGATGGGAAAGGTCAGGGAGGGCGAAGCAGCCACCGTGATTTCAAGATCACAGGCGGGCTTCTCAGAGAAGCTGCCATGGCAGGTGTCCACCACCAGGTGTGAAGCCAGGGTCCTTGGCTTTTGGTCCAGCCTCCCTGCTCCAGGGCTCCTCTGGGCACCTGTAAAATGGGCTGACCTCGTCTTCTGGCATTCCAACTGATCAGAACAATGATTTCGTGTTAGCAGTGTGAAGGGTCTGCAGCCCCCTGCATGGAAATGGGTGCGGCAGGATGCCAGACTTCAAAAGGCACTTGAGATTGCTCTGCCGGGCTGTGAGCATTGGTGCTGCTACCCTGAGTGCCTGCTGTGCGCCAGGCACCATCTGTATCATAGGCAAGGTGGACCTGCTGGCCTAGCAAGACCAGTGGACCCATACACAGACAAGGATGGCCATTGTCTCCAGAGACTTAAGACATGACTGCGTATGTGTGTGTTGGAGGATAGGGATGTACATAGGGACCAGACATCAGTCTTGGTGCTATTTCCTCAGGAGCTGTCTACTGGGACAGGGTATCTCACTAGGGCCTAGGGCTGGCCAGCTGAGATGGGATAGCTGGCCAGTGACCCCCCCCCCACCAGGAGTTCATTTGTTTCTGCCTCTCCTGTGCAGAGATTACAGGTGCACACCTCTCCCTGGCTCTTTATGTGGTAGCTGGGGGTTGAACTCAGGTCTTCACACTTGTGCAGTGAGCGCTTGGCCACGACGTCATCTCCCAGCCCTTCATCCCTGTTTTCTGATTGTTGAGACTTAAGAGCTCCTCCTCAAAATGGTGCTGAAATCTGCCTGGTCTGGCTCCTTGATGGAAGATCGCCCACTGTGAGGGGTTTTACTGGATAAGCAGGCTCCATCCCAGAGCGAGGACATGGCGAGAGGCAGAGGCAGGAGGTGGCCCTACGTAAGTGATGAGCATAATTGGGAGCCTTGTACGTGGGAGTGTAGAGTCTGGACACACGGATGATAGACGGTTAGTAGATTCACTGGTTTACTGAGACTTCTTGGCATAGCCCAATACTTGGTGATGGTGATGGGATGGGATGGGTTCTAACAAAAGAGCCTAAGAAGGCAGAGGCAGAAGCCGTGTGGCTGGGGAGGTTTTGGTAACCAACCCCAGTGACTCTCCAGTCTTCATTTGCCTTTCACTGTCAGCCTGAGCTAGGCTATGCGGGGATAGGTTATCCTTGTCTCCCGCCATCAGCCTGAGTGAGGCTATCCTAGGCTAAGCTATTCTGTGATAGGTTATCCTTGTCTCCCACCATCAGCCTGAGCTAGGCTATCCTGGGATAGGCTATCCTGGGCTTTGACAAACTCAACATCTCTGGTCCCTGAACTATCCTCAGATTTCCCTGGCTTTTGCAGGTCATGTAACAGTCTTAATGTCTGATGTCTGTCTGTCCATGCAAGCATTCACTGGATACGGTGCTTCCCACCTTGGACTAGGAAGTCCCAGCACAGGAGTGATGCCTTCTTCATCAGACTGGAAGCTTCCTAAGACAGACTGTTTCTCCCCATAATATTGGAGGCCCCAACTTAGAGACCATTCTTTCTTGCTTGGCATGGGCCTCCTGTTCCTCTAAGCAGAGAACCCAGAGAGGGCTCCTTACTGTCCCTTTCCTTTTAAATTGGTGCTTGGTTCAGTTGCATCCCCAGCTGCAGGGAAGGAGGAAGGTAGGGGTAACAACTGGCCAGGATCCGCTCCTTCCTGTCCACGCCAAATCTGCCGATTATTTAATGAGTGCTTTTCCATGTCTGCTTTCCGCCACGATCCCTCTCCCCAGACCCGATGCCCAGGCTACCAACTTTCCCCACCCAGAGGACTCAGCCCCAGTCTGCAGGGCCACCAACACACTTAGTCTTGTTGATTAGTCTAACTCAGAAGGTGAAGGGTTCCTAGGGGTAAAGAAGTGGGTACTGGGAGAGTGGGGTACAAGGAACTGAATCAAGGGCACTGAGGGGTGACATAGAGGCTCTTTGTGTCCCTTCTCTAGTCTCTCTGCTCCTCTCCTCCCCCATTTTTCTATCATCTTTACTATCATCATAATAATGACAATCTTACCTGTGCACTTTCTGTCCCAAATCGCTCCCTGTCTACTTTTTTCTGTTCCCTAAGCCATTGGGTTGGGGTAGGGGTGAGTATGCACAAATTTATTTCATTCTTTCTTTCCAGTTGAGAAAGCCAAGAAAGGAAGTGACTCCCCAAAGGCACATGAAAGAGAATGTCAGAGACCTGGGTCCAGTTCTTAGGTCCCAACTGGACCAGAGTTGTCCCAGGAGTCCTCAGAGACCCAAACTATCTCCCAACTACACCTCTCCACAGGAATGAAGGAACTTGGGCCTTAGGCTGTGTGGCCTCCTTCGAGTGACTCCAAACCTTATTTGGCCGTGTTTTTAAAGGACTCAGTAGCGCAGGCTTCACAGCTCTGTCAAATGAGGCGGCACAGAGAAGACTGCAGGAATGGCTGCAGGTCCCCTGGGATGGGCCAGAGAGTTGGAAACTGAAGTCATAAGTAGGCTGCAGCCTTGGTCTCTTAAGAACTCTTTGGATCTTTGTGGGCAGTGGGATAGACAGGTTAGTCATAAGTAGGCTGCAGCCTTGGTCTCTTAAGAACTCTTTGGATCTTTGTGGGCAGTGGGATAGACAGGTTCTCCTCAGTATCCAGAGGGTTGTTATGGCAACACTTCATCCTAGAGGACCAGTTCTCTCAAACAGCAGGAGCCTGTGGACTCTGCTTTGCTGTCCTCAGTTTGGGCTTGGGTTTGGTGCCTCCAGATGCACAAAGCTCCACAGATCCTGGCTTACTAAGGAGGGGAGGGACAGGGAGTCAAGGAGGAAGTCCCATGGTCTGTTCAGAACACTGCAATCTGAAAGCAGGGAAAAAAGGGTGAGGAAGAGGCAAGAGTCTGGCCATGGTACAGCACCTTGGGTTTCAGCCCTCAGCTGGCAAGATGGTCTCTACCCACAATTTTGTTCCTGACAGTCCTGATTGCCACCTACCTAGCCAGTGTCTGAGTTCTGAATCCAGGGTCACATGGAGGGATATTCCCTGGAGCCTGATCTTGTCGTGCCTGTTTGCTCCCCTGACTTAACTGCTCTCCTGGTCCCCATCAGGACACTGAGACCACTGGTGTGTCTGGCTCTGATCCCAGTATGGGATGGGAAGGGAACCCCAGGGTGCCATGTGTGCCCACCTTTGATGCTCTCACCAGAGCTAGGGTGGGTGGGCAGCTGGCAGGCTGTCTAGAAAAGGGCAGGGGAAAGGTTGGCTCTGACTTTATGTGGCTACCCATTGGCTCGCTGGCCATGGAGTATAGTGTCACAATTAGACACAGCCTGGCAGTGGTCGTTAAATTACAGAGATGAGTCCCCAGTGAACAAGATAAAGTAGTAGAGGGAAGAGGTGGGGAGGAATCCGGCCCAAGTCAGGGCATTGGCCAAGACTCTTCCCCTCCCTGTGCCGCCTGTCGTGGCCGTGGATGCAGCCCTTTGGCAAAATGATCCCTTGTACTTTTGATTCACGGGGCCTTTTGCACCCCCTCTTTCCTCAGCCTGGCATGACTTCAAAATTGCTGTTTCATTGTTGTTGTTGTTCTCAATGTGTTATGAGTTGGGGGAGGGGTCAGGGGAAGGGCTCTTCTTTGTGGGAAGGGCCTAGACTCTCCTATAGGCAATTAGGGAGCATCTGAGTGTGTGCTGGTGTGTAGGTCAGAGAAGAGAGTGTAGACACTCGCCCAGAGACTTTGTACTTTTCAGCCTGCCTTTCTGTGACTCTGTTTCTCCATTGAGAATGTGAGTAGGTGGCCTCTGAGTCTCTCTAGCTTGCCCTAGACTGAGCGCTCTAGGCACAGAGTATAGGTCCTCACCCCCTCTTGTGTGCTTGGCCTCTATAGGAGCATGGTAGGTGCTCAGTAAATGATCTGTAAATGAATGAATGAGTGAGAGAATGAATGGACAAATGGATAGAAAAGGTCCATAAATCCCAATGGCATAGCAAAGTGAAGGGAAAGATGAAGGAAGGGTAAAAAGAGGGAGAGACAGAGGAAGGAACAGAACTGGTTCAGTTGCCTCTCATTGACTCCACCAGGTCAGAGAAGGCAGGAGGCTCAGTGCCACTGGTGGGGATGCAAAGCCAGCTCTGTCCCCCAGGTCTTAGCCCCAACAGCTGGGACAACTGAGCAAGCCAGTTTTTGTTTTTCTGTTTTTTCGAGACAGAGTTCCTCTTTGTAGCTCTGGCTGTCCAGAAACTCACTCTGTAGATCAGGCTGGCCTTGAACTCACATAGATCTGCCTGCCTCTGCTTACCCAGTGCTCGGATTAAAGGAGTGAGCCACCATTGCCTGGCTGATCAAGCCATTTCTGTAGCCTCCTCCCCATCTGGACTCAGAGCTCAGCCTGCCTGTTAGCCATTTCCTGAATAAGCCTTGTCCCAGCCCCCCCCACATGTGCATGGGCACACCCACCCAGCCACCCACACACACACATATGCACGCACACATGGGAGACCAAAGCTTTTACCTTGCATGCTTTCCCCAAAGGTGGAGTTGCTCCATGTTTACTGGTTCATGTTTTCCTGCTTTTCTTAAAGACAGGCTTACTGACGCGCCATAAAACACAACCACGCCTGCCTCAGAGCTTATCGTCCTTTGAGGAATTTTCAAAATTTATTTTACATTTATTTATTTTGGAGGAGGGGCACATATCACAGCATGTGCATACCTGCTCCCTTCACCATGTGGTTTCCAGGGACTTGAACTCGGGGTAGTGTTTGTGCTTCAGAGCCATCTCGATGGCTGAGTTTTGAAAGACGTATTTCATCAAGTCTTATGTCAGGGGCATCTATGTCCGTGTAGATAATTAAAATACCCAGCTGGAGGGGACTAGCTTTAAAAGCAAGGGAATGCTTGGGCAGGAAGTGTTTTCCCAGTCTCCTGGGCTGGGCATGGAGGTTATCTCCCATCCTTCATTGCTAAGCCCTGATGTGGTAAGCAGCCTTTTTCCTTTGGGAGAGACTGGATCCCCAGGACAGTGTCCAGAGAAGGACATAGGCACGACCTCATGCCTACTGTGTCACCCGGCTGTAGGGAACCGGCTGGACGAGGGCTCAGACGTGGAGTCAGAACCCGACCTCCCACTGAAGCGCAAGCAGCGTCGAAGCCGGACCACATTCACTGCCGAGCAGCTGGAGGAACTGGAAAAGGCCTTCGAGAGGACCCACTACCCGGACATCTATACCCGAGAGGAGCTGGCGCAGAGGACCAAACTCACGGAGGCACGCGTCCAGGTAGGGAGAATTGGGCGCTTGCTGGAGTCCGAGGATGGGGTGGAGAAGGTACTGTGGGCAGGTCCCAAGTCTAGTGCTTGCTCCAGGGGTTTGCCTGGGTGATCCTGGGCTCACAGATATAGTAATGCGCCCAGCGGGAAGCACAAGTCAGTTGATTGATTTACAGATTGACAGAGAGGTGGAGAGTTCAAAGGGGAGTAGGGACTCAGCGGGAGATGAGAAGAAGAAAAGGAAGAGGGAGAATGGGGAAGAAAAGTGGGAGGAGAGGAGAAGGGGGAGGAGAGGAGAAAGAGTAGTCAGTCAGAGAAGAGGGTAGGCACACAGTCTCCAAACCTCCCTGTGAGGAGGGCAATTTCCTAGCAGGCCTATCTTCCCCAGGCAGGGAATGAGTTTCCCATTGCTAGAAGAATGCAAGATGTGTTCTGGATAGGTTCACCCAAGGCCCCAAACACCTGAAGTACACAGTCCCTAATCAGTGGGGCTGGTGACAGGAAAGAGTTCAGGTCTGCATGGGGGAGGCAGAGGAGGAGGGGCAGCCCATCTCATCCTCCAGGCTGAGCACTGGGGATCTCTTTTGCAGAGCACAGACTAGACTCATCTCTGCACCTGCCTGGAGAGGGCTAAGGCTATGGAGGAGTTTGGGGGAGGGCAGGGTGACTTGATGAGTGGCTGGTCCTGGACTGTCACCTTTATGTACAGAGGAGGTGGATTTGCAGAGGGGCCACCTCAAACCATGTCATCCCGAGAAGAGAAGTGGCGCTCTGCTCCTCAGTAACCTCATGGCTGCAAGCCGCGGGTGTTGAAGGGGATGGAGCCTCAGACTCACAGCTCAGGTTGGGATGGCCACTCCCCCAGCCCAAGTCAGAGTCTGGAGCTCAGAGAAGTGGCCCATAAGACACAGAGCTAGACTGGCAGCTTGGCCTGGCTGACACAGAAGCTTCCATTGTTTCTGTACCCAAGAGAAGGAAGCTAACTCCGAAGATGGAATTAGAAAGCAATAAGGAAAGTCCTAGAAAAATTGGCCTTAAACCCTCCAGGAACTGGCGAACCTTCCTCCACTTTCCCACCCTCAAGGTGAAGAGGGCAGCGGCAGCCAGCTAGCTCCTCTCATCCATCCCCCTCCCCTCCTCATGACACTGGAGCTGCAGGCTGGTCCCGCTCTGCTTGATCCTCACAGCAGCAGCAGCTGTTGTCCCGGGCACATTCCTCCCTGCCTTCTCATGGCCTAGTCTGGCAGCCTCATGGCTTCCCACCACCCAGACCCTGGCAGCTTCTCAGAAAAGCCCCTGGCCATCAGGACAGTGCTTTCATTGGCCCAAGGGACAGGGAAACAGGTGTCACTCAAGGTCCGCGGAGGGAGGCGTCTGGGAACAGAGGAGGCCAAACCTTGACAAACCACGGAAAGGCCACCAGCCATTGCTTCACTGGGTCTCTCTCCTCTCGGGGGCTGTGAGCTCCCTGGGTAGGACAGAGCAGAGAGGAAGAACCAAAACCAAACTTTTAGAGAGGCTGACCCAAAATCTGAAGACGTAGCCCTAAGGGAGGAGTCTAGAAGCGCCCAGACACTTAGAGGCCCTGGAGGTGGGACAAGAACTCACAGGACATGCACTCAAGTCCCACAGAAGGGTCTGCAGGAAGAGGCCCTGGGTGGAAAGCCTCCATCCCCACCACTGAGCAGCTCAGCTTCCTCCTCCAAAATGAGCTCAGGAGCTCAGGGTTGGAGCTCAGTGGTCACCAAGACTCCTTTGGGTTCTGAGGCCTAATTGGCATCACAATGCCCAGTGAGGAGATGAGACCACTGTAGATGGAAGTGTTCCAACAAAAACACAGCATCCATGGATCGGGAATCCTGGCGAAGGGTTCCAGCTGAGGGTAGCGGGCTGGGGACTCAAGGCTCTGGGTGCTGTTGGGATGTTCCAGCTCCATGTGTCTTGCCACTTAGCCTCTGCTTTGAAGAATCTATGCTTCTGGGGCCTCACAACCCTGGGACATCTCATCTCAGCGTGTGGGCGATGGGAGTGGTTGAAATGGGCATTGAGGTGAAATCTGTCCCAGGGTCCTTTTCTGCAAAATGGAGAACATGGCAGCAGGATCTGCTCACTGCTAGGGTTATATGATTAAAGGCAGAGCAACACGATGTTAGGGACTGAGGTGAGCTTGTAGCTCAGTGGGCAGAGTGCTCGCCTAGCATGCCCAAGGCCCTTGGCTTGATCCCCAGCACTATATAAACTGGTTGGTACACACCTGTAACCTCAGTACTTGGGAATGGAGGGAGAAAGAACAGAAGTTTTAACATCATCCTTGGCTACCTTTCAAGTTCAAAGCCAGCCTAGACTAGAGAAGACCTTGTCTGGGAAAAGAGAGAGAGAGAGAGAGAGAGAGAGAGAGAGAGAGAGAGAGAGAGAGAGAGAGAGAGACCAGTAATGCAACATGCCTTTAATCCCAGTACTCAGGAAGCAGAGGCAGGGGGATCTCTGTGAGTTTAAGACCAGCCTGGTCTACACAGGGAGTTCCAGGACAGTCTCATACAGAGATCTTGTTCCACCCTTGTTCCTTTCTTCTTTCATTTAGCATTCATTTATTCAGTGGGTATTGATCACCTATGGAATGCTCACCCTGCAGGGCATAAGGTATGCAGGCCTCTGCCCTGGATGTTCCTAACCTGAAGGATGACTGAGAGCCACTCAGCCAGGAGCAGAAAAAGGGAATGATGTTTCACACGAGGAAGGACCCAGCAGCGCCTCCCTTTAAGGGGTAGAGGACTCACTTGCCCCACCTTAGATGCAGCCCTGAGAGTGTTGGCGTAGGAGCACTTTCCGTCTGGAAGCCAAAGAGCCCGACATAAGAACAGCTTCTGGTGAAAGGGAGCAGCGTGTGTAAAGTCTAGAAGTGGAAAGGAACCTCCCGCAGCAGTGCGTGCGTGCATGCGTGTGTGTTGTGTGTGTTGGTGTGCATGCTTGTATGTGTGGACCTGTGCATGTCCTGTTCTAGCAGTGCCAGGCTATGTGAGCAGGGCAGGGTCTCAGCCTCTAGTTGACACGGCTGGGTGACAAAGACATCCTTACTCAGGACATTCTGTGTGTGTGGTGTCCTCTTGGAGGGCTTCCTGGAGGGGCTGGAGGTTTAGAGCAAGGATTGGAGACCTTGGGCACAGGCCTGGGAAGAGGGCTAATGGACTCTCCAGGCCTCCTGTCGTCCTGGCCTGTGGCTGTCTTAGTGTAAAACAGGTGTCATTCTAAAAGACCTCCCTGGATAGTGGTGAGGGGACCCTGCCTTTGAAGCTCCCTGCAGACCATCCTGGGCTGTTCAACGGTTGCCTCTGCTTCTTGGAAGAAGACACTTACCATCTGGGAGCTGCCTGCTGGGTACCACCTCACCCATGCCCCAGCTCTCTGCAGGGACCCAGGCTCAGCATCTTTTTCCCTTCAGGTCTGGTTCAGTAACCGCCGTGCCCGCTGGCGCAAGCAGGCAGGAGCTAACCAGCTGGCTGCCTTCAACCACCTTCTGCCCGGAGGTTTCCCACCCACTGGTATGCCCACCTTGCCACCCTACCAGCTGCCGGACTCTACCTACCCCACCACCACCATCTCCCAAGGTGAGTGTCTGCGATTAGAAAGTGGACAGTCCTTTGTTATGACCTTGAAACTCTGGCCACTCAGGTCCCCTTCCACCCCTCCACCCTCTGGGGCTGAACTGGGCCACTGAGACCCCTCAATGAAGAAAGATCCCTTGGGTGCAGTTCTTCAGGTAGCTTCTAAGATGCCACACAACCCCAGCGAGGGAATGCTGAGGGAGGGAGGTGGCAAGGAGAGAGCCCGGGATACCCAACAGCCCTTGAAAGTAAATGTTTCCTCCCAGTTTCCTAGATGCCCCCTCCCTGCATCTTGCTCCCACCCCAGCACACACGAGAAACCTCTTGACATCTGAGGCACAGGTTGCCTCCTGAAGGGCCTGGAGGCTGACATTCTGGAGGCTAAGGAGCCAGAAGGCCCTACCCATGATTCGCAATAAGAGATCAAGCCAGTGCTGAGGACAACAGTCCGTGTGCAGGGGGGCGCTACTGAGCCAAATTAGTGTGGTGGCTGAGAGGAAAACCAACTCTAGTTCAGTCATTTCAAGCATAGTTCACTCATTGATTGACCTTGACTCTAGCCCAGCCTGACTGAACCTAGAGGCCCCTGTCCCCTCTCCCCATAAGCTAGGACTCACTCTTGCTTTGTGTCCTTCTCTAGCATGAGTGAAGTCACCTGATAGGTCAGCATTACCTTAACTGGGCAGACTATAGTTCTTGGCAGGTGCAACTCGCAATCCATTTATTGAGTATCTGCTGTATACCTAACACAAAGCACCAGGACCTATCCGTGTGCAATTTGCCAGAGGTCTTTTAGATGTCAGCTGGGTGGCGGTCAAGCCCGGACCAGTCTGAGAACCAGCTTGTTTCAATCCAAGTCACTTGAGAAGCTGGTCCCTTCCTTCCAGAGGGCCTGTCTGGGTGGAAGGGTCCCAAGGCTGCTTTGTCACTTGCTTAGGACCTCTCTGGGTCTCTCCTCAGATGGCAGCAGCACAGTGCACAGGCCCCAGCCCCTTCCACCATCAACCATGCATCAGGGTGGACTGGCTGCAGCCGCTGCAGCCGCTGACACCAACTCAGCTTATGCGGCCCGCCACAGCTTCTCCAGCTACTCGGACAGCTTCATGAACCCGGGGGCCCCCTCCAACCACATGAACCCTGTCAGCAACGGCCTGTCTCCTCAGGTAGGTGGCCTCTTTGCTCCATCTGGGGAGTCTCATTGCCAGACTCCTGCTGGCCCAGCCAGAAGGGCTCAGGGTAACCCAGGCTGTTTCTCTCCCACAGGGGAAATGTGTTACTCAGAACTCAGTGGTCTTGGGAAGCCTCTGGGCCTGGGGACCCTGAGAGAATTTGAATGGGAAACAAATGTTCCTTCTTCCTTCCCTTGCCTGTGTCTGTGATCATGGCTCTGGACTGACCTTCCTCTTGCTGCCAAGATTCCCCCAATTCAGCAGGGACTGACTATAGGACCCACTCTTGACCCAACAGCCATTCTGAGCTTGATAACTGACCCATGGTGCCTCCATGTACACCAGGCACTTTCCAACAGTGAGCAGGGGAAGGCTGGCTCCAGGTTTGAATCTAGAACCAAGAGTTCTTCCTAGATCCAGCCAACACCCCTTGCCTTGTTTGTTGTCAGGAGTGACCAATCACTGGGAGAAAGGGGTCAATCCTATTGGTGGAGAGAATTACTGCCAGGGTTCTGGGCCAGGAACTCGACTCTAGATTGGAACTTAGAAACTCAGGTTCATTTGCGTATACTTGGTTGCTGGCTTAGTTACTCATGACCTAATGGAGTCAAGGTTCTGGAAAAATAATGAAGAGCTTGGAGTGGCTACCGGTGGGTCTATTGAGCAGACCTGACGCTTGGAGTCTGCGTGATTTTTGAGGAGCTGCTGTGCTTGCTGCTGTAGTTGCAACAGGCTCCCAAGTCCCCTGAGGAAAGAAGTTTATTCTACCTCCCACCTGCTATGTCCATCTTCCTCCGGTCTGCAGAGGCCAGGCTTGGCAAGGCGGGCAAACTGATCTGAACAGCTGTGTTGTGCAGGAGAAGGTGCAGTCTTTGGGGGAGGCGGAGAGCCTCCTTCTGCTGCTCTGGGGGCCACTGTACATCTGGGTACCTCAGCTTTGCCCTATTTACAGAGTCTATCCCTAATAGCCTACCAGAAGCACAGATGTGGTTTGTGGATGATTACATGCGTGTGCATCCATCTACTGATGATGATAACTGACCTAGGGTGGCAAGGGTACCCTCTGAACATCAAGGATTGAATGGAGTCTGGAAGTCAAAAGTCTCAACGTTTCAAAGTCTCCGCTTAACTCAGAGTTCACTCTCATCTTCATGGCTCTGGGGTCTTGGGAGGGATCTGTTGCAAGGAGGGAGGACAATTCATAGTACAAATTGACATTCCTTGTCCTCTGTCCCCAATAGGAAACTCCCCCATGGTTCATCTAGGCCCCCTAGGAGTGTGTCACCTGAGTTGAGCTAGGTTAGCACACTATTACCCAGAATCAGAGATCTGGTCCCTGTCACCTGGATAGTGTTACCATGCAAGTTGGAAACATTTTTGTTTTTCCAGAAACCAAAGGGGGTCCTGTGTGCAGCTGAAACTGGGAAACTTAGGGATGGGACCAGCGTATCTTGCTGGTGGTCTGTGGCTGCCTGTGGGAAAACAGACCTCTTCCATGCTTTGACTAAGATCTCTTTTCCCCAACCAATCTTGAAAATGGGTGGCTCTGAGTGTCAGGGACTCCCTGGAGAGGTTCAACAAGATTTCATAAGAAATCCCTTTGTGGGATGGAGAAATGGCTCAGAGGTTAAGAGCACTGGTTGCTCTTCCAGAGGACCTGGGTTCAGTTTCTAGTAACCACGTGGTGGCTCACAACCACCTATAATGAGGTCTGGTGCCCTCTTCTGGTGTGCAGGCAAACATGGAGATAGAACACTATATATATAATAGATAAGATATAATAAATAAATCTTTTTTTAATCCCTTTGTTCCTTGAAGTTCAACAAGGTTCCCATTCTGGAGGTGGCACCTCAGAAGTCCAATGTACCTAGTACAGGCCATACATCAGGTTCTACACCTGCACTTGGGATAAATCAGTAAAGACAAGTGGGGAGACCCTGCCCTGGGGAGCCACAGAGCAATTAAGTTCGTAATGACTCAATGACAAGAGGACTGAACTTTCTGTAGTCCTGGGACAGACACTGCTGATTGTTATTCGTATTTTAACCCATGTATGAGTCAGGATTCAAACCCACATCTCAGGAGTCCCAGATCCTGAGTTCTCAGCTGGATGGAGGGAAGGGTTCCTTCGAGTCATGTTGTGAGTCTATTAAAAAAAAATGGTCAAAGCATCTCAGATTGGAGGCTACTGGCAGAGTCGTCAGAAGCCTTCCTTGAGGCTCAGAACCTCTAATGCCCCCGCAGAGACCCCCACCTTACAGACCTGTAGAAGTTAGCTCGATTCGGGAAATAACCAGGCTAGCTAAAAGATAAACAATTATATTTTTATTTATTATAAGGGGAAAAACTCACAAAACAGGAGTGAGAAGTCCAAGCTCAGCTGTGCTCCGAAGGAGCCACACAGAGAGGGAGCACCTGGGCTCCTGGTCCCAGAAAGCCGCACCTTAACTTGGTCCCACCTCTTGAAGATAATTGGTTAACAAAGATTCCCCATCATAGACCCCTACCAGCCATTAAGTACTCCACAAGGGATCCCTGGTTGTGCCCTGAGTACTTCTGATGAGGTACAGGGAAAGAGAAGCCTGTCCAGGGACTTCATTTCTGATGGCTCCCATGGTTAAGATTTTGCTCTTGGCTGCGGGTCAGTTACCTGGAAAATGACTTAGAAAATAGCTCCTGAGAAACAGGATATGGTGGTGCACATCTGTAATCCCACCAAGCACTTGGGAGGTAGGAGCAGGGGGATCAGAAATTCAAGGTCATCCTTAGCTACATAATGAGCTAAAGGCCAGCCTGGGCTACAAGAGACACTGTTGGGAGGGGGGAGAAGGAAGGCAGGCAGGTTGGCAGGCAGCCTTTGCAAGGTGAGTCCTTTAATTTCTCAGCACTACAGGTAGATAAGATGGACATTTGCTTCCGGTTCTTCCCAGGAACAGCGTGAAAGACCTACAGGATAAGGAAGAGACCAACCTGATGGAAAGGTCCCAATCTGATGGCAAAGCAGGACCCCTGACCTTAGGAGAAGCAGGGCCGAGACACATTTCTTGTCACAGGTGCCCTGATGTGATGGCCTTCCTTATTGAGGTCCCAGTGGGATGTAGAGACAGGTGTCAAGAAGCTATGATGAGCAGCCAAACTTATCCACCCAGAACCCAAGCAAAGAGTCAGGTTAGGGGTGAAGTTCTGCCACGCAGGGGACTTCAGGCTGCAGGCAGAGGACCTGTGCTGGGCCTCTTTGGGGGCACACTTTTGGGATCTAGGGGGAGAAGTCATTCCTTGTGCTCCCTTCTCACCCACCATTGGTGGATGGACTTGGGAGTGGAAACTGAGGTCCGGGGAGGCCAAGATTCTCGCAAAGTCACACTCTAGACCCTGAGTCAAGGGCTCTTGCTGCTGAGTCACAGAAGGTGACATGGTCACAGCTCACTCTCACTCCTTACACCCTCACTCACCATCATCTTCTTTGACCCTCTCCATATTTACAGTTCCCTCCAAAATAGTCTGTTGGTGGGTCACGAGTCATGCACCCATGAGCTCAGCAAATCCAGCCCTTTTGTCTTTCCTCTTCTTGGCTCCTTCTCCCTTTTCCCTCCTGTGCCTAGAGTAATTATAAGGCACCCTAATGGACTGGGGTAGGGAGTGTGGCTCAGAGACAGTGTTGCTGACCTTGCACTAGGCCCTGGACTTGACCTCTAGTAAATGAATAAATAGGCCAATAATAATTACAGTGACCATCAATACAAAGTTAATGCTGAATTCAGGTCATAGAAGCAGCAAAATGTGGTACTTGCTTCCATTTCTAGAATCCTGGCAGTTGTCTTATGACTTCCATTCTGCAGGTGGTAAGACTAT
>PVIU01000074.1:320194-448387 GCA_004026605.1 Ondatra zibethicus
TATCCATCCATCCATCCATCCATCCATCCATCCATCTATCCATCCACACACCCATCCATCCATCCACCCACCCATCCATCCATCCATCCATCCATCTATCCATCCACCCACCCACCCATCCATCCATCCATCCACCCACCCATTTATCCATCCATCCATCCATCCATCCATCCATCCATTCACCTACCCATCCACCCAGTCACCCATCTATCCATCCATCTACCTACTAACTCATCCATCCATCCTCCCTCAATCCCATTTATCCATTCATCATCCTACCCAACCAGCCTCACATCTAGCCATCATGTCATTTATCCATATATCCATTCATTCACTCACCCACCAAGTCCATCCATCTATTCATCTATCTACCATCCAATCCATCCTTCCATCAGTCTTCTTACACATCCATCCACATACCTATACATCTACCTGCCTACCCTCCCACCCATTTATCTTCTCATTCATTTATTCATCTTCCTATCCAACCACCTGCCCACTCATCCCCATCCACCCACCAACCAATCCACACATCCATCCATAATACAGTTTATTCATATATCCATCTATCTACCTATCCACCCATCCATCCTCCCATACTCCCTCCCATTTATCCATTCACCATCCTATCCCATCCATCCATCTATCCATTCCCCTATCCACACACCTATTTATTCATCTTATTTATTCATGTCTATTCAACCATTCATTCACTCAATATACCTTTCCATCTACCTATCTATCCATCCACTCATACGTCCATACATTTAATCATCTACTCATCCATCCATTCATCTATCTATCTATATATCTATCTATCATCCATCCATCCATCTATCCATCCATCCAAGGTGCTGTGCCAGTCTCTCCCAGGTTCTAGAAAGCATCAGAGCTAAGATTGGGACAGCATGCCTGAAGAGTCCACCTTGCTGTTGGGCTGTATCTGTCCCATGAGGTTGATACAATGGTCCATATAAGAGAAGCTTTGTGTGTGGTCCAAACAATGAAGTTGAGGTCCAAGACCACAGGGGCAGCTAAGGGCAGGTCCGGGTTCCGAGTCGGCATCCTCCAACGGGCAGTATTCCTTTCCTCCTGAGACAGAGCTTCAGATCTGCATAGTTGACATTGACAAATGTCAACTCCCAAGTACTTCTCAATAGCAGGGGCCCAGTTCTGTCCTCCATCACAGTCCAAGGCCTCCAGGGGAAACAGACCAGCAAGGTCAGACGCTTGACACCAGAACCTATGTAATCATCTGGCCTATTTGAGGTCATTCAAGCCCCACAACACCCCCCCTGTTGGGGAGGTAGTCTTCGGGAGAGGTTAAGAAATTCACAGAAGGGCCTCAGGGCCAGTGAACAGTAGAACTGGGGTTCTGACTGAGATCTACTTGACCTCTGAACTCCTGACCTTCAATAAAACAAAATCAAGGCAGTCCAGTGACTCTTGGGACTGGAGTTCACCTGTACAAGAGACTTCCAGCCTCTTTCTCCTCTCACTTCCTCTTTGTCCCCACCCCTTTATTGGTGACATTGCGTTTCTAATAAGCATTTAAAATGAGTCTTGCTGGACCAGGGATGAGGAAGGAGGAGGGAGTGAGAGACATGGAGGCAGGAAGAAGGGGCGGTGTAGGGGGGATCATGGGGTGTTCAATAGCCCAGAATTTTTAAAAACCTGATGCAAATCATTGGTAGGAGAGAAAATTACGTGCAATTATGCCCTGATACTAGAAGGTTTGCCTAGCCCAGGCAACAAGATCTCATTAACAAGCAGAAAATAAGATTGAAATGGTGTGTAAAAGAGCTGAAAAATGAATTTGAATGCTGCGTTTGTCCACAATTACCCCCTCCTTCACACATATTTTATTGCAATTTTTTTATTATTCTTAATCCTCCATTCCTCAAAGCAGATTGGGGGCATCCTGGCATTACCCGGGCATCGGGAGGAGGCGTGAAGGATCTTCCGCACCCCTGAAACGAGATCTTCCAAGGTTGGGATTTGGAGGGATCGGAATTCATTTCTCGGGCTTAGCAGGTTGTAGGGACACAGGGCTTTTAACCCTAGCCAGAGTCTCCTCTGCACCCCCTCCCTCCCAGCACTTCCTTCTCCTCCCTTCTTAGGTGTCTCTCCTGGCATTGGCTTCCTTCCTTCTGCCTTAGCGCAGGGTCTCTATGCTTCCCTTTTCTCAGGGAGCCTTCCACTCAGGTCCCACAAGTGGAACATGGGCTGGGTCGGAAGAAACCTCAAGGTAGACGCCAAGTTCTGATTCTACTATTTATTATGATGCTGTGTGACCCCAGGGCAGTTTACTTAACCTCTCTGGGCTTCATTTACCTCACCTGGAAGGAGGGACATTCTCCCTGCTTCTCAGAGGAGAATGGAGATTTGAGCAAAGGACCTGGCACACAGTAGGTGCTTATTAAATGTGCATTCTCTACATCTCTATGCCTCAGCCTCCAAACTGTCCTTCCCTCCTTCCCCCTTCCTTGCCCTCTCTCTCAGCCCTATTGGTTGGCCGGGATATGGCTTTGCTAGTTTCTTCCTTAGAACAGTGTGCTCAGCCGACCCAACCTGGAAAGAGCAATGTTGGGGTGCAGGCGGCACTGCTGTACAGAAAGCACGGGAGGCTGCCCACTGTGCTCCCCAGAAGGTGAGCTGAGAGGGAAGGCTGGGATGACTCAGACTCTGCATGGCTTCCCAGAGTCAGGGGAATGATCCTTACCCTCCCTTCCCTGCCCCGTTTCTCATCATGACTGGCAGTGCCAGTGTAGGGTCAGGGGTCAGTTTCCAGACAGGACCAGGAGTCTGTGGCTAGACTTTCTTGGATCCAAAGCCCAGTATTATTTTTTTCCCATCTGCCCTCCTCTACTGGCTTTCCCCATACCCAGCAATAGTCCATCTCTTAGAAATGCAGGCCACACCTGCCAGCCCCCAGTTAAAGCCAGATGGGGCAGCAGCTGGGGAACATGTCACCATCACTCCGCTCTCCAGGGGTCCCTCGCATCTCTCCTTCCCACCAGCATTCTTGGCCTGGCCAGCTCTGGCAAGGAATTAGCCACTGCAGAGGTATGAGCCCATGGTCTTGGCGGCCAGCTTTTGTCCCGGCCTGGATAGGCTGAGCCTCCATTGCCGGGGCCCAGACCCTGCCAGTGCCTGCTATCCAGCCATTCTGCCTTTGTCCGAGGTCAGCCACCTCCGTGGAAGAGCTGAGTTATTTCCCACTGGCTGCTGCTCCTGACACAGGCACCTGCTTTCATCCATCAGAGGCCACGGCTCCGGTCCCCGGGGAGAGACTGGGCAGCCGTCTCCGGTGAAAACAGAGCTCTGTTTATGTCTCTGCCCTTTATCCTGGGTGGAGGGAACAAGGGGGGTAGGGAGGGACTGGCTCCCTAAAACAGAGTGAGAAACCTCCAGGTAGCTAGCTGAGGAGCGGGTACCATGCCTGTGCTGATCAGGGTGAATGACTTGTGGCTTGGCTTTCGGGGTGACACGGGACTCTTTAATGATTGAAAGGACAATGGCTGAGTCTACTGGTCCTTTTAGAATGAGACCCGAAAGAGCTGCAGCTTAGCCCACTATAGAAATAACATTTACCTAAGTGTTCCCATGCACCCCTGGAGAACTATGACCAGAGCCACCCTCTGTTCCTGTGTGGGGCCAGGGGCACCAGGAGGGACAAGAGTTTCTGTGGGACTCCACATCTCCAGGGACTGAGGGAGCTCCATGTTACTCAACACACTGTCGCTTGGTGACGCTCGGCATTCTCGGCACCTGGGACATAGTAGGTCACCAGCAATGGTTGGTCCACCCCAGGCCTGCAGACTTGGATGGGGCATAGCTGAGATTGGTTCCCACAGGGACTTGGAAGCAGCTGCTCATGTGGTCTGCACTTGAATTCTTCATGATGCCCGGCAAGTTCACTGGGCACAGTACACGGGGAGGCTTGGGAAGAAGGGATGGGAAGTCTCCTGTGCTCCAGCGAGGTGCATTTTGGGGAGGATGATACCACCTCCTCTCCTCACCATGACTCTCCCCCACACACACACAAACATCACTGGAGAATTGATTGTGGACAATCCTGGTTCAGCAGGAAGAGTGGAAGAGATATACAAGACAGAAGGGCTGCATCATAGCAAAGATCGTGACAGCCAATAACAGAAGCACCGTGAGCTTGGCGTCGGTCTGCATATCAGGGTTTCCATTCCAGCTCCTCTCTCTACTTGTGTGACCACAAACAACCTACTTGAACTTCCTGAGCCTCCCTCTCCTCATCCACACCACTCATCTGTAGCCTTAGAATTAAGTGAGGGGCTGGGGCGAAGCTCAGTGGGTAGAGTGCCTAGCATGCAGGAAGCTGGGCCCCATCCCCAGCACCCATAGAAACAGAGTGTGGTAGTGCACACCTGTAATCCCAGTACTCAGGAGGTAGAGGCAGGAGGATTAGAGGTTCAAGTTCAGCTTAGGCTACATGTCAGGTTAAAGGCCGACCTAGGATGCATGAGATCCTAGCTCAAGAAAGACAAGAAGAAAGAAGTTCAAAGGAAAGAGTCCTTGCCACACCTTGTACAAGGCAGGGACTTAATAACTGAGCTCTTTCTGTTTCTCCCACTCTGAACTGAAATCCTATTGTGAAGAAGTTTTGCTATGCCCAGTCCTCTGCAAACCCAAGCAGTCATTGGTCAGAAAAACTGAGAGATCTAAACTCTTTTCTGAGCTTTATCTCAGACTCACTCTGTGGTCTGATGAGTTGTGTCCCTGCTGTGAGCTTCGGGTTTCCACCTCATGCCATGAAGGAGGTGGACCAAATGCCCAACTCCTTTACTTCCCAGTACCCCAGCTTGGGCTGCTGGGCTTCCCAGAAGGCCAAGGGTTTGCTCCGGAGCTGCTTGGCTTGGTGGGAAAGAATGCAAATGATCAACTTCTCTTCCTTTCTGGGTGATGCAGGGACTCAGGGAGAGACGGTCCAGGGCAGACAGGGGAAAGAAAATGACGGAGGTTAACAATTAATATTACAGGCTGGCCGGGGGGCCTTGAGAACTGTCCTTGAGCTTCCTAGTGGAAGCGGGGACTATCCGGGAGCCACAAGGACCCCACAAAGGAGAGGTGGGGGGTCACATTGAAGGTCTCCAAAGGGCCACATGCTTCCTGCTTCCTGGCCCTGCACCTGCTGCCCCTTTGTTATAGAGCCTCCTCCCCCACTACCCCACCATCCCCTGGAACCCAGCCCCGTTTACTCTTTTAGACTTCTCCTCCTGGGAAATGTTCCTTGGGCCCCCTCCTACTGGGCTAGCCTACTTCCTCAGGCTTTTATCAGTTTTTATCAGCATATGGAAAGTGCCTGCATTGTTAGACAAGTGCTTTTAAGTAGTAATAATGATGATTACATTTTTTTTTCTTTTGCATGCTCACTCCAGGCCAGATGTGTGCTGAGCCCAGTATGTGGGCCACTTTAGTCTATCTTTAAAACATCCCCTTGGAGGAGGCCCTGGGATCATTTCTGCAGGCAGGGAGAGGCGTGGAACAGGTTAAGCAGGTTAACACAGGGCAGAGCCTGGACCAGAATCCAGCTGGCCTGGCCCCAGACACACTGCTCTTCCTCTTCCTCAGGGCATGTCATGAAGATGGGTGAGATGTTTAAAAATATATATTTATTTGTTTATTTATTGTATGCATGTGCACATGCATGCATGGTATGAGCACCACAGGTGTACATATGCATATGGAGGGAGTCAGTTTTCTGGGTCCTAGGGATCAAACTCAGCTCTCAGGTTTGGTGCAAGCTCCTTCACCCTCTGAGCCAGCTCTCTGGCCCTCTGGCAGGATCTTGTAAAGCCCACAGTGGGACTCTTTGATCTTAGTTGGTCACAGACTGCTCTAGAGGAAAATAGCAGAGGTCAGAGACAACCGAAGAGCAGAGGACAGAAAAGGGCCGAGGTTGGGAAGACTATCCGCCACACCTGTGTGGTCCAGGCAGCCTTTCTCCTGCCTCAGTGTCCCCCCATGGAAAGCGGGTCTAAGGAATAATGTGTTCAAATTGCACCTGCACAGCCTGTGTGCCTTGCTGAGGACCACAAGGGGTTCAAGGTCGCAAGGAAATAGTGCCGGTCTAGGCTGAAACTTGTGCTTCCAAGAATCCCTTTCCTTCCCTCACCTCTCAGCAGCTCTTGGTCTCCGTCTTGTTCCCTCTGCTGCTCCAGGCTCCTCTCTAACCAAGGGTCGTCCCTAACCGCTCTGGCTCTCTCCCCAGCTGGGACACTTCCTTTAGCACCCTTCTCATTTGGGACAGGTGTTCATTTGTTCAGCCACCCACAGAGTTCTTTCTGCTAAAGCGAAGGCCAGAGGCACAGGAGACTTTTGCCTGGTGTGAAACTCCTGGAGATAACTAGGTCTGGGCTGCTTCCCCCTGGTGTGGTTGGAGACCCTCGGAAGAGCAAGCCAGACTGGGATCTCATTCCTATGTACCTTGGCTGTGGGGATTCTCTCTGCCTGCACTTTCCAGGGAGGGTGGGCAGCCTTTCCTTTCCTCTTCCCATACCTCCCTCACCTGAGGTCCCAGCCCAGAATGGTCTCGGGCACACAGCTGCTAAGAGTGTATCTGTGGCTTCTGTTCATTCCTCTCCTGTCCCCATCCTTTCCTCATCTCCAGCCCTGCTGTCTCTTGATTCATGGGTCCCACCCCCACATCCTCTTGAACTCCCCCCCATCTTACTCTTCTGTGTACCTGAACACAGGTGCAGGTCCTTCTCCTTCAGGACGTTCCCCATTCCTCAGTTCAGACCCTCTTCCTTTCTTCTCCCTCTTTCCTGGCAGTTCCAGTCCCCACCCCTATTGTCCGCCCTAATCTCTCATTTTTCTCTACACTTCTCCTTTCCCTGGCTCAACAGAGGGCCTCTTCTTCCTCATCTTTAGTCCCTCCTCCACCTCTGCCAGGATTCCTCATCTCTCTGGGCAGCTCATTCAACCTATACTGCGTTGAGGCCGAGCTGGGTGCAGGGTCCCCAGGCCTTGTGTGGGGGTGGGGAGCAGGAGGACCGGGATGGGGACACGGACGGGGGCGGGGCGGGCAGCTGAGGCCCCTCCCGCTCCGCTGCTGCTTCGGCTGCCGCGCCTTTGATCCATGGCCTGAGGCCGCCTGACAGTGGAAAATGCGGGGAGACAAAACCACTCAGTCAAAGTGATTCCCAACAACTGTCTCCCCGAGATAAGGACTCACTGGGCTCCGCAGCCTGCTTAATTCCTGCTGCCCGGCCTGAGATCCCGTGCAGCAGCAAGTCAACTGGCAGCAGAAGCAGCTTTGAGAACCAGCCTGGTCCCGAGAACCAGCCTGGTCCCGAGACCCAGGATGGGGTGCAGCTCCGGGTACCGACATCAGTGGGCGAACCCAAGACAAGGGGTTGTGTATCCAGTGATACTGGCTAGGCCCCCTTCTCTTGGCAGTTTCGGGAAATCCTCCTTGTCCCATCCCCACCAAGACACTTGCTTCCTTCCCTGGAACATTCTCTACCTCCAGCAAGGGCTGCTCACTCTTCAGCTCTTTCACCCTCCACTTTCCCCAGGCTCTCTCGTTCCTGTGCTTGCAGCACTAGCTTTGTGTTCTAACTTTCTGAATAGTTCTTGTTCCCTCTGTAGAGCATGGTCCAGGCTGTCTGTTCTCCCGTGTCCCCAGCACAAAGCTTTACACATAGCAGGGACCCGGTAAATGCTTAGTACTAGGGACAGAAAGTGGACCAGCCTTGTTTGGGCCCTGTCTCCAAGAAACAAGAAGCCACTACTGAGGCAGAAGCCTTCAGAGAGGAAGGCATGCCCAAGATAAAGTAGGGGGCGGTGTGGGTCCTAGACACCCCCACCCAGGGGCATACCTTCTTGGCATGACAGTCAGGTCTCTAGGAGGCTGGTCTGAGCTCTCTGTCCTTGGCAATAGGGTCTAGAAAAGCCCCATTGATAGGAAATTTCAGGGACCCCATGATGGACAACTTCCCACCATGGTGTTGGCACAGAGAGCTTTTCTGTGTGCCTGGTGGCAGAAGGAAGGGTCAAAGGAATTGGATTCAGCTCATGAGTCCTGACAGCGAGGGCTGGAGTGAATTAGTGAGCGCCCGTGGATGCTGGGATGGTACAGGCAGAGCAGATCCTTGAGAGAGATAAGATCAGTACCAGGGTTTTCCAGAGATGGGCATCAAAAGGATCTAGGGTGTTTGTTGAAACTCAACTCCCAGATCGGTCCATGACAGTCATGACAGGTTTGCAGTGGGCACAAGGAACCTGCATTTCAAGATGGCACTAAGTACCTGAGGCAGCCCATTGGCAGCCTGGCACCCCAGAGCACTGGATTAATATTGGCAATCTTGCCCCGTATGGCTGGAGACCCTGCCAAAGATCTCCCTGGTTTCATATGCTTGGGTCGCCTGTATACCTCAACAGCATCAGCATGTCAACCCCCTTTTCTTTATAGTATGACACTGAGAGCAAGTGGGACATTCCAGCAATCCCACTGCGTGGAAGGCAGAGGCAGGGGACCTTTCACAAATCTCAGGCAAGCCTGGGCTGCAGAGCAATGCCCTCCCCCAGGCTGGGGAGATGGCTCAGTTGGAAGAGTGTTTACCACACAAAGCAGGAGGACCCAAGTTCAGTCCCCAACACCCACCTAAAACTCTGTGTGATGTGGTGCACACTTGTAACCCCAGTCCAGGAAAACAGAGAAAAACCTCTTGGGCTCTCTGGACAGCTGGTCTACCCTGAGCAGTAAGCACAGGTTCAGTGAGAATATTTATCTCATAAGGTGAAAAGTGATTAAAGAAGATACTTGCAAGGGTTGTAGAGATGGCTCAGTGGTTAAGAGCACTGCTGCTGTCCCAGAGGACCCGGGTTCAATTCCCAGCACCCACCTGGCAGCTCATAACTATCTCTAACTCTAGGACCTGATGCCCTCTGGCCCTTCTGACCTCTGTGGGCACTACAGGCATACAGACACACCCATGAACATAAAATAAAAATAATAAGTATTTATTTAAAAAAGAAGACACTTGATATCCATTTATCCACCTCTGGTCTTCACATATATACCCAGGCATGTGAATACACACCGGCACACGTACAAATGTGTGTGGTCATGCATGTGCTCACGCCAGCACTCTCTCTCTCTCCCTCTCTCTCTCTCTCTCTCTCTCTCACACACACACACACACACACACACACACTCGTCACTCCCTCCAAAAAGGAAAAACAGAATTGCCTGTTAGTAGAGTCTGTTGGGAACTGAGCTGGGGACACCCTGGAATAGCCTCTGTCTTCCATGGCACCTGGAGAGGCCCCGAATCTTGGCTGACAGAGAGACTTGTTATTATGTTTCTCGAACCTGTTTCTACTGCTGAGCCAAGGTGATGTCTTGACAGAGCCTGGTTAGTCATGGGTCCAAAACAGAGACAGCAGCAGCCTTGTGGGTAAGACAGTAATGGCCGAGGGGACAGGAGACCCACCCTGCCCTCTCTCTGTCCTTCCATCCTGCTGTGACGCAAACCTCAGCTCCCCAGGCCCAGAGGACTGCCAAGCAGAGCTGGCCTGAGGCCAAATGAGCGAGACCCTCTCATCAGACCAGGGCTGTCTGACCAGAGGCATCAGAGGATTAAGGTCCCATGAGGTCCCTGGCAAGTGTCTTATCATAAAGGGGACATGTCCAGGCTGAAATTGAGATGTGGTGCCCAGGGGCAGAAGTCCCTGATCCTTACCCAAAGGGCTCCCTTTCCCTTCCAGCCACAGACATGCCCTCCCAGCCTGAAACTCTCCAGCATCCTTCCCTGAGCTCCCAGGGGGCTCACCCAATTCCCAGCCAACTTCATTCTCTCTCATGGTCTCTGGGGTGAAGTAGCTGCCGCCATTGGGGTTTTGCTCTGCTTTGAGCTGCATATCATAGTCTGATATGATTACTGTATATAGCAGCTGAAGTAATGGTTCTCTTTGGTTTTCACCCTGCTGGGCATAGAACTCAGCGCCTTGTAGGAAGGTGCTGGGCAATTTTGTTACTACTGGACTACACCCCAAGCCTTGTTTTGTTTTTTGATTAGGTTGTTTTTGTTTGCTTGTTTTGAGAGAAATCTTTTACCCTGTAGCTTAGGCTGGCCTGGAACCACAATGTAGATCAGGCTGGCCTCAAAAAAGCATTGTGACTTCACACCCAGCTTTGTCCCCACTGATGGTGGCTGTGCACCGAGGACCAGGACCCGTCGTCAGCCTGTCCGTTTTGCTGACTCATGTGAAGTCCAAGGTCAGCATGCCAGGACAATGTCAGAATTCCAAACACAGATGTACTCTGGGGCAGATGTCCTGCCCTCCAATGGGCCATCTCAGTAGGAGGGACAGGCTTGTCACCTTTGCTGCTCAGATCTAGGCTGTTCTTTAGAGGATTCCCAGGGATACTGTGCCCTGAAGGTGTGAGCAGTGCCGGCCAAGTGGCCTCTCCAATCTTCCTCTCCCAGCAGCCCAACTTAGATCACACCACCCTGGGCAGCGGCGGGTGAAGAAAGAAGGGCATGTGAAAGGGAGCCCCCAGACCCGAGACCCCAGATCCCAGGGGCCAAGAGGAAATGGCAAAGGAATAAGACAGGTAGCCCAAGGGCTCCTCAACCGTGAGGTTTATAAGAGCTGTTCTGGCCACCTACTGGGCCAGGTTCAATCAGGAGGCATATTGGGGGCAGGACGGACAGAGAGAAACAAAGAAGAAAATGTCCATAAGTTTGGACAGATGGACCAGAGAGCTGCACTGTGAGACACTGGAGAAAAAAGGAAGGTGGGTCTGAAGTGATAATACAGAGTCATGGAAAGAAGAGAGAGGAGGAGAGAGAAGGAGGGAGAGAGGAGACAGAAGACTAAGAGCAGAGGGATCAATTGGGGCTCAGTGACAGGGGCAGAGGCAGGGAGAGAGAAGCAGAGGGGAGGCAAGGGCGCTGTGGCAAAGGCTGATGGAGGGCCAGAGCCCTCCCGCAGTGAGGCACAGATCAGGGGTCTGGGAAAGAGGGCCCAGAGCGGGGGGGGGGGGGTAGCACAGGTGCTGAAAGGGGTCGGAGGGCTCTGTGAGGAACACACTCAGAATTACTCTGTAGCCAGAGGAGCACAGATTGGAATTCCAGCCCTACCAGCACCCAGCTGTGCAGCCTTGGACCGCCCTGTCCACCAGACCAGCAACAACACAGGCCCATTGTGTAGCCCGATGGTGTGACCTGCTAGAGCTAGCATTGGCACAATCTCCAGGTAGTACTCCCCCACCCCACACACATACATCAGAGCAGAGACCTTTTTCAGAATTGCCAGGCCTGAACCTCAAAAGTCCTGGCCTCCCAGGAGGCAGTGGTGGTCCCCAAACTCCCGGTCTCCGAGGTGAGAAGTCCTGCCCTTTCGCCGAGTGTTTTCCTTTAGTTCCAGATAGTACCCTGACAGATGCTTCCCGTGATTAATGTCACCACCTCCTAGCCCTGGGACCAGCTTCTCTTCCCCAAGCCATGGCTGGCTATGGTGAGCAGTACAGAATCCCGCCTGGCCTTTTAGAATCCTCTTCTGGTCTCTTCCCTCCCTAGGATCCCCAGTGAACATGGGGTACAGACCAGCTTGGACTCCACCAGTGGTATGGGAGGGACCCGAGTTTTCAGACTGCACCCCAAACCTTGAGGACCTGTAGTTTCCACATAGAATGGCAGTAGAGAAGACCCTGCATAGCTGGAAGTACTGCCAAGGTTAGGGGGTCTTGGCCAGTTTAGAAGGTTGCTGTCAGATTTGGGGACCACAGTTAGAGTTAAAACTGATCATGTCGAATCACAGAGCATCCTTTGAATAAAAAGCTGTACGATCTTAAGCAGCTGACTTGACCTCTCTGTGCTGCCAATGTCCTAGGTACTCTGAGGAATCTGTACCTGGTCTGAGTCCGCAGTCAGAAGACAATGATTTCAATTATGTATGGCTGTGTTTAGAAGTGCAGCCAACTCCAGGGTCATGGAGTGGGGGTTCAGATTAAAGCTGGGGATATTAGTATAGCATCCTAGTTCCTCCCCATGCCCCCGTTTCCCTCCCTTTCCTGTATAACCATATAAACTGAGCCGTCAGCGTCCCCATCCCAGCCAGTGAGCCCCTATCTCTAGCCGCATCTCTCCCGCCCCAGGATGGGAACAGACAACATCTCAGCTCAGTCCCCAGCCTCTTGTTTGTTTGCTATGGATTCCTCCATGCCGTGGGCACGTTTTTTTTTTTTTTTTTTTTTGCTAATTTTGTAGCTGCCTTTATCAAACGAGGATTCACAGGCGCCTTAGCCTCGATAAGTGGATTAGTCTCTGCGCTAAACAAGGAGGTGCGGGGGCGTGGGGGCTGCGCCACAGAGGAGGTTTGTTTCCGGAAGAATGGAGACAGCGTTCTCTGCCCCGTGCGGGGTATCTGAGGCGCTAGAAGGGCCATCTGCACGCCTTGTCTCAGCTTAGAACTTGCTTGCTGGAAAGCAACCAGGGAGCCAAGGGGAGGGGCTAGGAGTTGGGGGGGTGGGAAGGGGATTCTGGATTCTTTCCAGGCACATGATCCACCTGGGCTCATCATACAGAGCATGGGAGCACCTGCCTGGGCTGAAATACTCTCTGGGCTGCCCCCTCCCTTCTTCCCCTCCAGCCTCTACTTTCTGTCTTCTCGGCCCCTTCCATTGTGACTTGACTGGGGATTCAGGCTCAGCTCTTGCCGACTTCCCTAATCCAATTGAACAAAACCACAGCAACAAATTTGCAGGCCCCGGAACTCCAGAAGCAAAAGATGAGTCTGTTCAGAGGCTCTAGAATGTTCCCTGGAGCTTCCTTAGCATTGGTGATCTCTGAGGAATGGCTATCTGGGATCCCCAGGGTATCTTCCAGTCACCCCAGGTTGTAGTTGACAGTGCTTCCCCAGAGGCCCCAGAGTGTACCTTTAAAGTACGTGTTAGCTCTTCACTGTTGGAGCCATGAGACATTAGCGTCATGTCAAGTTGACCCTTGGTCTCCAGGAAGTTCCACCATGTTTAGTTTGTGACTTTGCATGGCTTGTGATGGCCTACCAAGTGTTGAGTCTGAGAGAGGAAGCAAAGATGTCTGGGTGACCAAGACAAGTCACAGAAGGTTCTGGATCAGGTATAGCTCTTTAGAGGTCAAGGCAGGAGGGAGCCAGATAGGTGAACTGGGTAGAGCTCAAAGGAGTCCCAGAAACCTGGGGATGAAATAAAATACAGGAAGGAAGAAGGTAGAAGGATGCTTGCTCAGATAAACGATGAAGGCTGGTTGAGAAAGTGGGGTGAGGGACCCCAGTGGTTCCCTCCCCCGGGCCCTTCTTAGTGTAAGTGGTTGGGGTGTTCAGCTCGCTACTCTGTGCTGGCTGAGGGGCGTAAGGAGCAGAGAGAGGTGCTGAGAGAGGAAGAAACAGAAGGGTGGAGCAGAGCACCATGGGCCCTCAGCTGGTCCTTAGCCGCTCAGTCTCCCAAGCTGCCTCCAGCTGAGTGTGATTTTGCTATTTATTTACATGTAATTATTGCTATGAGGTGCAGATATTAACGCTGTCAAGAGCAATTTGCTCTGACATTTTTCATTCCCTCAGTGCCCCCGCCACTCTTGATGGGGCCCAGGGCTCTCCCTGCTTAGCCACGGGGCGCGCTCGGTGGCCCGGCCCAGAACCACCCAGCCGGCAAGGAGCTGCGTCAGAGAGTTCACTGGGCTCTTCTGCAAGCCCATTAAGCTTTGAAATTGAATTTGGTCTGGGAGAGGGTGGTTGCTCCCCACCCTGCTTCAGCTCTACCAGCCAGGCTGGCTCAGGGCCTCTCTGCCCTGCCTTCCACAGACAAAACTGGTGGGCAGGGGCAGGTTTGCTGAGGGCATGGGCCGTGGGTTTGAGGGTAGCAGATTGCAACAGAGAGAATGATAAGGACCTTAAGGGACATTGTCAGAGAGGCAGGTTGCACATGGCCTCGGTCTCACGGATACAGCCTAAGATGGATGTGGCCACTCATTCTCTGCCTCACCATCTGGTCAGCCAACAAGAATGGGCGAGGGAGGTGGAGCAACAGGGAAGTTGTAAGGCATTAGGGGGAAAGGAAGTGACCTGAGTTTGACCCCCAGAACCCATATCAAAAGCCTGATAAGGTGGTGAGCACCTGTAATCTAAGTGTTGGGAGGTAGAGACAGGAGGGTCAGGTTAGCGCCAGGTCAGTGAGAGACCCTGCCTCAAAAAAAACCACGGTGGGGGGCCACAGAAGATATAAGATTGTCACCTGGCCTCCACTCCCATGTGTTCCAGTGCATATGTGCACACACAGAGTGAAGGAAAAAAAATGCGGAGTGGCCCTGGGGACAGGTGGCTGGAGTGTTGCCACAAGAAGAGTTTGCTCTGTAGCCTGTGAGACATCTCAGTCACTGTGAAGTAGGAACAGGATCTGGGCTGGCCCCACACTGCCTCCCTCCAGTAGGTGTTAGGAATGGGATCGGCTTTCAGCATACCTTATGGGTTCCAATCCCAGCCCCACAAGTAACTAAGCATAGTGATCTTGGTAAGCCTCTGTTTCCTTTTACTGTGTGTGTGTGTGTGTGTGTGTGTGTGTGTGTGTGTGTGTGTGTGTGCGTGTGTGTGTGTGTATGCGCGGTGTGTCCTCATGCAGGAGTGTATAGACCCTGTGAAAACCAGAGAGGGCACAAGATCCCCTGGAGTTAGACTTACAGGTGGTTCTGAGTTGCCTGGTGTAGGTGCTGGGATCGGAACAGCCCAGTGCTTTTAACTGCTGAGCTGTTGCTCCAACCCCTAAACAGCTGTTTTTCATTAGGCCCACACTTCACTGGGTCAAGGCCGTGGGGTATATGCTGGCTCCTCCTCGAGCTGACCAGGAGGTGTCCAGAGAAGGCTTCATCCAGCGTCAAGGCAGCCTGCTCATTCGAAGATGTCTGCTGGGTGGAGGGACAGCCCCATTGCAGAAAGATTGAAGTGCGTGTCCCTGAGCTGGTGTCTTTCTGATTGGTGGGAAAGAATGGTTGCCCACACATAGTAGGTGGGAAGCAGATACCTGCACACAGTAGGTATCTAGCAATGTGGGCCTGTCAGTTTCAGGGGCCAAATAGAAGAAACTGAGACCCATGGGTCCTTTTACCCTGCTGTGGGGAACTGGCACTCTGAGCGAGCAGCAGGCCTGAACCATCATGGCTGCGGGTCCCTAACACACTGTGATGCATGCCAGCTTGTCTGCCCAGATACTAATGAGGCCTCACTGCCACCACTCAGTCCCTGCCATCACCAATCTACAATCTCCTCTCTGACAATTATGAAGGGGACACCACACACACACACACACACACACACACACACACACGCACGCACGCACACACACACACACACACACACCAGGGGGAAACTGCGGACCCCTCCTGCCTTCCCTCTCCTTCACCCCTCTGCCTCCTCCTCCCCCTCAGCTTGGCCAATTAGGCCCCTGACACCTGGAGCCTCTGACAAACTGTTTCTGTCACTTGCTCTCTGTCTTTCATTAGGGGCAGCAGAGGAGGGGGAGCAGGCAAGGGAGGGGAGAGCGATGGGATCTTTCATGCTTAGTAAGGCCGGCTACATTAATTACAAAACGGCCATTTGCCGCGTGAAACTCTGCTAATTAAATTTATGCAATCATTATCTTTAAATAGTCATATCTTTCCCAGCGATCGGCTGGTCCCTTCCTTCCCAACCCCTCTGCCACTGCTCCTGGCAGTCGCTCTAATCCCCTGGCCGTGTTTATCCAGCTATCAGAGATGCTTTTCCGTCTTACCCTCCTTTACCCACCCCCACCCCTCATGGACACCCCCAACCTAGGCCAGCCTAAGGATCTGCCCAGGGAGGGATGGCTAAAACCTCCACCATGTCCCCAGATACCTGGAGAGTAGCACTTGGTCAACCAAATACCAGATGTCTATATATGTTCTTGATCTCCAGTAAGAGGTCATTCCGTCCACACCTGCTGTCCTGCCTCTCTAGCTCTGTGGGAGGGGTCCTTAGAGAATCTTCTGGATTGGGAGGCATAAGCACACCACTAAACCTGCTCCTTTTGCTTTTCTTTTGTTTTTTTAAAGATTTATTTATTTATTATGTATACAATGGTCTGCCTGCATGTGTCCCTGCAGACAGAAGTTGGCACCAGATCTTATTACCGGTGGTTGTGAGCCACCATATGGTTGCTGGGAATTGAACTCAGGACCTCTGGAAAAGCAGTCAATGCTCTTAACCACTGAGCCATCTCTCCAGCCCTCCTTTTGCTTTTCATTTAAGCAAGCCAGATACACGCCAGGCCTGGGCTAGAGAGAAAAAAATTCCAGTCCTTGTTTTCCTCCTGAACTTGCTCAGTTCAGCCAATGCTTGTTGGACACCTACTGTGTGCCAGGCACCCAGTCTGTTCCCAAGCAGCTCCTGCCCATCCAGGGTGATGGCACATGGCCCCAATAGAATGCGTAGGTGTTGAGGTGTTTGTGTGTATGGGTGTGTGCTGTGGACATGTGAGTGAGTTTGTCATATGCACAGCAGCACATAGGATCAGCATCAGCCTGAGCTTGGGAAGAGTATGGGGCTACAGGAGAGCTGAGGGCTGCCTCTGTAAGGTGAGGCTCCAGCCAATGAGGCAACAGGCTCTCCTTGACAGTCTCTCCTTGTCAGGCTTTCTCCAGTCCCTTCGGATTCCAGGAGGGCCTTCCAAAGTCTTCCCTGGATCCCTTCTGATGATCCCAGAGGGAGAGCCCTTTCCCCTTCCTCCTCACTCCAGGCGACCTTGCCTGAAACCCTTACCTTGCACACATACACCAAACTCACAGGTGTACTCACACATGCACAAATAGATGCACGTACAGATCCATGTACACACGGATAAGTAGTACCATGTGCACAAATGTACATAAACACAAAAAGATTCTATTAGGAATGTATAATGCTCCCCTGTGCACACACATCTTGAATACGATAGTCCTTTGTGCACACACACGCACATCTGATGCTCATGCATGCACACAGTTAACAGCTATGCATACATACATTCAGTCCTTCCATATACATGTGCATGCACACAAAGCCCTCACACATGTGATAGTCACACCCATGTCCGCATGCAGACAAAAATCCTCTATATGGTATTCCCACACATACACACATACACACAGCAATCATGCATATGCACATCTAACAGCAATGTGCACTCAGTACTTCCATGCACACATGTGACCCATACACATGGAGAACACACCATACTGAGCTGCTGAGCTGCTTGGTAGGGCATACCTCAGCACAGGGGAAGACAAAAGCATAGCACTGAAAGCCAGGGCTCAGGATCTCACTATTATTTGCTCCTTAGGTGACTCCAGGCCTCAGTTTCCTCGTCTGCGGAGTAGGGGTAACTGCCTCATGACGGGACAGGCTCTGGGAACTGGAGGACTCTGTGCTTTAGCAATTGAAGAACTCTCTGGAGGCTGGAGGGATGCAAGAGTGGGGCTTCCATGTGAAGTGGGGGATGGGGTGTGGCCCCTATACACTGGTGAAGGGGCGGGGCCAGGGAGACCTGGGAGCAATCTCGTTTGAAAGTTCCGAGTCAGCACCCGAAGCCCATTACTGCAGTCCACAGGGGGCGTGGGGGGGCATAGATCCTCTTAGCAGAGAATTGAGAGTCAGGAGAGGGAGAGGGAGCAGTGGTAGCTGGCTGCCTGGGTGGAGGATTTCTCGATTGCTCTAATCCCAGCTGGAGACGGGCAGGGGACCAGCAGGGGGGAGTGTGTGTGTGTGTGTGTGTGTGTGTGTGTGTGTGTGTGTGTGTTTGTGTGTGTGCATGTTTGTGTATGTGTGTGTGTCTGTGTGTCTATGTGCGTGCATGCGTGTATTGAGATTGGAGGAGGGAGATATAGATGCATAGATCTGCACTGGAGAATGTGGAGGTGAGAGGCTGTGGTGTGTGGGAGTTAAGTGTGGATCAGTTTGCCTCTGTGTGGTATGCAGATGACTCATGGCCTAATATGTGTATGTTTGTGTGCATATTTGTATATGTGTACATATATATGCAATATATATATATATATATGTGTGTGCACATGTGCATTTGTGTGTCTGTGTATCGTGTATACTCCATGTCTTTGCCCAAGTGGCCCTGGCTGTGATCCGAGGCTACCTGTGTAACAAGCACAGTGATGACTTGTAGGCCTTTGGTACCCATTGGAATCTCTTGGGGATATTAAAAAATATTCCCAGTATCCAGGCAGGTGACACCAGTGAACAGCGAAGTGGCAGGTTGGAGACTGAACAGTAGTTCTGTTTCCCTTCCCTGCTCAGTCCACCCTGATGGAGTGCACCTGGACCCAGGGCTACCCCAGCTAATCCCAGCCTGGGTTAGGCCCTGGTCCTTTGAGACATTTTCGCGCAGCCCCAACAAACACTGCCTTCCGTTCCTGGCAATGGAACAGGCTGTCACCCTTATGTCCCCGCTCTGGCCTGGCCACTTTCAGAAGTCATAGTGATGTGTTTAGCAAGAGGGTAAGCCAAGGATGGAGCTAGACCCTAGGCTGGAAGAACAGTATTTTGTATGCCACACCAGAGAGTCTTTTATGACCAAACATAGTGTGCCAATGGCAATAGGAGTGTGTGTGGGGGGGTGGTGGTGGCAGAAAGCTCTTTACTAAAATGTGCATGCAGAAGTAAAAAGGTGTTCTTGATGGTAAAGGAGGAAAACCTGCTTGGGGGCCAGAAGAAGGTTTACCCCATCTGTGTGGCTATACGTGCCTGTACCGCAGTGTGAGTTTCCCAGCAACCCAAAACTAGGAAACCTCATAGACTTGCCCCAAATCCTCTCAGCCACCTCCTCTCTAATGATAAGTACCGTCGTGCCTGAGGGGGCGTGGCTTGCTGAAGTTTTCTCCAGAAACATAAGGACAGAGCCGAAAAGGACACATTCACCCAGATGGCTGTACTCTCTAAGGTTCATTTCCATCTCAGGGGGTCCCAGGGCCCCTCTTTGTTCCTCCCCTTTAACCCAGGTTTTAGCAGAACCAGCAGGGAGGGAGGACAGCCAGGCTGACTGGATGCTAGGACATCCTCACTGCATCCTCTTCACGTGGCCACTCTAGGCAGCTGAGTTCAGCGTTATTCCCATCACAGAGATGAGAAGACCAAGGCCTAGTAGATCAAATAACTTGCAGCAGGGGTGGTGGCGGAAGAAAGTGTAAGGGTCAGGGTGGGAGCTTAGAGGGCTCAGTGACGTGGTCTCGAGCCTCTAAACTAGAAGACCCCGTTCCGAAGCCAGGCGTGGGAGTGCCTGTTTGTAATCCCAGTGCTCTGCAATTCAGGGTTGTTTTTAGCTACACAAGGACTTCTGGGGCAGCCTTGGACTATATGAAACTGGATCTGGTAGGACAGTTGAGTGTTCGAGGCTAGCCTGGGCTATGGTGAGACACCTTCCAATCTCCAGGAGGATCCCTGGCCTTTCTGCCTTCAGCTGGTCCAGAGCCTTTGGGGAAAGAACTGTAGCGCTCAGGGCCTCGGAGAAGGAACAGTCTCCAGCCTGCAGCTGGTCACGGGGGCGAGGGTGGAGTGGGGTTCTTTGACCTAGTGGTAACCCTCCCATTACCTTCTCAGTCCTGGGCCCATCTCCTCCCTCTCCCCACCACCCAGAGCTTACCTACCACACAGCCCTGGTTTAGCTATGACACCTCTAATTTCAACTCCGCTCCCCAAGCCATGCTGGGTTATCACAGAGGGTGCAGAGCTCCAAGCTCAGGCTTTTTGGTCCCAGGCCCTCGGGCCAGCTCAGGAACGGAGGGAATTAATTACATTCTACCATCCCCTTTTAAAGTAGGGGAGCGCATCGGGGCGTCCACAGAGGAGGGGCTGCAGAGCAGAGGCTGTGGAAGGAGGGGCACCCCTGAAAGCAGCAGGCCTCTCCCCAGGGGCGGAAGGGGGTGGGTGAGGCTGGCCCCTTATTGATTTAGCCAGGTCTGGGCTGGGACTGATTTGGGGAAGGGGGTGGGGGTGGAGTGCGCGCGTGCGGGGCTGGGGGGGGAGGTTGGTGAAGGGGGAAGAAAGGAAGAGAGAGGAAGGTAAGGCTGTCAGTCAGGCTGACGGACAGCCCCGAGATTTGCCTTCAGATAAAACCTTACAGATGTGGAGGTCAGTATTGATTTTGAGTTAGTAACGGTACCTTACCAAGAAGTAATACATTAGTGAAAGCAAGGTCACCAAGATAAAGCAAACCCCACCCGGGAGAGGCCTCGGCATTCCTGAGGGGGTGTACATTACCGCATGAGACCAGTACTTCCTCAAGTTCAAAAGTGTGCAGGCCCAGACCTCCGCTGGGCCCCACTGTGGGCAAGATGCTTCCTGCTTCTGTGACAGAGAGACTTCCTGCAGAGGTCCCCAGGGCTCTGCACCCTCAGTGCTGGGAAGACCCCAAAACCTAGTAGGAGCACTACCTGAAAGATTGAGATCCAGGCATAGGCCCTGGAGTGGCCGCTAACCAGCTGTATGAAATCCATTCCCTGGTGCCTCAGTTTCCCCATTTACAGATTAGGGGTAGAAAACCCATTTGCTTGAGACCATTTGCAGCAATGACTTGATACATCGGTAGCTGCCCGGTTCTCTTAGGTTTTGCCCTTTCTGTTTGCTGGAAAGGGGCTCTCAGGCAGATGAAATGGAAACTGTTTGATCCACAGGCCTCCAGGGACTTGGAGCCACCATTCACACCTACCCCAGATGTGGATTTGATTTGATGTTCCAGGCCAAATCCCATTGAGCAAATCCCATTATAGGAAAAGCTCCCTGGGCCGAGCTGTCTGTTAACCGGCAGGGTCCAAGGCCTTTGGAGCCACTGGGCACCACACAAACCCCTTCCTACAAAGGGCTACGGGAGGCCTCATAGCTCCCAGGTCTCCTCACCGTGTAGCCCTGGCTGTCCTGGAACTCACTATGTACACCAGGCTGACTCTGAAGTCTCAGAGCTCCACCTACCTCTGCCACCCAAGTGCTGAGCATCCAGAATCATACTCAATTTAATGACTGGTTCTTTTGGACTTGATGGATATGAACACTCAAGACAGGTCTTCCCTAACCCTGCTCCCATCCCTCTCCTCCCACCCCTCTCCCCCTACCCCTCTGCCTCCCTTGTTCTGCCACCCTACGCCCTTCAGGGTTTCATCCACAATGGTTTCCCGTAGTCCAGATTATACTTTGTATCTGTCTACTTCTTTGTTGCCAGTTTCCTTCATTAAACTGACAGCTTCAAGAGGGAGTTGGGATTATCCTTTGGGATGCCCTAGTGATTGGCTTAGGGTCAGGTGCATAATAAATGCTCAGTAAATATTAGAGCCCTGTGTGTGGATTCAGTGAGCCCTCTGAGCTCACTGTGGGCTGCAGATACACAGCACACGCTGGAGCCGCGAAGCAGTTGAGAGCACATACTTTGTGCCCATAGCAGCATTCCGTGACACATTTGTTGAATAACAAATGAGTGCATGAACGTTCCTGGCTTTGGAGAATACAAAAATGCGGGATTGCAAAGGGACCTGAGCAACTGGACTAGCAGAGAAAGGTGTGGTCACAGGAAGCCCTTGCTGGAACCCTTGCTAGTTCTCGAGTGACCCCGTCAGGTCTGGCCACCACGTGTGTGGGTGTCGGTCATAGAGAATGTGCATGCGTGGGGTCTGCAGGGTACTGCCTCTTCTCCCTACCCACCCTCCTCCTTTCTACTTCCCCCACATCTTTCTGAGCTAACAGTCTCGGTAAAGGGCGGGTCTAGAGAGGAGCTGGGCCCCAACCTCCTCCAGGATCCTCCCACCCTGATGTGTGTTCTGAAAGAATGGAAGGGGCGCTGAGTCCATTCCTGCAGCCCAGGATCCCTATAAGGGGCAGTGAGCTCTGTTTGTAGGAGACAGGATGAGTGACAGTGTCATCATTTAGGTGGAAAACGAGGTCGTGATTAGGAATCAAACACAGCTGGGAATGGAGTGGAGCCTCCCAGTTTTGGAGTCCTGAGTTCACCCTGGCATCCCTGTACGGCCCCACACAGCGGGTTTCCCAGCCTTGGGGACACCCATCTTGAAGATTTGAACACCACAGACCCAGGTCAGGGTTTGGCTGTCGTCACAGCCCCAAAACCCAGCACCCTGCTATTGATCCTGCCTTGTCAGAGATGCCAGAGGCAGGGCGAGCCCGCAAGCTTTGCAGACAACTCAAAGTGGTCCAGGTGCATCCCACACAGCTACACACGTCCCTTTCACACCTCCCCAAAGACTCATAATATCTTTGCCATCTTGAAGGGGTCCACAGGGTTCCACCCAGCCTAAAGATCCCACCAGCAAAGCCTGTGAGCAGCTGCTATCCCCTCCTCCTGGCTCTGCTTAGGGTCAGGTACCCGGTTCACAAAGTCTGGGCACCAAAAGAGGTGTTCCATTCCTCTTCTACTGGTTTCCCCAAAACCAGATAACTACATCCATAGCCATGGGGTGATGCCCTCCAAAGGGCTTGGATGGGACAACTTGATCCTTGGGAATTTGTGGCAGGTGATCTGAGCCATGAACTGGGCCCTAGCCTGCTGGCTCCCTGGCCGGCTGTGAGATCTGGTGAAGGCATAGTTCTCTGTGGACCCCCCTGCTTTTGCCTGAGAAATGGGTTCTTAGCTCTGTCCCAAATGTCTCCATAGTGTTCCAGATCGGGGATTGCCATGCAGGTGAGTGACTAAGAAGAGGTGGGAAAGGAGGGGCCGCTGAGGAGGCCTGTGAGAACAGGACCCTGTTTCTCGGGCTCATAGCCAGGTTCAAGGCAGAGCATGTCCCGGGCAGAGTTCTCCTCAGCCTCCCAGCCACCCTCTGATTCAGCCACCCTCACAATCCCTTTCCATGGGACTTCAGGAGACATGGGATTTCCGGGCTGCCTACACCCCCTCAGTTACACAGCTGTTAAGTATGAGAACCCTGCTTCCATCCAGGGCTTGAAAAACCTGTGTGTCTGCCCTTGACGTGTTTGTCTGCCTCATCCTGTGCAGGACAAGTCATGGGGAGACAGATGTCCTCAGAGGGGCCTGGCTTCAACTTTTCTTGGACTGGCAGCTAGTCTTATTCCTAGAGACAGGTGAAGAGGTCATAGCCAAAGCTATCTCTATCAGACCCCTCAATGTTCTGTGCTGTGAGGGTCTTTGCTTATTGCCCAGACCATTTGGTTCTGTTCTTCTGCTTCAGTGGGCAAGGGCCAGGACTCTGAAGTTCCATGGCCTTCAACCTAGGGCATGAGGCTAGACTTGTTACCAGTATCTGTTGAATGACTCAGTGAGCACCCCAGTGCCCCAACATCCATTCTTCAGGCTGAGTTCCTAGAGATCAGTCTGGGGGTCCTACTGCTGAACCAGGCCAAGCAGGCACATGGGTGAAGGCCAGAGACAGCAGAGATGGGTCAGTGGGTAAAAGGCTGCCAAGCCCAATGACCCGAGTTCGATCCCCAAGACCCACATGGTGGAGGGAGAAAATGATTTCCTTAGGTTGTCTTCTGATCTCCACATGCATGCAATGACATGCACCCCCAACACACACACACACACACACACACACACACCACACACACACACACACACACACACACACACACACACCACGCAGACACACATACACACGTGAACAAATAAAATATTAAAAGCACGGACTTTGTGCTTTGGTATAGTAGAGGTAGGAGCTCAAAGTCCAGAGTCGAGAATGTTACAGTCAGCATGACAAATGTGTGAGGGTCATGAAGCCAGGAGGACCAGCCTCACTTTAGTGTGTGTGAAGATGGGCATCCCAGTCCGATGGGGGAGGCACAGTCAACTAATTAACAGAGGGAAGCTCCTTGACTGATGAGAGAGACACGATCATGTAGTTAGGACACTTAGGAACGCACATATCAACTCAGGCACAATTCCACCGTTCATTCACCCCTTCAGCTGATGGGCCTAGGGTGTCCATTATCTAGTGAGTGCATTTGCTCATTCATGCACTCATTCATTCATCATTCATTCATTCATCCCTTCAGCTGATAGGCTTAGGGTATCCATTATCTAGTGAATATATTTTTTCATTCATCATACATTCATTTATTCACCCCTTCAGCTGATAGCCCCTTGGTGCCTTTTATCTAGTTAGTAAATTTATCTCTCGTGCAGGTGTGCGTTTATTCATTCTTCTATTCATTCATTCAGTCAGTCAAACATCTAGATGATTGGCCCAGACTGCCCTTTGTCTAATTGGTGACCATTCACTCACTCACTCACTCAACCACTCACTCACTCATTCACCCAACTGATAGACGAACCCTGTGTGGTTAGTGTGTTTGTTAGTTCATAGACGTATACAGCCACTCATTGTGCATTCATTCATTTCTTCACTCATGTAGCTGACTGATGGGTCCAGGATACCCCTTTGTGAAGTTAGTACATCATTCATGCATTTAGACCTGGTTTATTCATTCAGCTGATAGGTTCAGAGTGCCTCTTGTCTAGTAAGCATCCATCCCTCATTCGCTCACTCGTTCAACCAATAGACCCAGGATACCCCTTATCCAGTTAGTGAACTTACTCATGCATGCAATCATTCATTCATTCAGCAGAAGGCAGAGGGTAACCCCCTCAAACTAGGCCATAAGTGACAGAGAAGTGATAAAGGGCCTTCCTGCCTTGCTCCTGGAGCTCTTGATAGGGAGCAGTTCCTTGGGCCCACATTTGGGCAGGGAGAACACTGAAGACCAGCACCCATTTCCTACACAAGGCTGTTGCACTGCTGAAGTCTGCCCTGGGCCTCTTGGTCCAGTCCTTTTGTGATGGTGCCCTGGGGCCCAGCCTCTGGCACTGCCTGTCTCTCCTGCAGGTGATGAGCATCCTCAGCAACCCGAGCGCGGTGCCTCCACAGCCCCAGGCCGACTTCTCCATCTCTCCGCTCCATGGAGGCCTGGAGTCTGCTTCTTCCATCTCAGCCAGCTGCAGCCAGCGGGCCGACTCCATCAAGCCAGGAGACAGCTTGCCCACGTCCCAGTCTTACTGCCCACCTACCTACAGCACCACTGGCTACAGTGTGGACCCTGTGGCTGGCTACCAGTATGGCCAGTATGGCCAAAGTGAGTGTCCCCTTGTTGCCCATGTCCAGTGGGCTGGCTTATTCCCGGGCAAGGTGGTGGCCAGGGTGGAGGGTGTTTCTTTCTTTTAAAATATTTAAAATTATCTTAGTTTATGCGTATGAATGGTTTGTCTGCCTGTGTGTCTGTGTACCACATGCATGCAGTGTGCCATGGCCAGAAGAGGGCATCTGATCCCCTGGAACTGGAGTTACAGATATTTGTAAGCCATGTTATGGGTGCTGGGAACTGAGCCCAGGGCCTTGGCAAGAGCAGCCAGTACTCTTAACCACTGAACTATCTCTTAAATCTTAAAATAAGCCAGGCAGTGGTGGCTCACTCCTTTAACCCCAGCACTTGGGGGGCAGAGGCAGGTGGATCTCTGTGAGTTCAAGGCCAACCTGGTCTACAGTGTGAGTTCCAGGACAGCCGGGACTGTTACACAAAGAAACTCTAGCTCAAAAAACAAGCAACAACAAAAACAAAACCATTTTTCTTTAAATTTAGTCTTATTTTATTGGTGTTTTGCCTATATGTACGTCTGTGTGAGGGTGTTGGCTCTTGGAGGTATAGACAGTTGTGAGCTGCCATGTGGTTACTGGGAGTTGAACCAGGGTCCCCTGGAAGAGCAGTCAGTACACTTAACCATTGAGCCATCTCTCCAGCCCCTACAATTTTTTTTAATTGTGTGTGTGTGTGTGTGTGTGTGTGTGTGTGTGTGTGTGTGTGTGTGTGCTGTATGTGACAGGAGGCATGGACTTGGACTTGAGTAGGGGTCAGAGGACAAGTTTGGGGGATTCTCTTTTCCCACCTTTGCATGGGTTCTGGGACTCAAACTCAAGATTGTGTTTTCACCCTTTGAGCCACTGCACAAGCTCAGATGTCCCTTTCACAGGGACAACAGAGGCCCTTAAAGGAAGCAGAGGTGACCTAAGATGTTCTGAGCTGCCCGTCCAACCGGCTCACCTCTGAGTGAGACTCTCACTTCCGTCCTGGGAGCCACAAACTCCCCTGCATTCTCTAAAGGCCAAACTTTAAAATATAAGAAGAACGGGGCAGGGTCATTTTTATTAACCTATTTTATTTACCCCGATATACCCAGAGCAGGTCACTTCTTCACACAGTCAACACGTGATTACCCAGGAAACAATCGATCTTCTTTTGCTCAGACTGTCTTTGAAACTTTTGTTGCTATCCGTTAGTGATACTGGGGCTCAAACCTAGGACCTTGCCCAAGCTAGAGAAGAGCGCCACCACTGGGCTACATCCCCAGTCCTCTATTTACTTCTTACTTTGAGACGAGGTCTCACTAGGATGTCCATCCACACTGGCCTGAACGCACTCTGCAGCCCAGATGGGACTTGGATTTCTGTCCTTCATCTTAAAGTTTATGAAGGGGCTGTTGGGGACGCGGTACTGCACACCCAAGTCCTTTTCAACCATGAAACAAATTTAAGATCAGTTTTTGAGTTTGAATGACATAAAACTGACATCTGAGAGTCTGCTCCCCGTTGCACCAGGGTCAAGTGCAGGACAGCTAACTGCATGTGTCTGGTGGCACGAAGTGGGGACCATACAGTGGGGGATCTGATTCCCTCTTCCCCATATGCATGGGGGGGGACGGCTGTGTGTCGAGCTCTGTCTTCTGCATGACTCCCCCCTCCCCCAGGCTCTGAGGTTTCACATACCCATTCCAGCCATTGTTCCCTTGGCATCTTGCCTTGATGTAGGGACGGTGGACCCTCAGGCCAACAGCTGGGCAAGATGGGCTTGGCCACAACCTCTGGCTGCCACCTGATGGGGCCAGCAGCAGGGCAGGCCCAGACAGGATGGGGGAGCCAAAGGTCACGAAGCTGCCCTCCTGCCACCTCCCAGCAAAGGCCTCACCTGCTGGTGTCAAACTAATCAGGAGAGCGTGTGGGGAGAGCGAGGCCTCCAGCCAGAGGGCATCCTCTCCTCCAGCTGCCGCCTGGCCCTGCCACACTGACCTCTGCTTCCTGAGGCCCCCCCCAGCCCACTCCAATCGCATGGCCTTGGCCTCCACGGTTAAATGAGGGCCAGCTGTGTGGATCTCTACCTCCCATGTGCCTATGTATGTTCATGTTTGCATGTGTGTATGCATCACAGGTATGTTACAGTCCAAGTGTCTGTACACAACTATGTACAAGTGATGTGACTTGAATAATTCAGCAGCTGCAAAATGGCCACATATTTGCAGATAAATGAGTTGCCTATAAGTGTGTAAATATGTGATGAACATAAATGTTTACATTTACCTTTAACTATATGCAAATACATACAAATGACCATTCTGTGTACCCACTGGTACCTGTAATGGTTTTGCATGTATGATCACACATGGGCACACATACATATGACAGACAGCATGTGTGTGGCAATATGCACACATTTAAATTTCATAGGTGGGTTCTTATGGGCTCATGTGTCTATATGTGTGTGTTTATTGACATGTGTGTGCATCCTTTGTATACAATGGGTATGCAGATAAGCATTGTTGTGTGCAGTTGTGTATTTTGGTGTGTACATGTGCATAAAGGTGTCTATTATTAGGCATGCTTGGGTGTTTGCATGGTTGTGATGTTTGTGCCTGGATGTGTATGTGCTGTGTCTGGGCATGATTGTGTATGCAGTTTTATGTGTGACTATGGATGTGTGGCACTGTGAGTGTGAATACACATGTGGGAAGCAGATTTACATGACCATTTGTGAACAGGATGCACCCATGTGCACAGAGCCTTTCCAATGGGTCCTGGGTTGACCTCCTGACCTAGCGCATGTTCCCAGCCCAACACACGACACACATGCTCTTGATAAAACTTTTGAGAGCAGCAGCAGCAGCATGGCCGGCCCCAGGCAGGCGTTAGTCACACCCGGAGCCTGGAGCCCCTGCCCTGCTCCAGGGCGCCTGCCCAATTCGGAAATAAAATTAACCCCAAAGTCGGCATGAGGGTGGTAGGGGAGGGGGATCAAAAGAGAAGGGGCCCAGGAGGCCAGAAAGGAGAGGTAGTTGCCCTCCCTTTCCTTCCTCGCCCCTCCCCTCCTTTCCCTGCTCCTCTGTTGCTGCAGGGAGCACTAAGGATTCCTCTTGGGCCATCTTCTCCAGCCCCACATAGACCCCACTCACTGAGGCCCCTCTTCCACCGTGTGCCCCAGGACAAGATACACATCCAGCCTCAGCTTTCCCACCTGCAGGACGGGTCTGGGACCAGACAGATCATCTCAGAGATTTCCTGTCACGCCATCTCCTTTTCTGTTGACATTCTGGAACAGCCCAAGAGCATGTCACATTCCCATTAACTACCTGCCGACACCCCCAAGCACACACGAGGCCAGGTTCCCTGATCAGCTTGAAAAGTCACGCATCCTGCACACACTTCCCTGTATTGGTCCTGACCCACCTGTCACCTGCTGCCTCTTGTTCCATGCTTGAGTTTAGCCCTTGCAGCAGTGTGAAATGTGTGCTTATTCACATAGCTTTCACAGTTCCTGGGTCCTCAGCTTGGTCAGCTCAGAGAAGTAAGTAGTGTTCCTAAGGTCCCACACCAAGGGGGATTGTGACTCAGCTTTCCAACCTCACACCACAGATAGTCTTGTGCAGGTAGTATTGATTGGTGCACACTCGCTCTCCCGTGTGCAGACTGCGTGTGAGTGCCACTGAGCATGTGCGCAGAGGTGAGGCATAGCTGTGCAAAGTGCGTGTGCAGGCAGGGAGGAGAAGTGACAGTTAGTTGAGCATCTACTATGGAGTTAACATCCTAGCTTCACTGCCACATGGAGCCATTTGTGTGGTCATTCCCAATGCTTGCTACAGAAATGGCATCTAGAAAAATCACCTGCCTAAGGTATTGATGGGTGAGGTAGCCTTGCCTGCATCCTGACCCTCAAGCACCACTTTCAAGTGTCCTTGGAACATGGACCTGACCCAACTCCTGTGCAGCAGAACTCTCCCCCATCTCCTGGGGCCTCTCACCTTCCCAGGGACACCTTCACACCTTCTTTTCCAGCTCTGGCCACGTCCATCCATCTGCCCATCTCTCATCGTCCCTGGGGTGGGTGGGGGCAGGAGGCCAGGGACGGGGCACATGGTAGATTAATATGGCCCCAGTGTTCCCAGAGGCCAGGGCCACACTAATGATGGGGCTGATAGAACGCAGGAGTGTGAAAAGAATTTTAATAGATCTGACAACTCTAATAAGAATTTGTGTCTAGAAGGGTCCTCCTCTGGGGCCGCTCGCTGACGAGGCATTGATGGCTGAGATTTGTTTACGGGTTGGCATTGCTGGCCCATCTCCTGCCAACTCCTGATTAATGTAATTGGAGATGTTCAGAGCCCAGGCGGGGTGTGAGGCAGGAGAAGGGAAGCACGGAGGGACAGAGGGACAGCGAGGGCTGTTGACAGAGTCCCTAATGAGGAATGTCACCTCCCTGCCTTCTCGCCAGCCCCTTGGCTCTACCCTAGGAAGAGACAAGCAAGCCCTACAGTTGGACCCTTGGGTGCTCTGGAAGTTTCCAGGGCCAGAAGGAAAGTTGCTGGGAAAGCTCCTACTGTGTGCTGGGGAGGCCAACCAGAGAGCAGGCATAGAGTGGGTAGAGGTGCCAGCAGAACAACTCTTTATTTTTCCTGCATTTATATGCATGTGTGTGTTCATGTGTGTGGAGTTGTGCTCATAGAGGTCAGAGGTCAGGCTCAGGCATCATCCTCAGACACTGTCCATTTTGTTTTTGAGACAGTATCTCTCACTGGCCTGGAACTTACCAAGCAGGCCACCAGGCAGGCTGTCCATCAAGCCCTGGGGGATCCAGCTGCCTGTCTCCCCAGTATTGGGGTACAGCTACCACCATGTCCAGCTTTTCTGCATAGATTCCAGGGATCCAATTTTTACGTCTGCACAGTTTTGACCACAGAGCCATCTCCCCAGCTCCATGGATGTCAACTTAAGCTCCTCTGGGCCACTTATGAAGTGTTAGCCTGGCCTGGCACCTGTCTGTGCTTCAGTTTCCGTGTGTATGAAGTGGGAACTGTCCTGCCTGAGGCACAGAACTCATGTTCCCTAGTACACAGTAAGTGCCAACTAAGTGTGGACTCTGCCTTTGCTGTTGTCCCTCCTCAGGGACAGATCCCAGAGCCCACCACAGCGATAACTAATGAGGTCATGCCAGAGTCCAGCATGGCATAGACTGAGGCAAGGTAGGCCACCACCTTCTGTGACAAAAGAAAGGTCACCGGAGGTCATATGTGCCCTTGGTAAGTTTATGGCATGGACTGAAAAGGAAATGAGACAATGTCAGTGTGGGGGGTGGGGGTGGCAAAGTACCTCAGTCCTGAGGGCCATATGCACATAGAGGGTCATTTCCAGGGATGCTCCTATATTAGGGTCGATTCCAGGAGCTGCTGATGAAGCCCAAGGCTTAGGAACTGCCACCAGGCTTCCTGGGTTTGAAAACACGGGAGAAAGCAACTGATTTTAGTTACAGTCCCCAAGGACCTTGGCTCTGCCTTCTGTCAAACTGGGAAAAGGAACAGCTGTGCTACTTGGCTTGTAGAGCTGGAATAAGACCCGAAAGCATCCCGAGTACAGGGCTGGGGGCAGAACAGCACAGGGCTAGCTCTTTGCAGCTTCTGGTTTTACCCATTCTGTGCCTGTCCACCCCTCTGGGAGGGTGGCTTACTGGTCCCTGCACCCTGGAACCCGAGGAGAAATGACAGTGTGGTCAGAACTGCAGGGTCTCTCCAAAGCTAGAGCTGGGAACCCCATGCTGCCCACAGCTGCCTCTGCTCTACCAACTGCGAGCCTGGGACTGAGTGACGGCACAGACCCGGGAACTCATCACAGGACTTCCTCCATTTACCCACCTCGAGCCTGACTAGCTGAGGCACAGACGAGATCCAAAGAGAACCCAGGACATCCTTTAGAGTCTGGGATCTTGTCCTGAGCCCTCTGTGACAGTTTAAAAACATTGTCCCCACTTCTTTGCAGATGGATAAACAGATCTAAAAGGGAAAACAGTTTTCTCACAATCAATCACATGGCCAGGAATGTGGCCACCCTTGGCCACCCCTCCTCCATACCACCATTAAAGGTCACATTTATTCTGGGCCCGCGCTTACAAGTGCCACGCTCTACCCTCGGAGGCTCTGTGTGTGGAGTCTATTACCTTTCTTATCAGTTCTTTGGTCCAGATGCTATGTCCCATGGTGCCAACAAGGAAACTGAGGCTGAGGTGGTGTGCCTCAGATCACACTCAAGGTTGGCTGTCACGGAATTTAAATCCAGGTCATTTGAACACCCCACCCCCACCCCGCATGTGACATAGCTCAGCTATTGAGATTGTCCCTCTGGCCTCCCTGGCCTAACCATCATGCTGTGTCCATAACCTCTCAGTTTTACCTTCCCCACCCTGCTTTATGCAAAAGGTGCCAAGCTTGGGGAAGCACAGATACTGTCTCCAGGGAGCCCGGAAGGCAGGTGACAGAGGGAGCCTTGTGATGCTTCATGCACACCTTCCCATCCTCCCCTAAGCCCTCTGTGTCATGGGAGTCCTACAGGGTGCACTGACGACAGTCTCAAGGCCCCGCCTAAAAGGCAGCATCCTGCACCCTGGGAGGCTTAGTCACATGACTTTCGAGTGCCTTGGTCAGGACAGATTTCTTCTAGAGCTTCAATCAGGACAGGAACATGCAGGCAGGCAGCCGTAGCTGCATATGACAGACACCTGTGTCTCCCTCTTATGTTCACAGGACCTGCGTGTGCATGGGTGTTCCCATTTGTGCATCCGCTCACGAGGGCACATGGTTCACACACGTGTGTGTGCTTGCTTGTGTGTGTGTGTGTGTGTGTGTGTGTGTGTGTGTGTGTGTGTCAAATGGGCATGGATAGGCATTGTTCTGGATGAGCAGTCATGCTCTACTCAGCATTACCTTGTGAAGACACTCTCGTTCCCTGGTCTCAGAGCACCCTCCACCCCCACCACCCCTGTTCACATCTCATCCCCACTAATGCCAGGCTGTCTTCACTGGAGTTGATGGGCTGTGGGTCTCAGCCCCCACCCTTTCTCCCGGCAGCCCCCTTGGCTCACTTGCAAAGCCACCTTGGCTCTTGTTCAAGGGCGCTGCTCGGCCTCGTGCATGAGCCTCACTCAGGGTCCAGCACAGGTCACGAACCCTCATCCTCAGTGCAGCCTGGACTCACTCAGTGGGGTTCACTAGCCTCCCCGTGGCCTGGACATCCAGAGGGCTTGTGGGAAGGGAGCTTAATTCTCCACTGAACACTGGGCTGTGTGTCTGTACTTGCCCGCAGAGTCAGAAAGAGAGCTGGGAAAACAATAAGCTTTGAGTAAAGACCTGTGGAGTGGCTGGAAGGGAGGTGAGAAAAAGAGATCCGTGAAGAGATCAATGGAGGAAGGAGGGGTGGGGGAAGGGTGGAGGGGTTTTAGTTTTAGTTCTGTTGCTGTGGTGAATACCCTGGCCAAAAGCAACTTAGGGAAGGAAGGAGTTCATTTTGCTTATAATAACATGTGATAGTCCGGGATAATGGGGAAGTTAAGGCAAGAACTTGAAGCCAGTCACATCATACCCACAGTCAAAAGCAGAGAGCAACAAATCCGCCCAACCTTGCCTTTGGCTAGCTTTCTTCTTTCTTATACAGCTTAAGGCCCCTTGCCCAGGGAATGTGTCACCCACACCACCTTGCCTTTGGCTAGCTTTCTTCTTTCTTATACAGCTTAAGGCCCGTTGCCCAGGGAATGTGTCACCCACAATGGACTGGTTTGATTAATAATCAAATGGGAATCCAGACAGTTCCCCACAGACACGCCCACAAGCCAACCTGATCTAGATAATTCTTCCACAGAGACTCACTTCTCGGGTAATTCTAGGCTGTGTCAAGTTGGCAATAAAAACTAGCCAACAGAGGATAAGGGAAAGATGGGCAAATGGACCAGAGGATGGAATAAATAGAAGAATGGATAGATAAATAGTATGGATGGAAGAGCAGAAGGCTAGGTCGGGAGATGGATAGATGGAAGGATATGTGTACGGATGAGTGGACAGAATAATGGACGAATGGAAAATGGGTGGATATTAATTGATGGGTAACCAGACAGACAGAGAGAAAATGGATGGATGGATGGATGGATGGATGGATGGATGGATGGATGGATGGATGGATGGACAGACGATAGATGGTTGGAAAGAGGGATGGATGAATAGACATGTAGACAGAAGGATGACAGAATGTAAGAATGGATGGATACACTGGTAAGATGAATGAGTACACAGATGAATGGATGGACAGAAGATGGATGGGAAGACAGAAAGATGGATGGTGGATGGATGGACAGATGGACAGAAGGGTGAAATGAAAAAATACATGAAAACCTCAATTTCTAGAAGCTTCTCTCTCTTTCCAGCTGCTGTTGATTACCTGGCCAAAAACGTGAGCCTGTCCACACAGCGCCGCATGAAGCTTGGGGAACACTCTGCCGTGCTGGGACTTCTCCCTGTGGAAACGGGCCAGGCCTATTAGGGCCCCTGGGGCAACTTGCCCCAGCCAATGGCCCAGCCTATCCCTTCCCAACCCCTGAGCTCCCCACCTCTATTCCTTCATCTCCCTGAGGTCGAAGAAGGCCAGGGAAGAAACCCTTTCCCTTCTCACAGGTGGCCCCCTGGAGATAGACAACCAGTGTGTCATATGCCCATGGTTAGTGACCTAGAGTGGCCCCTTGGGTCTGCCCTCCCCACCCCCATCTCCAGAGGGGTTCCTAGCCATCCTGCAATGATCTCCAGCTCACATCCATTTCTCAGTGTCATGGCCTTGGTCCTGTCTCGGCAGAGAGACTGAGGGTCAATCCAAACCAAGCACCTAATCATCACAGGAAAATGGTGCCAAAGACAAGGCCCTGGAATCCTTGGCCTCTGAGTCCTGGGTGCCACAGGAGCAGGTGGAGCTCACTGGGATGAATCTCTCATTTGGCATCAGAACTGCTTCCCCTTTCACTGGACACTGAGATGAGCCCCCAGGGTGTTCCCAGGAAAAAGCAGGCAGCATCTCAGTTTTACCCAGGAATCCAGAGGACTTTGGTACTGTCCCCACATGCCTCTGCTGGGCATCAGACCACAAAGAGCTTATACCAGGGGGCAGGGGGCATGGAAGCAGAGATTGCTAGCCATGGGCTATCCCAGAATGCCAGGCCCCAGGTCCAGCATCAGGAGGTGCAGAACTCCTTGCCGGCAGTCTGATAGAGGCTTGCCCACTGCATCAGGGCCTGGGGAAGCCCACACAACCTGTCACTTTCCTCAACTGTTAGGAGAGGGGAAGATCATGAGGTGACAGGAGGCACAAGGCAGGCTCAGAGGGTCTGAGGGCCATCTGCCTTCAAGTCCACACCACTGGAGTTCTGCACACCATCTCACTGGCAGCTGGGACCCGGCCTCACGCATGCTGGTCCTCGGAAAGGGGGCCTCCTTCTCCCAGCACATAAGGCTCTTGAAGCCACTGGATGCAGACAGCCTTCTCGGACCAGGCAAAACTGCTGGTCCCCCACCTCTCCCCACTCCGAGAAGATGCTCCAGTCTCCTTGGCATCTCAGTGGAAGGCCGTGTCCATGTCCTTTTCAGAGTGGCATTTTTTTCAGTGTTGGCTGCTCTCGGTCAGGAGGCTTCTGTCGCCTCACCAGACACAGTGCACCTGGGGCACTGTTTTTAAGTCACCAACCCTAGGCAGAGGAAGATGCTGAAAGTCCCAGCAAAGAGGACAAGGCACCTTCCTTAAGCACTCCAGGGGCTTCCTTGCACTCCACCCTCTTTTAGAGCTGGGTCTTTGGGGGAATGGATTGCTCAGGCGCCCCCAGTTCTCCTCCCTGGACCTCTTCACCATCCCCTATTTATCAAAATTGTGCCCATCTTTACCCTCTCCCTCACTATAATCTACACTCGGACCAGCTCCATCCAGTGCTAGGATGCCACAGCACCAAACTCATGGACACTGGGCCTGATGGCTTGTCCCCACCTGTACATGTGAGGTTACCTGCTGGCCCAATCCATGCCTCCTGCCCTTAGCCGGCAAGACATTCCTAGAAAGAGGGGCTGCTGCTCAGGAGCCCCGACTGATTTCCTTCTGCCTGGGGAGCTGGACCTGTGAGACACTGGGACACTCGTCTACATGAACACGTGGCTGGTGTGCATCTATTTCTCATCTTTAGACCCATCATCTGAAGCCTGTCCTGGGCCGTGACTAGGGTGATCTGTGGTTTAGAGACATCTATTATCACTGGGGACACACGGACTCTCTGGTAGCGTCAAGCACCAGACAGGTGGGGCTTGCCAGCTCTGTCCAGGTTCCAAGAGAGGAGACTTCTGGGCTCTTCGAGGTCTGGATAAGAGGAAAGCCATGTTGTCCCTCGGAAACCCAGCTTCCCCTTTTGCTGCTCGCACAACAGCGAGTGCCCCCAACAGAAGACCAAATGCTTTTTCCTCCACATTCCTTGCTCCCTGGAGGCCTGACTCTGGATGCCTCTGAATCTTCTTCCATCCACTATGACTCAGAAGCAGGAACCTCAAGCAGGTGATGTCCCCAGGGCCCAGCCCCAGCCCAGGGACAACATTCCAATGCTTGGACCAATCACAATGATCCGCCCACTAGGGTAAAGGCAACCAAGGCCTGCTTGGGAGAAAACAAAATGACTTCTCATTCCATTCAATGCCTCTGAACATTCCCCAAGCTACCATCTTGGTATAAAACTGGACTTGTGTTCTGAGGGGCCCTTGGTCCCCAACAGATTTCTCCAGTGTCTCATGTTTTTGTGTATCTGTCCACTCTGGTCTGTAAAACTCAGCCTTGTTTGGGCAGCTTGCAGCTTCACCAGAGAGGTGGCATCATTTAGATGAGAGGCACCTGGCCTCTGTCCCTTTGGGGTTGAGTGCAGCCTAGGAAGCCTGACTTCCAGTTAGTAGGCCAGACCAGAAACACCCCTCCTCCCTGTATATAGAGTCAATAGCAAGATAAGAGGGGCGCCCTCCATGTCGCCTCCAGTAGCTCCTGGTTCTGCGGAGGCCACCCCTCAACTCACTGTATGTTAGTTGGAAACGTCGTGTCGTGCTGTTCGTTTATAGAACATTGGCTTTTTATATATAAATCTATATACTTAAAAAAAAGGGAAAGGAAAGAACCCCCACAGTGTGTGTTGTGCTAGTACCAGGGACCATCTGTAGGGATTTGCTCACCCTGTGTTTTGGATTATGTATTCCAGCCTTTCTTGGGTTCCTTCATTATTATTTTTTTTTTTGCCACCATCCCCTCAATTTGGTATTTCTCTCTTGCTATGAAGATGAATTCAATGGTGGTTAGAACCAAGCTTCTAGTCTCTTGTTTTGTACTGAGTTTACCTTTGCCCTTCTTTTGGGGGACCAGGAAGGAGCAGAGGGAATAGAAGTTGGGAAGCAAGAGAGTAGGGGACAAGAATGAGGGAGAGAGACTGGCTGGGGAGACAAGAAAGGAGCACAGTTTTGCAGCAATATGACCTCGTGTAGATCCTCTATGAGGCTGGCGTTCTCCCCAGGCTCCTGGACATATCTCTCCCTATCGGACACTTTTAGGGTACAGAAGCATCCTCACCTCCTGCAGATGCACCAAGCCAAGACCAAATGGGGGTACTCGGGCTGCCATGTTGAAATGCTTCAAGACACCTGTGTGTTTAATATTGCCTCTGTCTCCATTGAGCTGGGCAGCCCCCTACTGGGAAAATACCCACACTGCTGGAGAACATTCCTTCCTTCTAGGAACCCCAACATTGTTGCTTCAGCGTTGGACTCAGCCATTTTCCTCCATGCGAAGTGAGTGTGTATGCATGAGGGGTGTGAGTGGGATGTGCGCGTGTGGGTGGGTGTCTAAATATAATCGCACCATAATTTATTCAGCTATATGGAGTAGTAGACTAGAAGGACAAACTGGTATTTGCTTTAACTACCTGCTGCTTGTAAGCGCTGCCTCTGTAACTCAGGCATAACTGTTATACATTAAAAGAAATTGAAAAAAAAAAACCCATGAAGGTTCTGTATCCTCAACTGACTGCCATCCTGTGGCTGGGGACAGGATGTCTGGGTGCACAATGGGTTGGCGTGGGAATGTTTTCTTGTACTCTGTATTGGTGGGTTTGCTAGAGAAACAGAACTGATAGAATATAAACATACACACACAGAGAGAGGATTTATTAGACTGGTTTACTTACAGGTTGTGGTCCAATTATTCTAACAATAGTCCTTTCCCAATAGAAAGTCTAAGAATCCAGTTGTTTTTCAATCCACGGGGCTGGATGTCTCAGCTGGTCTTCAGTATATGCTAGAATCATGAAGAAGTAGGCTCTAATGTCATTGAAAGAATGAACTTGCTTTTGAGAGTGAGAGCAAAAAGGCAAAGAGCAGACACTTCCTGTTTTCATGTCCTTTATATAGGCTATCACCAGAAGGCGTGGCCCAGATTAAAGGTGGGTCTTCCCACTTCAAATAAATCAATCTAGAACAACCCCCCAGAAGTGTGCCCAGTTACTTGGGTTTTAGTTAACTCCAGATATAGTCAAGTTGACAACCAAGAACAGTCATCTTAAGTCTGCCCCTTGTCAGCTCGACATACAATCATGTCTCCTTTGGTACCAGGAGTGGGGTACATACCCCCACTGCATATGACCCTCTCCAAGTACCAAATAGCTGTTGGCATGCTGTGTGTGCCTCTTTAGTATTAATAAACATCAACACAGATGGATACAGATAAACAGAGATAGCTACTAAAGCATCTCTGTAGGCTTGGGGGGAAGCCCCCAAACGCTGAGCAGAGAACCTTTGGTGGCTCTCACTCCACCTAAAAGAGAACTCAGAAGCATCTGTTTCCCTAATAGCAGTACCAGATGTCACATGTATATTTTCTGGCTGAATGACTGGGGAGCCCATGCCACCCCAAGATGCTGGTTTCCTTGGATGAAATTCTGAAGAGAAAGGAATTGTGTGGAAGTTAGAAATGGGGAAGGCCCATGGGTCAGTCACTCCTGTTGACCTGAATCTATCTAGCCAAAGTCAAGCTCTCTAGAGCAAGACTTGGAAGGTAGCTGACTATGCCCCTGACCTGAGACCGGATGAAAGCTGCCTAGTACCTTCTCTACAGAGAAGGTACTGAGTCCCATATACACCCTTAATGTTGTAACTGGTGCTCTCAAACACAGCCAGTGAACTGCCTTAACCTCTCAGTTAAGAAGATTTTGGGACAGTCAAGGCCTACCCAAGTTCTGCATCAGACTGACTGTGGGACCTGAGGCCATCCCTCTCCCCCTTGGACTGGATCCCCATATGTTTTAGAAAGCAGGCTAGATGACTTCTAAGGACCTTCCAGGTTACCATGGAGATCCTCTGAGCCAGAGACTGGGCTTGAAGGCAGCTTCCAAGATGCTGGTACAGCTCCAAGCTGTTCATCTTCAGGTCTGGGAAAAGGAACCAAAATATATGATACCAAAACATGGACTTTGTACTCAGGGACCCAGAGAACTCCCTGACACACTCCTAGGAAGCATTCCTGGTGGTCATCCTTTCCCTGACAACTTTTGTCTGTGTCCCATGGAAAACGGAATGGTCTTCAAGAGGACACACCGCCACCCAGTGCAAAGTCAGATTTCCATGTATGAAGCAAAAGAAGAGGTAGACATTGGACAGATACTTGTATCTGTCAGCTATTTCAGTGATAATGCCACATAAGAGAACGATCTGACTGCACTCACCCCAGCGTGACTCCATTCCCAAGCCTTCCCTTGGATGAAACTGACTAACAAGGGACAAAAGATTGCTTAGATAGAAGACGCATGGAACCTCTAAGGTGGGAAGGATGCCTAGACAGACACTAGCCCAATCCCAACTGTTGCATATCTGGTTGTCTTAAGGTTTCTATTGCTGCGAAGAGATACCGTGACCATGGCAACTCTTATAAAGGAAAAAAAAACATTTAATCGGGTTGGCTTACATTTGCAGAGGTTTAGTCCATTGTTATCATGGTGTCACTGGGTGGCATGCAGGCACACGTGATGCTGGTGAAGGAGCTGAGAGTCCTACATCTTGACCCACAGGCAACAGGAAGTGAGCTGTGTCACTGGGTGTAGCTTGAGCATAGGAGACTTCAAAGCCCACCCCTACAGTGACACACTTTCTCCAACAAGGCCACACCTACTCCAACAAAAACCATACCTCCTAATAGTGCCACTCCCTTTGGGGGCCATTTTCTTTGGGACTACCACCCTGGTCTTCCTAAGAGCTTCCAGTATTCCATTCTGTCCCCTCCTCAGGCTATGTGACCTACTCTGAGCAGGGATTAACTTTCATAATCCCAGCCACATGAACAGCTGCTGCTGGGAGTGGGGCTTATTCCCCTGGAGGCTTCGGGGAGTGGGTTCAAATCTTTACTACTTCTCTTGCCTCTGCCCAAAGAATTGAACTATGTTCCTTTGATCAGCCCTCGCTGTTAGGACCAAGTCACTTTCCCTCAGCCATCCCATCCTTCAAACAGGAATAAAGTCTATCCCTCTGAATCAGAACTATAGCCAACAATGCCATGGTTTGCTGGATTCAAACATCAACAGCTTGCAGTGGGTGTGCGTGAGGGGGTGACCCTTGTCACTGCTCACAACCACTATTTATAATCTTAGTCCTATTTCTGTTGCTATTACAAAACACTCAAGATGGGGGACTTAGAGAGTGGGCATGGCTATCATGATGGCTCAGTGAGTGAAGACGACTTCTGGCCACACCTGGAAACCTGAGTTTGACCCCAGAGTCCAGGAAGGCATGAACCGGCTCCACAAAAGTGTTCTCTGTCCTCCAGACTTGTGCTGTAGCTCATACACCCACACATACATAGAGCACACATTCAATAATAAAAAAATAATTTTTTAAAAGAGTGGACATTGATTTGGCTCATGGCTCTGGAGGCTGGAGAACCCAAGAGTACAGGCTCCATCTGTTCAGTGCCTGGGAAGGGCTTCCTGCCTCATAACAACATGGTGAGATGGGCTTGTGTAACAAGGTGGCTTAGAAAGAGAAGTAGCTGGAGTGTGCCCAATGGGAGAGCATTTGTCTAGCGCGTGCCAAGGCCTGGGTCCAATCCCAAGCACTACGAAGATGTAGATGATCTTCCAGTTGCTTTTCTGGCCACTGTGACCCAATAACTGTCAAAAAGCAAGGGTCTGCTTTGGCTCACAGTTCAGAGGGGACCTGGAACTGTCCTCCAAAGCAAACCCTTCCTTCCCTACCTCGTTTCTTTTCAGGCTATTTTACTGCAGTAACAGAAAAGTAATTAATATACATTTGGTGAGTCCCAGGTCCTCGTGATAGACTGTCTCTAAAAGTGGTGAACGGTGCCTGAAGTATGACACAGAGTGGGCCTCTGCCCTCCACATGTGTACTGCATATGTATGCACACTCACATACAAGAGCATGCATACATATGAACACACACGATGAAAATCACTCTCAGGATCCTGTAGTTCTCCATCATGTGGGCTGGAGAGAGGGTCCCTTACCAGCTATAAAGAAATATTAATGATAGGTCACATGGATAGAAATGGCTATCTCTACAAATTGGGAATCACCTTGGACAACACTGAGGAGAAGAGGACCCCTCTCTACAGTGACAGGGACAGAACCCCTCCAACCCCCAAATGAGCTTGTAAAACCGGTTCTTCTCTCTGAAACCTTCATATGAGACCATCGCCCATGCCCATACTTGACCACCACAGTCCAGATCCTCAGCCAGGGACCTTGCTCTGCCGAGCTCAGACCTTATGAGATGTCCAGGGAGTGCTGTCTGAGTACCTAACTTGTGTAATGATGGCGACTCCCACAGAGAGACAGGGGATGCTAGAACCCACAGGTCTGACTATATTTGTTCTGCAGTCTGCGAAGAAGGCCTGTGTCTTAGTCACTGTTTCTACTGCTCTGATAAAACACCTTGACCACAAGCAACTTGTCTGTGTGGCGCTGGGACATTATTTCATCTTACAGCTTGTAGTTCATCATTTAGGGAAGTCAGGGCAGGAACTCAAAGGCAGAACCTGGAGGCAGGAACTTATACAGGGGCCATGGAGGAGTGTTGCTTACTGGCTTGCTCTGCCTACTTTCTTATACAACTCAAGACCACCTGCGTAGGGGTGGCACACCCACTGTGGGATGGGCCCTTCCACATCAATCATTGAGACAGCCCCTATGGCCCATTTTATGGAGGCATTTTCTCAATTGTGGTTTCCTCTCCTCAGTTAATTCCAGCTTGTGCCAAGGCGACATGAAGCCAGGCAGCACAGCATCATTCTAAAACACCAACGATCCAGCGTAACTGCGGGTACACTTAATTCAATTTATCTCCCATTTCGCACTCCAAGTCCCAGACATCTCATGATCAAGGCCAAGTCTCATAGCCAATCTCAAATCAAAGGGTGGGAGATGTACTTCCCGCCCATCGATTTCATCCCAGAGGAGTAAAGAATCGATGTGCATTGTTCAGGAAACACAGCAAAACTGCATCATGTCTGACCCGACCTCTTCCACTCCACGCACAAAGAGTTAATCAACAACAATTACTTCTCAGGAGGGTTGAAACCCTGGGTGCCCCTTTTCCCAGTCCTGTCAAACTGGCTCATGGCAGATGTCTAGGGCTCTCAGGAGGACTTTGGAACCCTGGAGGAGTGAGGACCAAAGGTCAGATCACCTGAGTCAGGAAAAGTTATCGGGTTATCAGAAAAAGCATGAGATATGAATGTGTCACCAGGAATATCCCAGGCACAGGGCCTAGGTAAGGCTCTTGGTAGAGGAGAATGACTTCCCTGAGACCTTGGACTGGGCCACACCCTCCTTACCCTTTAAACAATCCCTTCTTTGGGAGGCTAGGCTGACGTCCTGTATTAGCTCCCTACACTGTGAAGACTGTGGGGGCTAGCTATGATAAGCTTAGTCTAGGCAGGTCACCCAAAGGAAGTTCTTTACTTATAACCATTATCACCTGGAACTCTGGCTATCGATGAATTTAAATGGAGTCTGGAGTCTCAACAGTTTACCCTGAGACAATGCCTGGCTACAGGAGGAACCACAGGCCGATACTGCCCGACCCTCACCCAAGAGCAGATCATTCAAAGGAAATGCCTGGCATTCCAAGAGCTGTAGATAGAGACACCTGCCAGTGCACCTCAACAGGACACCCCTAGACAAATGTCAGCCAATCAGGGGGCCCTAAAACTCAGAGACTCCTCACCCCCACCTTTACTACTATAAAACCCTATTCTAATTGAGCTCGGGGCTCTCCGGATATTCCAATACGTTGGACATGCAGAGAGACCGAGTTTGCAAACTTGATTAAAGTAAAGGCTCTTTGCTCTTACATATGGGACTTGGTTTCCTTGTTGGCTTGTGGAGATTGCGCGGATTTGAGCGTCACAAAGACCACGTCTTGCTGTGCCAGGCACCTTCTACACACTAATTGCCTATAGTTTTCAGGCAGCCACTCTGAAGTCAGCCTTCATCCCAACCTAGGGACCACCTCTGACTAATCTCATGCAAGGTGTCCAGCTTTCTCCTAGGACTCTGTTTCTCTATACACCATGCTTAATGACGGCATCAGCCTCCGAGGTGGTTGGGAGGATTCAACAAGGTCACAGAATTTCCTTGTGGCTACGTTTCACAGACATACTGATCACATGACCTTTAACTGCAGGATGTTCACTGACTATATATGGATGAGCCAGGGCCTTCCCAGCAGCCAATAGAAAAAATCAGAACTCTATTGATATCAATGGAAAGAGACGAGGCATGTGAAGGAAAGGGCCAATATTATAAGTAATTTCTCCCCAGTGTCTTCCAAAAGAGGCTACTTGGTGATAAGAAATGACAACTCAAAAATAAATCTTTGAAGTCATTAAAGATGTGTTGTGAGGGTTTGTTCATCACAAAGGCCTCCAAGTAGAAGGTGAGAAGAAGAGAAAACTAAAGAAGATGTAGATGCGTTTCCTAAGGGTTTCCCTTGTTCTGAAGGCCATTTAGGAATCACCAGAGATGGAAAATAATATCTCCAACACAGTCACACAGAACACAGAATCATAAAAACTGGGACGGTGGGGCTAGAGAGATGACTCAGCTCTTAAGAGCAATGCCTGCTCTCCCAAGGAGGTTCAGGGTTCAGCTCCAACACCCACATGCCAGCTTGCAACTGTCTACGTCAGTTCCAGAAGATCTGGTGCACTCTTCTGGCTTCTGTAGGCAAGGCATGCACTTGGTGCGCATACATACATGAAGGCAAACATTCATACACATAAAATAAAATAATACTTTCAAAAAACTGAATCAATATTTTATGGCAATGAGCTGGACAGTACACACTCCAGGAAACTTTCCAGAATGTAGTTAAATAGCTGCTCCACAGATTTCTTTCTTTTTTTTTAATTGATTTTTATTGAGTTCTACCCTTTTCTCTGCTCCCCTCCCTGCCTCTCCTCTCCCCTTCAGCCCTCTTCCAAGGTCCCCATGCTCCCAGTTTACTCAGGAGATATTGTCTTTTTCTACCTCCTTTGTAGATTAGATCTATGTAAGTCTCTCTTAGGGTCCTCATTGTTGTCTAGGTTTTCTGGGATTGTGATTTGTAGGCTGGTTTTCTTTGCTTTATGTTTAAAAACCACTTATGAATGAGTACATGTGATAATTGTCTTTCTGGGTCTGGGCTATCTCACTCAAAATGGTGTTTTTTAGATCCATCCATTTGCCTGCAAATTTCAAGCTGTCGTTATTTTTTTCTGCTGTGTAGTACTCCATTATGTAAATTTACCACATTTTTCTTATCCATTCTTCGGTCAAGGGGCATTTAGGTTGTTTCCAGGTTCTGGCTATGACAAACAATGCTGCTATGAACATAGTTGAGCACATGTCCTTGTGGCATGATTGAACATTCTTTGGATATATACCCAAAAGTGGTATTGCTGGATCTTGAGGAAGATTGTTTCCTAATTTTCTGAGTAATTGCCACACTGATATCCAAAGGCTCTGTACCTGCTTGCATTCCCATCAGCAATGCAGGAGTGTTCCCTTTACCCCACAACCTCTCCAGCATAAGTTGTCATCAGTGTTTTTGATGTTGGTCATTCTTACAGGTGTAAGATGGTATCTCAGAGTTGTTTTGATTTGCATTTCTCTGATGACTAAGGATGTTGAACATCTCCTTAAGTGTCTTTCAGTCATTTTAGATTCCTCTGTTAAGAGTTCTCTGTTTAGGTCTGTACTCCATTTTTTATTGGGTTATTTGTTCTTTTAATGACCAATTTCTTGAGTTCTTTGTATATTTTGGAGATCAGACCTCTGTCCGATGTGGGGTTAGTGAAGATCTTTTCCCATTCTGTAGGCTGTTGTTTTGTCTTGTTGATCATGTGCTTTGCTTTACAGAAGCTTTTCAGTTTCAGGAGGTCCCATTTATTAGTTGTTTCTCTCAGTGTCTGTGCGGCTGGGGTTCTATTTAGGAAGTGATCTCCTGTTCCAATGCACTCAAGTGTACTTCCTACTTTCTCTTCTGAGGTTCAGTGTGGCTGGCTTTATGTTGAGGTCTTTGATCCATTTGTGCTTGAGTTTTGTGCATGGTGATAGATGTGGATCTATTTTCATTCTTCTACATCTTGATATCCAGTTATGCCAGCACCATTTGTTAAATGTGCTTTCTTTTTCCCATTTGCTACTTTTTTGCTTCTTTGTCAAAAATCAGGTGTTCGAAGGTGTGTGGATTAATATCCGTGTCTTCAATTTGATTCCATTGGTCCTCCTGTCTGTTTTTATGTAGATACCAGGCTGTTTTCATGTAGCTCTGTAGTAGAGTTTGAAGTCAGGGGTTGTGATGCCTCCAGAAGTTCTTTTATTGTACAGGATTGTTTTGGCTATCCTGGGTTTTTTGCTTTTCCATATGAAGTCGAATACCAGTCTTTCGAGGTCTGTGAAGAATTTTGCTGGGAATTGCATTGAATCTGTACATTGCTTTTGGTAAGATTGTTGTTTTTACTATGTTAATTCTACCTACCCAAGAGCATGGGAGATCTTTCCACTTTCTGGCGTCTTCTTCAATTTCTTTCTTCAAAGATTTAAAGTTCTTATCATGCAAGTCTTCCACTTGTTTGGTTAGAGTTACTCCGAGATATTTTATGCTATTTGTGTCTATTGTGAAGGATGATTTTCTTTGATTTCTTTCTCAGCCCATTTATCATCTGTGTAGAGGAGGGCTACTGATTTTTTGAGTTAATCTTGTATCCTGTTATATTACTGAAAGTGTTTATGAGTCGTAGAAGTTCTTGGTAGAATTTTTGGGGTCACTTATGTAAACTATCATATCATCAGCAAATAGTGAGAGTTTGACTTCCTCTTTTCCGATTTGTATCCCCTTGATGTCCTTTTGGTATCTTATTGCTCTAGCTAGGACCTCAAGAACTATATTGAATAGATACGGAGAGAGTGGACAACCTTGTTTTGTTCCTGATTTCAGTGGAATCGCTGGGAGTTTCTCTCCATTTAGTTTGATGTTGACTGTTGGCTTACTGTATATTGCCTATTTTATGTTTAGGTGTGTTCCTTGTATTCTGCTCTCTTCAAGACCTTTATCATGAAGGGATGTTGTATTTTGTCAAAAGCTTTTTAAGTATCTAATGAGATGATCATGTGGTTTTTATTTTTCAGTTTGTTTATGTGGTGGATTACATTGACAAATTTTTGTATGTTGAACCATCCCTGCATCTCTGGGATGAAACTGACTTGATCATGGTGAATAATGGTTCTGATATGTTCTTGGATTCAATTTGCCAGTATTTTATTTAGTGTTTTTGCATCAATGTTCATGAGTGAGACTGGTCTGTAATTCTCTTTCTTAGCAATGTCTTTATGTGGTTTGGGTATAAAGGTATTTATAGCCTCATAGAAAGAGTTTGGCAATGTTCCTTTTGTTTCTATTGTGTGGAACTCCATAGATTTCTTATTTTAGTTTTTGTCAAGGTCTGACAATCTCTGCCTTCTAAGGTCTGTTTAGGCCTTTTATGTTTAATATAATAACTAACAGAATTGGATTTAGGTCTATCACCATCTCACTTTCTATCTGTAACTTGCTTTTGTTTGTACCTTTGTTTCCTCATTTTGGATTGTTCTTATGTTCTATAACTGTTGTGCAGCTTTTGTTTGTTTCATTAGGTGCTAGGAGTCCAATGCAGGGCCCCATGCATGCTAGGCAAGAGCCACTAAGCTACAGCTCTAGCCTTCAAGTTATTTCAATATATTTCAGTACATTTATTGCTCTATTTTACTGTTTAAAATATTCCTTTTCTCTTTCTTTCTTTATTGGGGGGGGGTTCTCTGTGTAACATCCTTGATTGTCTTGAAACTCACTCTCTAGACCAGGCTGGCTTTGAACTCACAGAGATCCACCTTCCTCTGCCTCCTGAGTGTTGGAATTATTAGAGGCATAAAGGCATGAGCCACCATCGCCCAACAAAATATTTCTAAGGGTTTTTTTGTTATTGTTGTTTTTCACTATTACTGAGAGGACGTGTACTCTACAGCACACACCTGGAGATCAGAGGACAACTTTGGGGATGTGGTTCTCTCCTGCCACCTTTGTGTGGGATTTGGGGCCTGAAACTCAGGTCTCCCGTCTTCCACAACAAATTCTTTTAACCATGAGCCATCTCAACAAACCCTTCTTTTTTAAAATATATTTTTATTATTATTAATAGTTTTGTTATGAAAGTTTCATACATGAATCTCATTGTACTTTGCTTATATTCACTTGCTTCCTTTTAAAATTATTTTTTAGAATGAGTGTAAGTGCTGGACATGGTGGCACATGCCTTTAGTCCCAGAACTTGGGAAGCAAAGGCAGGCAGATCTCTGTGGGTTCGTGACCAGCTTAGTCTTCAGGGCAAGTTCCAGGACAGCTAGAACTGTTACACAGAGAAACAAACAAACAAAAAAGCAAGAAGATGGATTAGTGTAAGGAAAATTACATCTGTAAATTTACATGTATAAATGCAACTTTTTACAATTTTCCTAGAATTAATATTTTGCCTACCAAAAAATAAAACACAGAATGCAAATAAAAGTCAGGGATACTGGTGAGTGGCTTACAAAAGCCAGGATGGTCCCTGCAACCCAGGGTTATCTGGCCCAAGGTCTGAATGCCAAGATCAGGAAGGAGTTGCTCCATCACATATGTGGTGGACCTGTGAGCTCATCAGCCATGTCTCTGTCAAGACCCATCAACATGGTAGAACTTCTCCACATGACCAGGGATGATCAGGTTCTTCCTAGAGTTAGCTGGGTGTGGGGGGATACCTGGTTTCAGTCAGGCTTCCTCTGTCTTACACTGGTCCTCTTCCAGTCTGGGCAGTTGACCTAGGCAAGGGTCCAAGTGCCTGATGGAGATGTGGCATCTGGTGTGGTGTGTCCTGGAAAGTGGATGTACTATAAGCCCAACCTGGGACAAGGAAGAGTTCTGGGATTGGGGTTAGGAGCAGTAAATAGACTGACTTGGGACCCAGGTTGGACCACTTCTCTGCCATGGCTATCTTATTTGACACTGGATAGCCCTGGCCTGGGACTCACTCCACCCAGGTTTCTGTTCATCTGTAAAAATGTCTATGCCATGACCTACATCACAAGACACCATGATGGTCATCCAAAAGATACTGAGTTCAAAGGCCCCCAACAGCAATAAAGGGCTCATCCAGTACCTCAGAATAACCAGGGATGATGTCAGGTCTTCCAAGGCTAGACTCTTTCCTGCAAACTCACTCACTCCATCCATCAGTCACTCATTTGTGGCGAAAGACTAGAAGGGTGACATGGGAAGAGACTGGACTTTATTCTAAGAATGTGGGACAGTCCCAAAGGTCTTCCAGAGATGGATGCACTCTGATTTATCTTAGAGAAAGAGTGGTTGTCATATGGAGATAAGCCTGCGGGAAGAGAGGAGGGGATGTGATGGATTTACCTACCATTTCAAGTTTACAAGAGATCATCACCGTGACTACCACCATCCACCACCATCATCACCAGCTGTGGTGGACTGAAGGTGATCGGCCCCATGGGCTCATATTTGAATGTTTAGTCCCAGTTGATAAAACCATTTGGGAAGGATTAGGGGATGTGGCCTTGTTGGAGGAGGTGTCTCACAGGGGTTGGGCTTTGAGGTTTCAAAAACCCATACCAGGCCCAGTGTCTCTCTCTGTCTTCTGCCTGCAAATCAGGATGTGAGCTCTCAGCTCCAGCACCATGCCTGCCTGCCGCCATGCTCCCCACCATGATGGTCATGGGCTCATCCTCTCTCACTGTAAGCCAGACCCCAATTAAAGGATTTCCTTTATAAGTAGCCTTGGTCATGGTGTCTCTTCACAGTGACAGAACAGTAACTAAGACACCGTCACCACCACCATCAGCATCCCTCCGTCATCATCACCACCACCAAGAACATGCTGGTCACACTGGGACATTTTCGGTCACTGCTGCTGGAAAGGACCGATTTTGCAGGTGGGAGCTGAAGTCCAGAGTAGATGAGTGCACCTCTTGGTCCAGAATACCTTCTGACATCCTTGAATAAGCAAATGTCAGAGAGTTTTCGAGAAAATTCTGAGTAGAGTTCTTCCCGGGGCGAACAAACCTCCTAATCCTCAAAGACATTTTCTGTGTCTTTGACGAATAAGTGATGGACAGCTCTGAATGAACGTGACCTGTGGCACCTGCCACATCACCCTGCGTGGCTAGTTTCCCTCCTGACACGCCCCGCCCCCGGCCCTTTTACATGAAGGGCTAAGCCCTTTGCTTGCATTGTTTCAAGGGCTGCTGGCAAATTCTCCCCTAGGAGCCAGGGAGCAAATATGGTAGGTTTTGTGGATGAGGCCATCTTGTTGCTATTGCTCAACTTCACCACTCTAGAAGAGCGGCCGCCAAATGCCCGGGAGTGAGCTGTGTGCCAGCAATACTTCCTTCTTCTTTTAATTGTTTGTTTTATTCTGTGGGTATAAGTGTTTTATCTGCAGGTATTGTGCACCACATGAATGCAGTGCCTGTAGAGACCAGACGCAGGCATTGGATCCCCTGGACCTGGAGTGATAGACAGTTGTGAGCCACCATGTGGGTGTGACTCATTTTTCAGGGGTTAAAAAAATGTTCTCTGGCTGTGTGGCCATGGCAGGAGGACACGTGTATATAAATGTTATTGTCATGCCATTTTTAAAGAAAGAGAAAGTAAGTTATAAAGCAGTTAAGAAGTTTGGGGAGGTGGCTCAGTCTCTCAAGCACGAGGCCCTGGGCTCAGACCTCCAGCACCCATGTGAAAATCACGTGTGGTGGTGTACATCTGTGATCCCAGTCCTGGGCAGCAGAGAGTAAAGGATCCCTGAGCTCACTAATTACTCGAGCCAAATTGCTGAACTACAGATTCAGTGAGAGACTGTGTCTCAAAAAGTAAAGTGAAGGGCTGGAGAGCTGGCTCAGCAGGTAGAGGCTTGCGGACATGCCTAACAGCCTGAGTTCAGTTCCCAGATCCCACAAGGCAGCAGAAGAGGACACCCATCTAAGAGTTCCACATGTGAACATGAGCACACTTACACACACCTGTACTACACACACATCACCGTGCACACCCGTGCCTGTGCACATATATGTTGAAATAACCATGCTAGCTAATGATAAAACAATTATACTTTTTTTATTATAAGGGGAAAACTTACGAAACAGGAAATGAGAAATCCAAGCACAGCAATGTCCCGCAGGAAACGGCACAGAGAGAGTGTACACATGGAGGTGCACACGTTTTTACCCTGGGTCCCAGCGAAGCCATTCCTTAACTAAGACCCACGTCTTAAAGATGATTGGTTAACAAGGTTCCCCATCACATATACGTCCTGCACACGCATGTGCACAGACACACACACACCTGCTCACACACACTTGGGCACACACACAGTTCATCAAAACTTACAGTACAGAGCGGCTAAAGAAGACGACTGATGTCTACCTGTCCTCCACAGACATGTACACACACATGCATCTCAGGCACACACATACACACACAGAGCACATAACCAGAGAAAAGGCATTGTGTGTGATCCCACAGCTAGCCAGTGGCAAGGGAAATCAGGCAGAAGCATTAGGGCTCTGGAGCCAGGCTCTTGACCATACGGGCCCAGAAAAGAAAGCCAGGTACAGAAAGCTCAAAGCTGAACACACAGTGGGATCTAGAGCCAGAGACTTGCCAGACCCTCTAACTGGACCCAGATACAAGGCGGGAATTTGATCTTTATGACAACCAGTTGTCATCCGCTCAGCACACCAACACCTCCAGATGTGCAAGGTGGAGGTGGGGGCAGGGTGGAGGAGACAGGAGCCGGAGAGAGTGAGAGAGACTGCAGTGTGCACATATTTCCACATGCACACACATACAGGGCTTCCATTTCCCCGAGATGTCCACCTGCTTTTTATGAATATAAGTGGATTTGTGACAAGCATTGCAGCTGCATAGGCGCCATTCATACATGGGGACAATTTTACTAGATAATAGACCATCACGCAGGATACAATTTAAATTAAAAAATGCAATTTTCACCTTGAAATGAACAAATGATTACAATTTCTATACAAATTAAGGCATTCAGCCTCTCTTTCAGTAGTGGCACCAGCCCATGAAATATGACATAATTACCATGAAATACATTTTCAAATATTTTGATTTTTTTATCCGCCGCTTTTTAAAAAACATAGGCCGCCTTCTAGCTCTCCGGGTGTGTGCTGGCATTTTCCCACCTTCTGGGAAAAACACATTAAAAAGAAAAGCCGAGGTCCCCCCACACACAAGATGAAGTTGGCCCCCTCCCTGCCCTCCTCTCCTCCTGCTGCCTCACCCCTCTGAGCCCCCTGCCCTCTCCTCCCCCTCCCTTGGCTCAGAGATAAAATTGAAAAAAGGCAGACAGGAGGAGAGGGGACGCAGGCGACCAGTTCCAAAGCCTGAGATTTATCTAAGTTGCTACGCTTATCTGCGGGATCGCATCTGTTTGGTTATCTGCAGCCAACCACTCGGAGCTGCATCCCGCTCCCCTCTGGAAATCTCCTCCCCGGGCCCCGTGCATCTCCTCCCACCCCCACCCTCACCTCCGCTCTTATTTTCTAATTATTTCCCCGTTCAGTTGTTTCTTTGTGGCTAGATAGGAAAGGATTGAGCACACACGTTGCCTATGACTTGATCCATCTGATGGAACTTTGGGGTTCAGAAGGCAGAGATGGGGAGAGGCAGTCAGGGGTCTTGGCTCCCTGTCCCTGAGTGGAGTTTTTTGTGACATTGATGAAGGTCATCCTTATGCTCCTCTGCCTCATCCCTGCATCTGTAAGGCCGCCATCTTGAATGTCCCAGCTTCTTGGTCTGAGCTTGGACCACATTTCTTTGGCCAGAGGACCAACCTAAGGGCCTGAGACCTCTCCTTTGCTTCTTGCTTCTGAGCGCCGCACCCCATCCCTGCCCCCAGCACACACACCTTTGTGATGGGTTTCAGGACTCCTAGCTCCCCAGTAAGTCTCCTCTGGCCTTGGTTTCCATCTGCTGCTAGTTCCCTGGCATTCCTCCTGGTCCCCCGTAGGGCGTCTCTGGCTCTTCCTGGGTCTCCTGTTCAGCGGGTGCAGATGGGGCAAAGTTTCTTCTTCCTCAGCTTGGAGGTCTCCCCACCTTCCCTGGGAAATGAAACATAGCTTCAGCAGAGGCCCTCCAGTCAGCTTAGCTTACTGTCACCTGCTTCAGTGACATGGCATCTTCCAAGTGTCCCATAAGGAGGACTTCCCTGATAAGAAGCAGCCAACCTTTCATGGGGAAAACACACAGGTATCCTAGAGCGAGTTAGAGAATTGTCACAGCCGTCAGGTCTTCAGGTGGCTTACTTAAAAGGTGCTTTGTGGGCACTTGTGAGCTTAAACCACCCTCATCCCCTGACCCATCCTTCCCTACACTCTGTCCTTCCCAAGTGACACCCGGATCACACTGCCTCAGAAAGCAAAACAAGACACCTTGGTGGAATGAGAGTATATTTTAAAACCAAAGTCCCCGAATTTCAGAGTTGAGTCTTAGTTGCTTTCTCTGCCTGTGACCTTGGCCAAATCTCCTGGTCTCTGTGCCTCAGTTTTAAGATGGGTTATGAGTCTTCTCACAGGGCTGGAGAAAGGATTTCCACAATGCCAGGCAGGTCCTCAGCAGTGCCCATTGCTCTCTTTGCTCTTTGGCTCCCAGTTTGCTAAAGAACTTAGAGGTGGTTAAACAATTCAGGTCCCGGCCAGATGGCTCAACAGGTAAAAGTACTTGCTGAGCAAGCCCAATGGCCGGAGTTCAATCCCTGAGACCCACAGCAAAAAAGGAGAACTGAGCTGACTGCCGAGAACTTTCTTCTGACCTCCATGTCTGCATTGTGGCACGTCCATGCCCATATTTACTCACATATTATATTCACAGATACACATATATGATATCTGTAATAAGTACTATTTAAGAAATCAGGAATGGGGCCTGGCAAAGTGCTAGTAATCCCTAGCACAGCAGTTAAAAAAAAAAGAAAAAAGGAGAGGTGCCATGGTGCTGTCCTGTGATCCTAGCACTGCAGAGGTGGAAGCAAGAAGAGCCCTGTGGGCTGGGCAGTAGTAGTGCACACCTTTAATCCTAGCACTAGGGAGGCAGAGGCAAGCATATCTCTGTGAGTTCAAGGTCAGCCTGGTCTATAAAGTGCATTCCAGGACAACCAGAGCTTGGTAGAGAGGCCCTGCTCAAAACAAAACAAAACAAAACAAAACACATACTGTGCACATATCGAGGCACACATACTCACATACATGCTCACACATACCACACGCACACTCCTACCAGTTCCTCAGAAGTGTTCAAGCAGCCATCATTTAGAGACTGGTTTACCCATGGGATGAGTTTGTGCCTGAAATAGACACCAGCCTTAACAAGATGATTGTGTGAGCCTCCAAAGAGGGGTAAGGGAGGAAGAGGAAGCAGGAAGAAGAGAAGATGGTCACTGCACTGTGTATCACACCCTACTGTCTGCCACAGTCACTGTACTAAGGACTTCATCTCATCTAAGCCACACAACACCATTATGACGTTAATGTCAACATCACTTGACAAGTGGGAAAATGGAGTTACGGAGAGAGGTCATGTGATCTTCTCATGGCCACACAGTCAGGAAGTAGCAGAGTTGGGATTTGAACTCACACTTCCAGACTCTTAAAACACTGTTCTAGTCAATTATTCTGGGTCGACCAGATGGCTCCGCCTTCCTGGTGTGATATGGCAAAATAAAATATAGCGTGGAGACTAAACATGTCAGCAGCCAGCAGGTGGAATGAGATGAGTACACAGATGGTTTCCCTCCTGATGGAATTCATTGATGTCAGCTACAGGGAGATTGTAGTGATATTTCATTTGTATTTTAATAACTAAAGCTTGCCTGAGGATCAGAAAAATAAAACAGCCCCACTGGTCAGTCTTATAGACCAGGCAGCAATGACACACACCTTTAATCCCAATAGCCACACTAGCTTGCCATAGAAACCAGATGGTAGTGGTGCACACCCTTAATCCCAGAACAAGAGGGGAATATAAAACGGGAGGAGACAGTTCTCAGTCTCAGTATCATTCTGAGATTCCTGCTATTTTCGGACTGAAGTTGAGGTAAGAGCTAGTGGCTGGCTCTTTTACTTTTATGGTCTTCAGGTTGGACCCCAATTTCTGTCTCTGAGATTTTATTAATTGTGCTTCAGGAGATGAATATTAGGCCCATGGCACTCTGGTCAGACTTGAACCCTGGCACAGCAGAGGTAGGAAGAGAACAGTATAATCAGGAGGCTAGACTCCATCCTGCTTCTGCAAAGTCCTGACATGGTTTGGTCATTTAGTGTTGCATGTCTGCATCTCTAGATGCAGGATGCATGGACTGAACCAATGAGATCAAAGCTCGCACCTGTTCCAGTGAGTGCCATGGGGACAGGAGAGAAAGGCACTGTGGGTATCAATGGCCAAGGTACCAAAGACAGGCAAACAATCCCCAACATTACTTAAATGATCAGTTGGTTTTGTTGCTGAGGACTGAATCCAGAGCCTTGTACAAACTAGGCAAGCGCTCCATCACCACTATTCCAGCCAAAATTGTCCAGTTTTTTTAAATGTTTACACTTATTTATTCATGGAGGAGGGCATGCATGGGACACAGTGTGCATTTGGAGGCAGGAGGAAAGCCCCCTCAGGAGTTGTTGTTCTCCTTCACAATGTGGAGCCCTGTGATTGAACTCAGGACATCAGGTTTCATAACAAGGGCCTTGCCCACTGAGCCATCACACAGCCCAAAGATTCCAAACATTTTAATCTTAAAAATGTATAGAGAGGCTGGGGAGGTGGCTCAGCAGGTAAAACACCTTCCACCCCCAGAATCCACACAGATGCTAGGCAATCATGGAACCATCTATAACCCAGCACTCAGGAAGCAGAAACTGATTTCCAGGGGCAATGTGGCTAGCTAGATTAGTTGAATCCATGAGCTCTGGGTTCAGGGAAAGACTCTGCTTCACATGTGGACCTGAACACACATACATGTGCACTCCCACACACATGTGCACCCACATACACGGGACCATGCATGCACAAAGGTTCACACACATGTGTACACACACATGCATACACACACAATTGCTTGTAGATTTTATGTTCTGTTCCTAAATGCATATACCAAAGCCCAGTGCAATTCAGCTTGTAATTGAGTCACCGAAAGTCACCAGCGACCCTCAAAAACAACTGATAGTATTTCTTCTCCTCTTGTGCCCCCCACTTCCCATCCAGCTTCAACAGCAGGGAAGGTTCTCTCTGGTCACCCCACTGTGGTCAAGGTTCCTGTAGGATAATGTTCTAGCCATCCTTGTGACATCCATGGGGTCTCGCATGGAGTCATTTAAGAGTCCTGAGACCATGCCATGGTCCCCTCAAAAGATGACACAGCTCTTTTTACTTAGCATAGTCCCTTCAGATGCTGACGTGGCTCTCACGTTTGGTATAGGCTCCTTTAGCCTCCCTCGTTGCTCCATCCTCAGTCCCCCTGTGTCCCGGGCCTGGCCGAGGCCACAGACAAGAATGCACTACACCTTGCTGTCCCCTTGCTCAGGGACCTGGAGAACCTTTCTGTCAGCCCCAGACACATCTCAACCTCTCTCCCTGCTCTCTGGACATGTGACTTAGATGCAGTTAAGTGGTTTGTCTGAAATGGAGACAAAATGAGAAGTACAGGAACCTGAGGCCCTCTGATGCACTGGACACAGCTTAATAATAGTTACAGTTGCTGGCATTTGAGCCCATGATATTGCTGGGACAAGGCCTCACAACACCTTTACAGGATACTATCATTGTTCCTAAAGTACAGACAGGAAAACTAAGCCCTAGGGAGGGTTAGCAACTTGCCTGAGTCCCACAGTAAGTCGGTGAGAGAGATGGGATTTTTTAATCTTTGGCTGCTGGGTTCTAGCTTGGTCATCTGTTGAGCCTGTGAGCCTTGATCCCACGGGGCTGTGGGATCAAGAACATGAACCCAAACAGGACTGAGGGAGGCCACCTACATCCTTTGCTGAGACTGTTAACTGAGTGGGTAATAAGCATGAACCAGCTTTGTTTGTTTGTTTGTTTGTTTGTTTGTTTGTTTGTTTTTTCAAGGCAGGGTTTCTCTGTGTTCCTAGCTGTCCTGGAACTAGTTACTGTAGACCAGACTGGCCTCGAACTCACAGAGATCCACCTGCCTCTGCCTCCCAAGTGCTGAGATTAAAGGCGTGCACCACCACTGTCCGACCAAGCCAGTCTTCTTCTGGGAGAAGGGCAGTCTGTTACTTGAAGCAGAATTCTCTTTCTACCATGGGATGGTACCCAGCCTCGCTGGGCAGCTTAAAGGATCCAGAAGGTCAATACCCTACTGTGAAGGTCAAGGATAAAAGGATTTTGGGTATTGGGGATGATTTGGGAAGCACAAATGTTGAATTTGGGTCTCTTGAGAGAGAGCCATGTCTGCTACAAAGTCAAGATCTACTGAGTCACATATTAAAATGTAGAAAAGGGACCAGAGAGATGGCTCAGCAGGTAAAGGAGCTTACCACCAAGATTGAGTTCAATCCCCAGGACCCACATGGTGAAAGGAGAGAACCAACTCCTACAAGTTGTCTTCTGACCTCCACACGTATGCTGTGGCACACACAAATACTCACTACACACAACTATGTACTTACATACAAACATACACACACGCACACATGTGAATGTGTGCTGAATGACCTCCAAGACAGCCAGTTAGTTAGTCCATGAGTGTAAAGCATATACATGCACGGAAAAGGTAAATCGAGTGCTTGCTGTGTGTTTGAAGCATCTCTGAACTGGGCATGGTGGTATACATCTGTTAAATCAGCACTGGAGATGATGGGGCAGGATTGTGAATTCAAGGCCAGCTTGTGCTAAATAGTAAGCCACAACTCAATATATATATGGCCCAGGTGTGGTATATATTCCTTTAATCCCAGCACTCATGATCTCTGTGAGTTCAAGGCCAGCCTGGTCTACACAGCAAGTTCCAGGACAGCCAAGACTACATATAGAGACTCTGTCTCCGAAAAACAAGAATGAATAGATGGATGGATAGATAGATAGATAGATAGATAGATAGATAGATAGATAGATAGATAGATAGATAGATAGATAAGTACAATCTTAAAGCTCTCTGGAAGCAACACAAGAAGCTAGGCACTGGACAGGGGAAATGGCTCAGTGGGTAAAGCACTTGGCTGGCAAGCATGGGGACATGAGTTGAGGACTTTTTTAAAACAGATTTATTATGTATATAGTGTTCTGCCTGAATTATGCTTGCATGCCAGAAGAGAGAACCAGGTCTCATTATAGATGATTGTGAGCCACCATGTGATTGCTGGGAATTGAACTAGGGACCTTTGGAAGAACAGGCAGTGCTTCTAACCTCTAAGCCATCTTTCCAGCTCGAGTTGAGGACTTTTATGAGGACCTCAAAGCCTAGATAAAGCCACCCTTATGCAATCCTAGTGTTTCTATGGCAAGATGGAAGGCAGAGACAGAAGGCTGTGGACCAGCTAGCCTGGCATAGGCAACTAACAAACAACACAGAGACTCTACCTCAAGCAATGTGAAAGCTGAGGACCAAGACCTGAGGTTGTCCTCTGACCTCCGCCTGTGCACCACGGTACACGTGACACCCCCAACCTGTTGTAAGGAGCTGCTTGTTTGTTCCTGGCTGCTCAGCCCCAAAATAATCACACAGAAACTATATTATTTAAACCACTGCTTGGCCCATTAGCTCTAGCTTCTTATTGGCTAACTCTTATTTCTTAATTTAGCTCATCTCCATTAATCTGTGTATCACCACGTGGCTGTGGCTTACAGGCTAAAGTTTTGGCATCTCTCTCTGGCAGGGCTACATGGCCTCTCTTTTTCTCCACCTCCTTTATCCTAGTATTCAGTTTAGTTTTCCCTACCTAGCTCTGTTCTATCCTATCAGGCCAAGCCAGTTTCTTTATTAACCAATGGTACTCACAGCATATAGAGGTGAATCCCACATCACCTCCCCTTTTCTGTTTAAATAAAAAAGGAAGGTTTTAACTTTAACATAGTAAAATTACATAAAACAGTTGTCAAGCCAGAATTACAGTTACAATATTTATATATATTTTATCTTTTATCATAACTAAGGAAAGCTATATTATTACTATCTACTCTTCAACTCCATCAAAGGCTCCAAAAGGATATAATATCACCTAAGTAAACAGGAAGTGCATTGTAAACAACTTCCAAAACTCTAGAAATGACAGAGACATCTCACTGCCTGGACAGTCACCCGAAGTTCTTCTGTACTTCAGCCTACAGGCCCATAGTATCTGGCAGACTTTTCCACAAAGCAGGAAATTTCAAAGACAGTTCTACCTATATTGGCAGTTTGTCAGTCACATTTTTCTGTGTCCTGCAGAATGTCTAGCAGACTCTCTCATGAAGCAGGAACCCTGAAGTATCATCTCACCTTTAGGCAAGTTCAACAGTCATCTCTCTGTGGGTTTGCATGTCCAGTTTACATAGCATACCATCAAGCAGTCCAGGCAAGAGCAGTTTCTTGCCAAAATGGCTAGCAAACTCCATAAGGAGCCTCTTCGATGCCCATCATCCTCTTGAAATAGATTGGTGCAGCTAGGAGCAGATGTGTCTCATTGTCATGCTACATCCTAAATTCTTAAAGCATTTTAAATGCCATATCTGTACTCTTTGAAAGGTCTGAAGAATGCTTATCCATCTGAAATACATATCTGTCCATCTAGAAAATCTAACTAACATGACTACAAGTTTGACTATTATAGATGATTCTCTACTTACCTATATTTCTTAACTATACATTACATTTTTAAATGAGCTGCACAAACACCTTAATAAAGAGCAGAAATATATATATACATACACACAGTATAAGAAAATTGACCTTAAATTTGTATCAATAAACCAAAATCTATACCAATGCAAATATCTATAGCATATCCCCCTTTAAATGTAAACAAATATTTATAAACAATATTTGGGAATATGGGTGTAGTTCTTCTCCAAACCTCTTCCTGCTGTTAATTGGGCAAAGTAATTTTTTGAAGGGTGTTCAAGGTGACCTTTCAGGGGGTCTTGGTCCATCAAACCATATTAGTCTGGAAGCAATCCACAGGTTCTCATCCTCTGTGGAAACAAAAGAAGAACCTCTTTTCCAAAGCAACATATCCTTAGACTCAAATTCTGAAGTCAAGATACAAGTATATATGTTGGTTACTTATCTCCTTTACAGTCAAAAAATTCAAAGAAAACACAATAATATACATAATCCAGACTCTTTGTGTATTCTCCATCTTTATGGGCTTATTTGTTTTAAATATACTACTTTTTAATATTCATTTCATTATCTTTAATCATTTAATCTATGATTATCTGTACTCATTTTCTTCTCTCTTCTAAGCCTATGTACATTTATCCAATATTGTGTCTCATTTAGAGGTCTTTTATATCTGAATTTGCCTTTATTGTGTATTTATAATTATTTTCTGACCAGAACTGCTTCTTAAAATGCTAAGCCCTTCTTATGAACTTTAAGCAGCATCATTGCTAGAGGAAATATGGCACTGCCTGCTTGTCCCACCTAGTCCAGCACAGCAGAGCTGTTTGCTGCATCTGAGCCACTCGCACCACCCCAGTTCCAAGTATGCAGTGGGTCTATGTTGAGCCATTAAGCAGTTTATAACACGCTGCTTTAAAACCCCATTTAAATGCTCAGCTGGATCTCTAGAAAGAGTTAGAGTTCACACTGGCAGCATGGTCCAGAAAGCTGGCATTTCAAAACTTCAGCTTTTGTTTTTGCTACCACTGAATCAGGAAAACCTCTCTTTGCTGCCAGCAAGAAAAGCCCATTCAGAAAAAAAAAATGTGGCTAAACTTTGGTTTTTAGTGTCTAGAATTCCTTTCCAAGTCCTCTCAGGTTTTATGTGAATTTTAGTTACCCATGTTGGGTGTCAATTTGTTGTAAGGAGCTGCTTCTTTGTTCCTGGCTGCTCAGCCCCAAAATAATCACACAGAAACTATATTATTTAAACCACTGCTTGGCCCATTAGCTCTAGCTTCTTACTGGCTAACTCCTATATTTTAATTTAGCTCATCTCCATTAATCTATGTATCGCCATGTGGCTGTGGCTTACTGGCTAAAGTTTTGGCATCTCTCTCTGGCAGGGCTACATGGCTTCTCTTTTTCTCAGCCTCCTTTCTCCCAGCATTCAGTTTAGTTCCCTCCCCACACACCTAACTCTGTTCTACCCTATCAGGCCAAGCCAGTTTCTTTATTAACCAATGGTAATCACAGCATTCAGAGGGGAATCCCACATCACATGTACCACACACATCATACAACGGTTGAAAGAAAAATCTTGGGACCCACGCTATGGAAGTGACAGTGAGAGATGCCCTGGGCCTTGGGAGTTTTGAAGCATGAACATATATAAAATTTTACAAATTAAAACATTTAGGGAAGGCAAACAATGGACAGCCGTTTAAAGAAAGTACAGCCCTGGAGAGGTGGCACAGCAGTTTAGAGCACTGGCTGCTCTTACAGAGGACCTGGGTTTGATCCCCAACACCCACATGATGACCCACAACAGTCCCTAAGTTCAGTTCCAGGGGATCAGACATCCACTTTTGACCTCCACGGGCACAGGCACACACGGATAGACAGACAGACATAAAAGCAGATGAAACATTCAGACACATAAAATACATTTTAAAATGTTTTTGAACTGTAACCCTCTAGCAGCATGCCCACTGTACAAGTGTGAGGATGGGCTGCAAGCTGTCTCCCTACGTGGTTCTCAGGTATTATGGCCTCATATCCAGGGCTCCGTTCTGTCAGGATCTGAGAATGGCTGATTTCCACCATCAGACAGTCATTTCAGGAAGCCCAAGTTAGTGAGGAGCCTGGAATACTGGGGGCGTTTGACAGTCGAAATTTGATTTAGGAAGCCAAGATGACAGGGATGGTTTAGGAAGGGATGGTTGAGGGGAAACTGGGGTGTAACTTAGTAATAGAACACGCTTAGCATGCATGCAGCCCATAGTACCAAGCCGGCAGGGGTGTGGGAGGGTAGATAAGGAGAGAAAGAGATAGAAACAGACAGGCAGACAGACAGACAGACAGACAGAGAGTGTGAGTGAGCGTTTTCTCCTTTCACTATGTGGATTGAATCCTGAGTTCAGGGATTGAACTCAGGTTTCCAGGCTTGGCAGCAAGCTCCTTTGCTCCACTAATCCATCTTACTCACCCATGAAAAACAAATATCAAAAGTAGTGATCGCAGGTGGTGAAGGCGCAGAGGAGGTGGAGAGAGCATTAATGTGGATTGTACTCACTCAACAAACCAGTGCCAGGTCCTGTGTATTCCAGAGTCACAACACTGGACCGTCCTCATCTCAGAGAGCAAACGACCAAACAGTACATATTGAAATTAGCCATTGCAGCCCGTGCTCAGTCAGGTAAAGGAGCAGAAGACATGAGAAGGGACAGCAAGGCCATCCTGTATGTCCCCAAGAAGCCTGAGCTAACATGTCAAACTGATGGAGAAGCAGCAACTGTCTAAACCCGGGAAAGGCATTGCAGGCAGAATAACCATATATGCAAAAGCCCTGAGGGGGACTCTCCCAGACTGGGAAAATGAAAGCTTTGGGGACACTGACAGAGACAGTGTCTCAGCAAGTCATTTGATTCCTCGGGCCTTACATTTCAGCCTGGAGATAGAACGATGGTGGCTACCAAATCCTGAGGTTCCTGGGGAACAGACACCGTGCTGAGCCCGTATGAGCCTGCTCATCTCTTTTAGTCCACCAACAATCCTCAAAGTGGCCCCCACTAGTGGCTACAGCATTAGCTTACAATTGCACATCACCCAGCACCCCCAACCTCACTAAATGCCCCTCTGACTGTGACATCCCCCATTGCCTTTCCAGGCCTCCTGGTGACTCTTGTCACAACTCAAAGGCAAGAACTATTTATCGGGATGCAGCTCACTCAGTAGAGTGCCTGCCTAGCACGCACTGGGTTCCACTCCCAACATGACACAAACAGGTGTGGCAGTACACACCTGTGACCCTAGCACTCGGGGGCCGGAGGCAGGAGGGTCAGGAGTCTGCAGTCATCCTTGGCTACACATCAGGTTTGAGGCTAGCCTGGGCTACATGAGACCGTGTCAAAAAAGAAGAAAAGAAGAATAATCAATCTACACCCCATCTCCCTCCTCCTGCTCACTCCAGGCCATTCTTGTCGCCCACTTCCTGAAATAGTCCTTTAATGGGTCCCAAAGCCTCCAAAGTGTCTCATCACACATCCCAATGTCTCCAGCACTAAGCATCCCAATTCAGCAGTTATATCTGCAAAGTCCCAGTTGATGCCTGATCCATTCCCTGTGTGCCCCAGCTGCATGCACCAAGGCTACATCCTACTACAAGAGGAGAATGTGGTCCAGCAAGATGGAGTGACTTAAAACTCAGACTTTCTAGGTTTGAATCCTGGCTCTTCCATTTACTAGTTGTGTGTCAAGTAAGTGTGTGTATGTGCCTGTCTGTGAGTGTGTGTGTGTGTGTGTCTGTGTATATGTGTCGTCTGTGTGTGTGTGTTGTGGGATAATCTTTTTGTACACTATAAAGATGTGTCTCTGCCTAAGGAACTTTCCGATTAGTTTAATGAAGCGCTAAATGGCCAATAGGTAGGAGAGAATAGGAGAGACTTCCGGGGAGAGAAAGGAACTCATGAATCTAGGCACCCAAGAGATGCCAGTAAAACATGGAGGAAGTCAGACACACAGCATGAAAAGAGGTCAAAAGTCACAAAGCAGAATAAAGATTAACAAAAGCAGGTTAACTCAGGTTATGAGAGCTAGTTGGAGACAAGTCTTAACTAAAGGCCAAGCTTTCATAATTAAGAATAAGCTTCTGTGCCTTTATTTGTGACCTGGCGGCCAAGAAAGTCCGACTACAGGTGTCTGTGTGTGTGTGCACACACGCCTGTGTGTGTCTGTATGTGTGTGTTCATGGGTGTCATTTATTTATTGGAGGTTCATGGGTGTTACAGCCCATGTGTGGAAGTCAGTGTTAGTTCTCTCCTTCCACCATGTGAGCTCCAGGAATCGAACTCAGGTTTGGCAGCAAGCACTTTTACCCACTGAGCCATGTCATTGACCCTCAAGTAAATTCTTTAAGCGATTTCTCAGTTTTTATTAAAACAAAGTGCAGTTAATACTTATTTTTTGGTACTGGACCCACAGCTCAGTCAGTGAGTGCTTGCTTTGCAGGCATGAGCACCTAAGTGTGAGCCTACGTGTGATTCTCTGGGGTCAGCATACAAAGCCAGGCATGGTGGTGGCCCCTACAATCCAAGCACTAGAGAGGTGGGGATGGGCAGGTTCCTGGGGCTTGCTGGTCAGTCAGCCTAACCTCCTTGGGAAGTTCCAGATCAGTGAGTGACCCTGTCTCAAAACACATTCAAGGCCAGGCATGGTGGAGTATAGCTTTAATCCCATCATTTGAGAAGCAGAGGTAGATGGATCTCTATCAGTTCCAGGGCAGCCAGAGCTACATGGTGAGACCTTGTCTCAAGAAAAACAAAACAACAATAACAACAAAAACAAACAAACAAACAAAAACAAAAAAAGTGGAATTTTCCTCTGGCCTCCATACATAGACACACATGGACATACATACATACATTACACACACACATATACACATACAAAGTTAAGATAACATCCATTTCTAGCAAAGCTATCAGGAAGACAACTGCTTGGTAGCAGACACCCAACATATGTTGGAAATGGCAGCATTCTGGGCCCTTGCCACCCAGTGAGACACAGAAGAAGTTGGACATACAGAATGAGAGGTAAAAAGCCACACGACAGAATGTAGATTAATAAAAGCAGGTTAATTTAAGTTATAAGAGCTAGTTGGGAACAAATGTAAGCTGAAGGCCAAGGCTTTCAAAATTAATAAGTCATTATTTGGGAACTGGCCCAGGCCACAGGTCCAAACTCCCGGCTCCGCGGTCCACACATCCAGGCTCCCTCTGACACAGTCCATTCTGTTTAAAGGTCCCTTTCACCTGTAAACTCCCACCTGTCCATTCTTCCCTTCCACCCCCACCCCTGCACCCACCCTTGCCTCTCACCCCTGTCTCAGCCTTCAGCCCCAGCATTTACAAGCCCAGCCACCCAGCCTCCTGAGAACATCTGGGAACCTCCATAACCCCATCAGGCTCTGAGCGTTTCATAAATGGAACACAAAGTTAGGAGTGAGTTTTTCTAAATGCATCAGAAGTTGGGCCCGGGGATGCCAGCCTGTCATCCCAGCTGCTTTGGAGGCTGGGTCAGTGCAGTGTCAAGCTCAAGGGCGGCCCATTCAGTAACACGAGAACTGACCTTAGGCATGGGGACACGCCCTCAAGGGAGGAAAGGGTCACCTTGTCTTATTAGAACTACAACCAAAGGGATGGACTGGTGGGAGAGTTGTGCCCAAGAACGGCCCCTCACCCTGCCTCCTGTCCTCTCCTGTGTTCTGTGGGCAGGGGACCATTCTCTTTCAACTCCAACCCTTCCCTGTAAGTAGGGCCTGACGCCTGAGTCCCTGGCCTCCATCCCTGTCTGTTGAGTGTGATCCTGGCTGTCACAGCCACTGGAGAGGGTTACAGGGGAGGGAAGGGGGGCAATGGGTGTGGGTAAAAAAGGATAATTTACTAAATGCCATTCAATAAACATTTATGTAACATTTTCTGTGTTCTGAGTATTTGGGACGCAAAAGACCTTCAAGTGGAGACACTGAGGCCCCGATAAGGAATAGCAGACTGGGGGCTAAACCTGGGCCTCTGCTCTCCACAGCCCCATAGGGGTGGGGCTCTCAGCCAGGGCAAACTCTGGGAGGGGGAGCCCTTCCTTCCCCCATAAGGATGCAGACCAGTTCTCCCTGGAGTCCTCGAGAACAGTTCTCAGCACCCAAATTTTACAGGTGAGTAGGCTGAGGTGACCCACCCAAGCCTGCCTAATGAAGACTGACTATGTGCCCCCATGACAAAGGAGACCTCCACAGTTAGGCCAGAATTAACAGTGTGAAGTCTTAGCTGGTTCAGCAGGTGAGGTAAACCTGCTCTCATGCTAGTGCACCTGGTCTTGGTCCCCCAGGGACATAGGCAGTGGCTTCTTGGGCAGTACTCCTAACCCTGTGCCTCCCCATCTGAGTCTGTCCCCCATCCCAGCAACCCCTGTACTTCCCTTGCCCCCTATGCCCCCCGACTGTCACGGATTATCCAGGGGACCCTGGGGATGGGGAAAGGACATCTGGATCCACTTATGGGGCCTAGCTGGGGGTCGGGGGGTGGGGTGGCTAAGCCAGCAGAGTAGCTGACTTAAATCAGTTTCAGAGCTTCGGCTGCTGCGGCCTGGTGCTGGCGGGTGAGGGGCCCAGGGCCTCAGATCCTGGCGGGCAGGAAGGTGGATAGGGCAAGCGTGGGGCCTTCCTGAGTTGCTGGGCCAGGACGGCTGAAGTAGGATTAGGAAATTAGTTCAGGTGGCCGCGCTGGGCAGGGACTGGTAAAGGTGGCCGCAGGCTGTGGCCCAGCCTGGCTTGGCCTCCACCTCCCTGGGGACATTGGGCACCTCAGGTTAGTGGGAATATGGTTTGGTTTAGGGGCTGACCCCACAGAACAGGACAAATCAAATTCAGCTAGACATTCCAAGCCAGTCATGCAGGCTAGGTGAGAACCAAAGACCAGTGTCTCTAGGGTAGGCAGATGGGATCTGTCCGGAGCATGTGGGTCCCCACCAAGGGGGCATTTGGGGACTTCATCGTGTTCAGGTTGCTACCCAGAATGTCCTGCAAGGATTGGGGAGCCCACATGACCCAGCTAGGCTCTGTCCTTACTCTGTGAGGACACTGGGCAAGAGAAGGGGACAGCCACAGAGTTTTGAGATTAGACCAGCCTCCTATTTTCTGAAAATATCTGTGGGCATATATACTACACAAAGTGGGCACGGGGAGCCTGGGGGAGGGGCTGAGTGTGGCTTGTTGGAGACTGGCACACAGGCTGGAGAAAGGATAGGGAGGTGTTCTGAGCTGAGGACCCAGAGGAACAGAGGCACCAATGAGGCAGAGAGCCCATACCCTAGGTAGGCACTAGGGAAGTGGAGATTTCGTTGGGTGTTGTCTGGATTCAGAAGAAATAATCTTTGAATGTCAGGATAAATGGCTCCCACTCCATCTCACAGACAGTCTGAAGCCATCTAAGACTTATGAGCAGCATTGGTGTGACCAGATTGGGTGTAAGAAGATGGCCAAGGTGACCCTCACAAAAGGAGATAAAGATGAGATGGAGACAGAAACGGTGTGGTGGTGCCAGCCTAACAGAACCCTGGATGGAGAGGGCTATAAGAAGGGAAGAAAAAGGAAGACTGCGTTCCATAATTACAGACAGCATTTATTGCTGGAAACTTCCAAAGACCCAGCCTTGTGCTCTTCCCCGCCCCCATACCTCTCTCTCTCCTCTCTCTGTATCTCTCTTTCTGTCTGTGTCTCTGTCTCTCTCATGTGTGTGTGTCCTCTCTCTATATCGCTCTTTCTGTCCCTTTCTCTCTTGTGTGTGTATGTGTTCACATGTATGCTGCATATTCATGACTGCGTGTATGTGGGGGGGGGTGTGCCTGTGTGCTCCTGTGTCTGAGGACAGAGGAAAACCTCTAGTGTCTTCCTCAATCATTTCTTCACCTTATGTTTTGAGGCAGGGTCTCACGGAACCTGCAGCTCACTGACTAGGCCAGCCAGCTAACCCCAGGATTATCCAGGCTCAGTCTCCCCAGGGTTAGGATTAACAAGTGTGTGCTATCATGCCTGGCTTTTCTATGCAGGTGCTGGGAATGCAACTCAGGTTTTGAAGCTTGCAAGGCACCATCTCTGCGGCATGTACAGCATTGCCAGGGCGTGGTATAATTAACCCCAAGTAAGAAACAGCTTGTTCGTTTGTTCCTTTGCTTGTTTGAGACAAGGTTTCACACTGTAGCCTACGTGGAACTGGAATTCATTATGTAGCCCAGGCTGACCTCAACTTGTGATCCTTCCTCTTCAGCCACCTGAATGCCGGGATTGCCGCTGTAAACCAGCACACCTGGCTAGGAATAATGTTACAAAAATATCTCTGAAAAAATGGCTCACATTCTGAGCCCATATTACACTAGACGTGTCTATAAGCAAACTATTAAAAAGAATGCCCAGAGGCTTTGGAGTCGGAGAGACCCAGGCTCTGCCTTAGTCCTGTTGTGTGGCCTTAAGCATATAACTTAACCTCCCTGAGCCTCACTTTCTTTGTCTACGACATAGAAACGATACCTTCTCCGGAATCTGTGAGCACTGTCTGAAGTCATAAAGGTCTTAGTCCCAAGACTGGCACAGAGTACATATTCAGTACACGATCCTTAGGTCAGAGTCTGGGTGACCAGGTGATACCATGAGGGCCCAGTCAGATCTGAGCTCCCTGGAAGAAGTGTTCCTGTGGATTGGGGTGGTGTCGTGTCGGCAACACCCTCCCGAGGCGGGGTGGGGCCCTCGGCTGTGCTTCTTCACCTCTCCAGATGCTCCAGGTCCTCATGCCTGCCTCTCAGCCAGTGTGCTTCAGGCTGAGATGAGCATCAGAATGATAGTGGCAGTGCTGGGACAGTGGCCAGGAGGCAGGTGGAGATGGGAGCCACGGAGGTGGCCCAGTCAGAGCAGAAGATAATCTAACCTCGCATGGTAGTGTATATATGAGGATGGAAGCAGAAATCCAAGACCATCCTCGGCTAAATAGTGAGTTGGAGGCCAGCCTGAGCTACAAGAAACTGTGAAAAAAAATGTTGAGGACAACTTGTGTCCTCTGTACCCCGGCCTGTACCATGAAAAGCCCTTCTCACACCCTGCTGTACACCGTTCTAAATCGCAAATGAGTGGCTCTGTTTGCTACCACATGCCCCAGGATGACAGACAAGGGCAATGAGGCCCAGAGATACCCAGTGGCTTCACTGAGAACCCATGGCTATCAGAAGCACACCCAACTCCAGGCAGGTCCTGCCTGACTCCAGGCCACCTGCCTGTCCCCTAAAGCCACCTCCCAGGTCCCTCTGCTGATTCAGTGGTGCACCGACTGGAGTAAATTCCCTGTATTCTATCGATTTCTAGAAAGACAGGCTGGTACGTTTTGGGCAGAGGACCCCAGGACATCTCTGTCTCAGTATAGTCCAGGAGACAGAGGTCTGGACTTTGAGAACCTGGCTCCAAAACCCTACAGACCGAGTTCAAAGCCTCCTTTTGTTGCTTCCTGCTCTGTGTCCCTGGGCAGGTGGCTCAGTTTCTCTGTGTCTCCCGTTCTTTACCTAGAAGAGAGGCTCATGACTGGACCACCTCCTAGAGCTTAGGGTCAAGTACTTCAATGTCACTTAACACTTGTTGGATGCATTCGATCTGAGTGTCCCTGGCTGCCACCTGGCCTCAGAGTGGACTTCCATGCTGAGGGCCATAAGATTCTGATAGGTGAAGGTTTCCAGCTAGGATAGCAATGTCAGAGTGGTCTTTCTAGGGGTTTCATATGCCCCACCAGCGAGCAGCTTCGCTGCCCCAGATGCCTCACCCTCAGGCCCAGAGACCACCAAAGAGCCAATGAGCCCAGGAGCCAGGCTACAGGCTCAGTCCAGCTCCAGACATCACTCTGACTTTCCAGGCACCTTCACACCTATTGCATGTCTGTGCTCTAGCATAGGTATCCTCTGGGTGTTTGTTGAGCACCTGCTACGTACCAGGCATTGCCCACAGCCATGGAGATTCACCTGCAAAGTCTCTGCTCAAGGTACCACAACCCAAGGCCGGGACCAGTGAGAAATGACATGGAGGGATGAGACAAGAGATGTCCCAACACAGCGAGGGGACATGGTGAAGGCCACAAAAAGTCCTAAAAGATTATAGACACCTGGGGAAGTGTGGGGGAGGACAACAATAAAAACTGAACTCTGTGGTCTTCCAGAAAGCATGGCTCATGACGCATGGCTCATGACGCAACAGAGCTGTACAGAGTTGAGGAGGCAGAGAAGGAATTTGTGGGCTGGAAGGGTGTGGAGCTGGTAACTGGGCACATGTCACTTCCAAGAGCCTTCCACAAATGGCTGCCAGCTGGGGAGGGACAGGAGCATGCATGTGTGCATGTGTGTGTACGTGCACTTGTGTGCATATGCATGAGCATGGGCATGTAACCAGCCCTACCCTTCTGAGCCTCAGTTTCTTTTTTTTTAAGATTTATTTATTTATTATTATGTATACAACATTCTGCCTCCATGTATGCCTGCAGGCCAGAAGAGGGCACCAGTTCTCATTACAGATGGTTGTGAACCACCATGTGGTTGCTGGGAATCAAACTCAGGACCTCTGGAAGAGCAGCCAGTGCTCTTAACCACTGAGCCATCTCTCCAGCCCGAGCCTCAGTTTCTTGCTGTAAAGTCGGTCCCAAGTTCCACATGGAGTGGCTAGCCAAGTTCAAGGAGATGTTTAGTATAGCCTTGCACAGACCCACTTGGTTGACCTCCTGCTGTGTACAGGGCTGGCCTGGATATACATGCTGGATACATTGTCAAGTGCTAGATACATTGTAAGTGCCTACTGGACACATTGTGCAATTCCTGATGGGTACACTGTTGAGTATCTGCTGGATGCAAGCTAAAGGCTTACTGGATACACTGGAGTGCCTGCTGAATGTACTGCTGAGTGTTTACTCCATACGCCAGAGCAAGAACTGGCAGCCCTGTCTTTCCCTGAGGCTACCATTTGTTCACCATCCTGGGCATCAAGAGTGCCCAGCCCTTGGCCAGCCCAGCAGCCTCAGGGCAGGAAAGGGCAGCGGCTCCTTTAAGGCAGGCCCCAGCTGGGCTGCCTGGATATTGGAGCGGGACCTAGATTAGGTGGCAGAGGCGCAGGGCCCAGGCCAGATGCGCCTGAGCAGGGCCTCATTATGTATTCATGAGCTGTGAGGAAAAGAAATAAAAGGATTCATTACCGCCCAAACTGTTACTAATGACATGTACCTGGAGCCCTCGCACCTCTGGAAATCCAATACGACACAGTCCGAGAGAAAATGCATTCCTGCCCAGGCGCACCGCCACTGCATAGTCCCCTCCCTGCCCTGCTCATTGCCATTCACCGGGGCGACATTTACAATTCTCCTACCATTATGTCCGACCAGGGCCTCTGAGCCTCTGTCACGACCTGCATATTAGCTGAAAATTGGAAATTCTACAGCGTGGCTGTGGCCATGGAGGGCCGGGGACACCGTGGGGAGCGGGAACCCAGAAGTACACAAGTGCAAGCGAAGGATGAGCATGGGGACCGGAGGAGGAGGGCTACTGTTATCCCCAGTCCACCCCAAGTTAGGTCACCTGCTTCACCAAGTCCATCCTTTCCCCTGCAGGAGCATCCTCCCTCCTGAGGGACAATTTGCGTCTTTTGTTCCCTTCAAAGCTCAGTGGGAATGTTGGCAACTATATAAGGAGCAACACCTGCCTGTCTTAGTTTGCGAGCCCAAGTGCATGCAGGTGCATTTAAAAGCATGATCTCTACCTCACTAGCAGGTTGACCCAGGGAACTCCTTCTGCAGAGGGAAAGACTCAGGGTCGGAGAGACCTGCCCAAGGCCAACTGCAGAACTGGACTTGACCTAGACCTGCAGTGATTTGAGGTCTTCCTAGCCTGGGTGAGGTGTGGTAACAGGCACAGGCCAGGGTCCTCCCCATGGCCTCCTTAGCTGCCTCTACCGTGTTTCAATGGCAATTTTTCAGTCTAAATATGGCCCCAAAGTCAGTCTTGTCAGGCCAATCAGATGTCCTTTGTAGCTGCTGAATTTGCCAGTCTGAGCTTTGTGAATGTTCAAGACACCCCACTTTGGGGCTGGCTCACCTGGGGTGAAAGGGGCTGGAGCTCCAGACCACGAGTTCCAAAGCCCTTAGTAACTTACCTAGCACTTCTTGGCTTCAGATCTTCTTGGGGCCAGATGTGGTCATATGGCTAAGTACCCATCAGTGGAATGTGAGCAGAAGCGTACAAAACTCTTATAAGTAATGCCGCAGAAAGGAATTATGTCATGTTGGCTTGGTTGCGGATGGGATGGCAGGAGCGGCTGCAGCCATCTTGGGAGAAAGCACACACAGAAATGTGTAGCTGTCCCCAGTAGGTCTGGATCTCTGAAGAGCTAGTTGGGGATAACAGAAACAAATCAGTTAAACCTTCCAGTTCGGGTAAGCCAGGGTGCTATTGGGGTTCCTCATTCCGGTAGCTCAGGTTGTATCCTGACTAGGACATTTGCCCATCGCCAGCCTCTTGGAAGCTAGGACTTGGCCTCGCTGTATCAATACCATCATGCATTGCCAAGCCGATCTGCAATAAATACCTTGTTCAACAGCTGAGTGAGCAAGCCACCCACAGTGGTAGAATCAGTTTGCTGCCATTGTAAACATCAGTTCAAGGCATGTTGGGTTATTTTTTAAAGTGTTTATACCTCCATGAGTAGCAGTCATTTATGGATATTCCTCTCTTTTTGTCTTCTTTCTGGTGTCCTGCCCTGCCCCCCAGACAGGGTCTCACTATGTAGCTATGGCTGTTCTTGAACTCACTATGTAGACCAGGCTAGCCTCAAACTCACGGCCATCCATCTGCCCCTGCCTTCCAAGCATTGGGATTAAATGTATTTTATCTGTGTTTTTGAACAGAGTCTTGGGTGGGGGGCTCAGGGGCCTTGAACTTGCTATATCAACAAGGATGACCTTGAACTCATGCTCCTGCCTCTGACTCCTGAGTGCTGGGCTGACAGGTGTGCAGTCCCAGGTCTAATCTTTGCAGTGCTGAGGATTGCACCCAGAGCTTTGAGCGTGCCAGGGTGGGGTGGGCTAAGAAAACTCCTACTCAACTGACAATACCCAGTTCATGAAGTCCCTTCCACACAACTTTGAGTCTGTAGAGTGAACCCGCTCCATCAGGCCTCAACCCAGGAGCATCATGAGGAGCAAGAGAGGTGGTTGGGGGTAAGTGGCCCTGCTGCCCAGTGGAAGATTCAGGTTAAAATTGTTTGCTCATTCTCTCCCTTCTTCCCTTTCTCCCTCCCCCCCCTCCTCTCTCTCTCTGCCCTGTCTGAGCTGCCTAGAGCCTCCACTTGGCCCAGCACCCTTCAGTCTAGACACCCCTCTCCTTTCCTCCTCCCCTCCTCTCTTCTTGTCAGCCATCTTCCTTAGCTGTGGATGGGCTGAGTGTCCTGATTTCATCCAGGGCTGACACGGGGTCCCCTGCTGTCATCACATCACAGCAGAGACCCAGGACACTCAGATGAATTCACAGACTGTTACAGCCACTATTCTGCCCAGTCCTGGCCATCTAGGGCCTCCAGCTCCCACTGATCACACAAACCTGCCCTAACATAGGGACAGGCTGCAGGCGAGGCGCCCTTGTCCAGAGGAGCAGCATGGCGGGGAGGCCTGGGGTGGGCAGTGTGGCGAAGTGGGGCAGTCACTTGGGGAGCTGAGATTTGGGGAAGTGTCTCTGTGCTGGCCCTGGGGAACAACTCAATTGGCCAGCTCCCCACCTGCCCTTCTCTCTGTCTCTTTAACCCAACACGTTATATAGGCATGTGCCATGTGCAAGGACCAGGGAGGCTGCACATACTAGAAGCAGCCCCTGTGTTTAAGCAAAGGTTACCCCTTTTGCAGGATGGCATACCCACATCTCAGCAACTGGCTTCACCAGGCGTTTTTCAGATTCCTGGAACAGTAATTTGAAACAGAAGGTGAGATGAGAAAAAAGGACCCAACGGAAACCTGGGGATCTGGGTTCAAGTCCTTGTGCAACCACCAGCCAGCTGTGGGGCCCTGGCAGACAGCTGGTTCTTATAGAGCGGAGAGTAGTCTGTTGCTCTTTGGTCTTCTAGGAACATCTGCTGCCGTCCAGACAGTTCTCAAACCCACTAAGTAGCTGAGGGTGACCTTGAACGCCTGATCTTCTTGCCTCTACCTCTGGGATCACAGGTGTGTGCCACCACACCCTTCATATTTATTGTGCATCTATTGTGACCAGAGCTGGTGAGTCCCCCATGGCCATCCACACTGCAGGTGAAAAGAACTCACACAGTGGAGGTCGAAGGACATGCCCAAGGTCACACAGCAGCAGGTGCTGCAGTTGGGCACAAAACCAGACAGGAGCTGACTATCACCATGCCAGCTACCAGCACCTCAGCTCAGATGATGCAACCCCTCCACTTGCCACAAAGTTCACCCAAAGCGAAGTCCACTCTGGTGGCTTCAGTCTCAGCCACCTGTTTGGGTTCCTTCAAACATTTCTGATGGATTTTGTTCGTTTGGCTTTGCAGGTGCTTGCATTTGCGGGAGTTTAGACGCAGCACCTTGAGCAAGCTAGTCAACTACCCTTCCACTGAGCTCCATCCTTAGCCCCAGGTTTATTTTTCTTCTGATTAAACTCTCCCTAGACATGCCAGGCTGGCCTTGAACTCATGAACCTCCAGCCTCAGCCTCCTGAGTGCCAGAATGATAGGTGTGAGCCACCATGCCTGACTTGGGAAGTGCTGTGAATATTGGTTTGGATGTTAAGTAAAAGATCATCACTTGCCAGGCAGTGGTGGCGCACGCCTTTAATACCAGCACTTGGGAGGCAGAGGCAGGTGGATCTCTGTGAGTTCGAGGCCAGCCTGATCTACAGAGCTAGTTCCAGGACAGGCTCCAAAGCTACAGAGAAACCCTGTCTTGAAAAAAAAAGAGAGAGAGAGAGATCACCGCTATGCCATCTCTGTCAGTTTTGCACAGCAGAGACCACCAGAGCAGCTGGGGGAGTTACTAAAGTGAGCATCGGGGTTCATCACAGGGTTGTACTGCCCCCTGTCCTTAATCTCACCAATTTCCAGCTGTCCTTCCTAAACACTTCTCCTTCTCCAGGCATCATCTGGAGGGTGACATGGTGGATAGTCCTTCCTAAGTTGCCATGGTCACTGGCTGGTGTAACTGCAGAAGGGGTGAGTTGACTCTGCCAGCAACAGAGCCAGAAGCAGGTGCCACATCCTGCCCAAGCAGGCTTCCTGCCAGATTTCTCTCCTTCTCAGAGTGGCTCCCTTCCTCCAAAGCTTAGGGCTGCAGGCATGAGCAAGTCACAATGGGTTATGTGGAGACAGAGGAAGGAGACACTCGACAGTGACCATGGCTTCTGCCTCTTGGCTCCAAGTTCAGCTTTCGTTTCCCATTCTACCTGGAATGCCCCTCCCCCAGGACTGGGTGGTACTCTCTTTCTCACTCCTCCCTTATCACCACCACTGGCCTACCTCCAAACCCAGGAAGCCCAGGGGGCGGGGCTCGGAATCGGATTTGTGCTGCTCTCAGACATCCACCCAACTGTACCATCAGCTCCTGAGGTGTCTGCATCTCAACAAGTTGGGGGGCAGGGGTTTGGCTGCGGCTCACTGAATAGAGAGCTTGCAGTCAAGAAGGCCTGGGCTAGACTCCCCAGCAAAGATGGTGGTGCATTACAATCCCAGCACTCATGGAGGCAGGAGGATCCAAAGTTCAGTCATCGTAGATGACGTAAGAGAGCGCAACCCTGTCTCAAACAAATAAGTGGAAGCCTTCAGAGAATGAGGGACTAAGGGTCCCCAAGGGCCCCATGACTGGGAGCCCAGACCTCTCTTGAAGCCGAGGACAGAGGGTGGGCTTTTGAGCCTCTCCATCCCACAGCAGCTGTGGCTGCATCTGCCTCTGGTTTGGCCTGGATGGTGGAGCCTTGCAGTCAATGAGTTCCGTGAGCACAGTGGCTCTCAACCTTCCCAATGCCGAGGGCAACCCTTTAATACAGTTCCTCAAGTGATGCACCCCCGCCGGTCATAAAATTCTTCCATTGCTACTTCATAACTGCAATTTGCCACTGTTATACATTGTAATGTAAATACCTGGCATACAGGATATCTGACGTGCGACCCCAAGAGGGGTGTAATGACCCACAGGTTGAGAACCACTGCATTAGCAGCTTCATATTTTAGCATTTTAGCAAGGAAGCTGGCAGAGGCCAAGGAGGTACTCACCCAAGAGGCCAGCAGGGAGGGGGCCCGTGGATCTCAGGGGCAGAAGGCAACTGTCCCACTCCTGCCACAGTGACTGGCAGAAGCTGGGCACTGGGCAGGGGCCCAGGAAGCCTCCACCAACCTTGAGGACTAAATCTCCTTCCTTCTCACCTGGCTCTGCCTCTGCCATCTCCATCCTTTGTGATGCTGGACCAGCCACTCACCTTCCTGGATCTCCTTCCATGATCACAAAGGGGAGAGCTGGGACATTCATCCCCATGAATGCATAGACGAGCCCACCTGACTGAGCGTCCCTGTGATCCTGTCTCTGTCCCAACCTCTCCGGCCCAATGTCACTGTGAAACTACCTCTAACATGAACCACTCAGGCCCTGCACTAGTCAGGGTTTCTACTGCTGGGATAAAACACCATGACCAAAAGCAACTTGTGGAGGAAAGGGTTTATTTCGTCTTAGGGTTTATAGTCCATTTTGAAGGGCAGGCACTCAAGGCAGAAACCAGGAGGTAGGAACTGATACAGAAGTCATGGAAGAGCACTGATGATTGGCCTGCTCAGCTTGCTTTCTTATAGAACCCAAGGTCACCAGCCCAACAGTGGCACTGCCACAGTGAGCTGGGCCCTGCCACATCAATCATTAGTTAAGAAACTGCAGGCCAATCTGGTGGGCGCATTTTCTCACCTGAGATTCCTCTTTCCAAATGACTCTAGCTTGTGTCCTGTTGACATAAAACTAGTCAGCACAGGCCCCATCCCTCCGGCTCCTCACAGACCCTTACCACTAGCTGTATCCCCTCTGCCTACCTCACAGCCTGTAGTATACATACACTCCCACACACTGGCCCTTCCCCTGCAACTTTCTCCCTTCCCATCCCCAGATCCAGGCAAGCAAGTATTCCTCCTCTTGCCCTGGGGCTTTCGCTGTGCTTTTCCACCATTCACAGACACTTGTCACATGGCTCCTGAGTGACCCATCTACGCCTGTGTCCCCGAAGAGAGACTTTGAGCACACCTCTGTCACAGTTAGTCCTCTCTAGATTGCTGGTGCCAGGAAAAAGCAGTGATAATGATGATGGTAATGTGGATGCTGCTGCTGATGGCGGTGATGATGGTAATGATGGTGGTGTAGGTAATGGTAATGATGAAGATGGTGCTGATGCTGATGGATGGTGGTGATGATGGTGGTGATGGTGGTAATGATGGTGGTGTAGGTAATGGTAATGATGAAGATGGTGCTGATGCTGATGGTGGTGATGGTGGTGTAGGTAATGGTAATGATGAAGATGGTGATGGTGCTGCTGATGGTGGCGGTGATGGTGATGATGATGGTGGGGCTGATGATGACGATGAGGATAGTGGTAATGATGATAGTGATGGTAATGGTGCTAAATGGTGATGATTGTGGTGATGTTGATGATGACAGTTAAGGTGATGATGATGATGATCATAATGGTGACAGTGGTGGTGGTGATTGAAAGGATGAGTCACTACTTATCTACTGAATTTCTCTGTGCCAGGAAAGAGTCTGTGTGTTCCGTTTATTTATTTTCACTGTAAGGATATGTGCTTGCCTGAGTGAGTTTATGTCCACCACATGAGTGCAGGGACTAGAGTTACAGGCTATTGTGAGTTGACTGATATAGGTGCTAGGGACTGAACCCAGGTCCTCTGGAAGAGCAGTAAGTGCTCTTACCTGCTGAACCATCTCTCTAGCCCTACACTGTATTCTTTATGCAAATTTGTCATTTGAGCCTCCCAACAACCCTCCCAACAGGGTCTCTACTTACCTTTCATGTATAAGAGGCAAGCAGGACTTAGAAAGGTCAAGCAAGTTTACCGAGGCTACACAGCAAGTGGATAGCAGGACCAGGATTTGAACTCAAAAAGCCTATACCCAGGATCTCATTTTAATAATATCACATGCCTTCCTGCTAGTCCAAAGAGTTGATCATCACTAAAAAGGCTGCAGAAAATCAGGAAGCCTGGCAACATGATGAAAGTCTCCATGGTATCATGTGAACCCGTGAAGAGGACTGGGAACTGGCTCAGCCCTCTGATGCAGGAGAGTCACCCTTAGGACCTTGCCTAGTGGAGCAATAAGGGTGAGGGTTGGCCCAGGCCTGCAGTGTTCAGCATGCCACCTTTACCCACTGAGCCCTCTTGCTGGCCCACAAACAGTTTACCCCCTCCTAATAGTGCCATTCCTTATGAGATTATGGGGGCTGATTACATTCAAAGTACCACACCTTGGCTTCTGGGAAGCTTCTATGATGCAGGCAGCCCAGGCAGGACATTTATCCTGGAGGCAGAAGGTCCCTGCAGATACTCGTGCACAAATGTTTGTAAGAGCGTCATGTGTAAGGATCAAACATTGGGGACCACCCTCAAGATCCTTCAAAGATAAATGGACTAATATCCAGGGGCCCATCCACACCACAAAATTACCTCCCCAATAGCCATGAGAGAAAAGACATGGTCATGCAAGCGATAGCCTGGGTGAACAGCAAGAGAACTGTGCCGAAGGAAAGAAAAGAGGAAAACGCAGAAAGCCCGCACATCAGCCGCCTTTATATGCAGGCTATGTGCACTTGCACACCAGTGCTTATGGGGGCACAAGTGGAGATAGGCAGATCCCAGAACCTCACTGGCCAATTGCTCTGAAATTGCAAGATTCAGGGTCAGTGAGAGACCCTGCCTCAAACAATAAAGTGGAGAAGAACCAGAGAAGGTACTTGATGCTGGCTGGCTCCCTACACACACACACACACACACACACACACACACACACACACGTACATACACACACACACACATGCACATACACACACACTCACACACACAATGGGGAACTGGTCTTGGCAGAAACACATCTGTGACATGAACCACATCGAGCCACTCATGGGGCGTCCTTGGTGTCTGCTCCCTCCGTCTTTTGTGTTTATTTGCTTTTGTGTTTTGTCGACTTGACACAAGCTCCAGTCGTCTGGGAAGAGGGACCTCAAGTGAGAAAATATCTCCATCAGACTGGCCTGTAGGCAAAGCTGTAGGGCATCTTCTTTAGTAGTGACTGATGTGGGAGGGTCCAGCCCTCTGTGGGAGGTGCCATCCCTCAGCAAGTGGTCCTAGCATATATAAGGAAACAGGCTGAGCAAGCCACAAGGAACAAGTCAGTAAGCAGTGTTCCTCCAAGACCCCTCTATCAGTTCCTGCCTGGAATTCCTGCCTTGACTTTCTTCAACGATGGGCCATGTGACCTGGGACACATCTATCCAATAAACCCTTTTTCCCCAAGCTGCTTTTGGTCACGGTGTTTATCATGAAGCACACTGAGACAATGTCTCTGGCCCTGATTCTTGGCTGAGGGATAGCAGCAAAATCTTGAGAACCTGGTGGACCCCAGTGGAATCAGAACCATGCCCTTCTCTGGGAAAGGCAGCCACAGAGGACCCAAGAGAACATGCCATAGCTCACGAGTTCAAAAGACCCCAACAGACCCTGCCCAGCCCACCGGCTTTCCACAGAGAGAATCAATTTTCAAGGATGTTTCCCAGAAGCAGACTGTTACTCATCCCACCCTGGCCGGAGGCCACCTCCTCGCCCAAGCTTGCTACCTCCCACCTCTTGCAGCTGGGTCCTACCACAACTGGGGGAAGTGGGGAGCTGGGGACAGGCAGGAATTTCCAGCAACTGAGTGTTGACATAGCTCCCCTGCACCAGCTGAAGCCCTTGGCAGTGCTACGACAGGGGAGTGCCACACTGGGGCCAAAGGAGCCTTTCCCAGGCTTGGGCTTAGAGGAGAGGCATCCCAGCCAAGTAGTCAGATCTGGGAGTGACTTCCCGCCCCCAGGGTGTAAGGTTGCTGCCAGCTTCCCATGCCATCCCACCGCTCATGGACCCAGGAAGCACACTGATCATGGCAGGGAGGCAGAAATGTGCCTGTGGGAAATGAGAGAGGTCACAGGGAACGCCACCCTAGGCAGGGGACACCTGGGCTGCCTCTGTTGCTGATTTGCTGTGTGACCCTGGGACAGTCACATCCCTTGTTTGCCTGATAGTTACCACAGCATCTTCTGAGTCATCTTCCCACTGCCCCCGGGGCTGATGTCTGTGGGTGGCAGAGGTAGACAGCTAAGTAAGAGATGATAGACAGTCATCTTCCCACTGCCCCCAGGGCTGATGTCTGTGGGTGGCAGAGGCAGACAGCTAAGTAAGAGATGGGCCAGAGCTGAGATAGAACCTGAGGCACCAGGGGCTGAAGGGCAAAGCAGGGCCTCTGTGAGAGGCTCTCCTGGAAAGCAGCTGAGAGAAGGAGACACCCCGAGGCCCAGGAAACAGTCGCATGGAGCAAAGAGGGGGAGTCCATTGACCAAGGATCACAGACCTAGGGTTAGCAGGGCCAACCAGATCATCTCCTGAGCCGTGGCAAACCACTGGGTTTTTTTTTTGTTTTGTTTTGTTTTTAAAAGATTTATTTATTTATTATGTATACAATATTCCTTCCATGTATGCTTGCAGGCCAGAAGAGGGCAGTGAGCCACCATGTGGTTGCTGGGAATTGAACTCAGGACCTCTGGAAGAGCAGCCAGTGCTCTTAACCTCTGAGCCATCTCTCCAGCCCAAGCCAGTGTTTCTTTACCAGCAGTAGAAGCTGAGGGTGAAGCCAGTTCTAGACCACGATGCTTATGAAGCTTTTCCCAGTGGAGACCCAACCGGGACTGTGTAGCCAGGCTGAGGCCCCCAGTCCCCTGCCCCTACCAGCTGCCTTGGTGGAACTCATGGCCCTTAAGGACCCAGTTTGAGAACTGCCGGGGGGGGGGGGGATGCCCTCTAAAGGCATCCGTGGGAATTCTAGAACTCCTCCAAGCAGCACCATGGCTGACACCCGTTTCCTCAGGCCTCACACACATACCTTGAGGAGGCAGTGAGGCGGGGCCCCATCACCTCCTCTCCCTGTAACCCTGCCATTACAGCTATGGTTTAACATTTAAGAAAGCAGGAGCCGACAGGCAGTGGGGAATATCTTCGTTCCAGCACTAGGGTGGGAAGGCAGGAGCAGGTGAATCTCTGTGAGTTCCAGGACAGCCAGGGCTGTACAGGGAGACCCTGTCTCAAAAGAAAAGAAAGCAGAAACCCAGGGCCGACCACCAGAGAACTCGTGGAGGTCCGGCCAGCCGTGCGGAGGCTCCAAGTCTAGCACCTCTCTCTGCCTCCTGCCCCTCCCGTTGCCTGACCCTCCTCGAGGTGAGCCCTCTTCACACTGGAGACACTAAATGCATCATTCCCAGGTGGCAGACAGTCTGCCGAGTTAGCATATCTGCCATCAGCCAGGGAAGACACAGAGGGATGCGCAGCTGTCATTGTCACCAGGGCAGGCAAGAAGAATGCCCTCAGTCCAAAGCCCAGGCAGGGCCCAGAGCATGGACTTGCATGGTAACAATGGGCAGAACCCTGTCAACTAAGACACACCACATACGCGTACGCCCTGCCCTGTAGGTTCAAAGCACGACACATGGGGAAGCTGAGGTTCTAGAAAGCTCCAACGAGCTTGAGAAGTCAGGCTCTACCGGGGCTGTTTGTCTGTCCGCAAAACCTCTGGTAGCCCAGGCTCGCCTCCAAGCTGGGATCGCGGGCAGGCGCCACCATTTGCAGGATCCTGATTACAATCTTCGTCATTAGTCTGCGCCTCCTCCAGAAACACAGCTAGCATTTATTAGAACCCACGGCGTGCAGGCACTGCTCAGATTTTATCTCGAACCTTATAAGCAACCTCGCAGAGCAGGTAACATGGGCCTTGAAACTGATTTGAACTTAACTTCTCCCAGACTCCAAAGCAGGGCTACCCCACCCCCTGCTGTAGGCCAGAGACCCCTGACCTCCCTTGTCTCCTGGATGCTGGAACCCTGATACCAGGAGAACCATCAGGACCCTGGAGCAGTACCCTCAGGCTCCCTCCCAGGTTAGAGGGTGACTGAAGCTAGGCAGGGCCCTCCTCCCTCTCGGAGCCCCAGATGTCCCCCCCCAACCCTCGTGGCCCCAGGGACCAGGCTGCTTGGTGTTTGGGTACCACCACCAACAGCTGCCCTGGCAGCAGGGTTTCATCTTTCCAGACTGGATGGGAGAATTCTGCCCCCCTCCTGAGTATTTGTTCCCAGCAAAAGACCTTGGCAGGACCCCCGATCCTCTGCCTTCCCTGGGACGGATGGCTTCCAGCTGCCCACACCCAGCCTGGGAAAATTCCTCAGAGCTCTGCAGGTTCTTGGCTCCTGAAACCTGAGTGGCTCCCTCCATCTGCCCAGCCAACGAAGGCTCGCTCATCCCGCAGCACCAAGCCTGCCAGACAGATCCCTGAAAGAGGGTAGCGGAAATAAGGAAGGGCTCCAGATGGACAGCCTCCATCCCTGACCAGTGTGTGCCAGGCCCTGGGCTGCAAATGCTAGGTGAACTGGGATTACCAACAGCCTGGGGAGTTCAGCATTTTACATCTAAGGGAAACCGAGTCTCAGAACGGAGCTGCACAGTAAGACAGAATGCTATGAAATGAACCATATTTTATCCCTCTGTAGCTTACAAAGGTGGGGAAACTGAGACTCAGAGAGGGAAGACATCTTCACAAAGGACACCTCCGGGAGTATCAGGGCTGGGTAAGGCTGGGAGGGTCCAACCTTGTCTGTGACCCCTCAGAATGCAATCCAGCCTCGAGTATAACCTTGGCCTCATCATCTGCCCTCATTCCCCCTCCCCGAGACACAGATGCTCTTCATAGCCCGTGAATCTGACTGTGTCCCTCTGCTGCAATAGTTGTCCCTTCCTGCTCCCATGCAAGGCTTCATCCCAGTGATGCAGCCCCCCAAGCATCCTTTTGCCCTGCACCCTACAAGTTTTCTTAAGTAGATATTGTCCCGCCAAGCCACTGAGCCTTCATCCATGTTTTCCCTCAGGTCCCTTGCTCTTCCCCTCACTATTGGGGCTACAGTCTGCACTGTCACTGATGTTAGCTGCATGCCTTCAGGATGAAAGCCCTCTGAGGTCAGGGATGGCTCCTCCCTCTTTGGGACTCCCTGGGGATGCTCTGCCTCCTCTGGGAGCGGGGGTGGGGAGCCCATGTGACCTTCAGCAGACTCCAGCTTTCATCTCAGCTTCAGCATCCTGGGTGATGTCAGCCAGGAGCAGAGTGTGTGCCTGTGGCAGAGGGTCCCAGTCTGCCCCCAGCTGGTCCCCACTGTTTCTGTTGAGAGCCTGGAAGCCCAGAGCCTGGCTTAGGAAGAGTGACCACAACAGGTGTCCCCAGCCCCCACCCTATCCCAGAGGCCTTTCCCACAGCTGGGAAGATGGATGGCCTCCCCCCATCCTCCAGGCTGAAGCTGGGAACCCAGCTCTTGTTCCCGGGCATCAGATCCCTGCCTGTAAAAGGCCATAAAAATGTTCCAGAGACAGACATGGGACGAGGGCCATTTTTCCAAATCGTGGGAGATTGTTGTTTGGGGGTTTGGTTCTTGGTGGGGGGAAAGAATGAGAAAGGAGGAGAGAAAGGCTGTCCCCAGGCTTTGTGCACAGGCCAGGTGGGTCTCCTCCTCCACCTACTCCCAACCTCCAGCACTGTGGGCTGGAGTCAAGAGCAGCTCCCCAGGCTTCAGCTGAGCATTGGCCAAGTGGATCAATGGGTATTCAGCTTCATTTGCTAGAAGCAAGACCCAGGCAAGACCACTGAGGCAGAGGGGAGCAAACGCCGTCAGGGGTCAGGCTTCTCCTCAACTCAGAGGCAGCTTAGCCAGCACCTTGCTCAATATTCAATCAGCACAGGACCTGCTTTTCCCCACAGAGATATGGGTACAGCACCCTCTAGAGCATTGGTCCTCAACCTTTCTAACACTGCGACCCTTTAATACAGCTCCTCATGTTGCGGTGACCCCCCCAACCATAAAACTATGTTCGTTGCATTTCGTAACTGTAATTTTGCGACTGTTATGACTCATAATGTGTTTTCCGATGGTCTTAGGCAACGCCTGTGAAAGGGTTGTTTCATCCCGAAGAGGTTGTGAACCATGGTATGAGAGCCACTGCTCTAGTGAATGGGAACTGTTTCACAGCTCACACACTGAGTCCGGAGCCTGCCACCAACCCTGCCACAGCCCCGCTGGGTACAGACACTAGGTAGCACAGCTATGGACCAGTAGGCTCGACCTCATGCTGGAGGGATAGCAGAGGTAGAGGGGTCAGGGCAGTGTGTGTTGTGCTCTGCAGAGGAGAAGCACAGAGGGTTAGCACACAGTAGGACTGGAGGAGGACTAGCACACAGTAGGACTGGAGAAGGATTAGCACACAGTAGGAATGCAGGAGTATTAGCACACAGTAGGGCTGGAGGGGGTCAGCACACAGTAGGGCTGAAGGAGGGCTAGCACACAGTAGGACTGTGATGTGCTTTGCAGGGGGTAAACATGGAGGGTTAGCACACAGTAGGACTGGAGAAGGGTTAGCACACAGTAGGACTGGAGGAGGGTTAGTACACAGTAGGGCTGGAGGAGGGTCAGCACACGGTAGGGCTCTGCAGGGGGTAAACACGGAGGGTTAGCACACAGCACACAGTAGGACTGGAGAAGGGTTAACACACAGTAGGACTGGAAGAGTGGCCAACTTCTCTAGAGTAATGTTGAAATTGAGTCCTTAAATCTGACCAGGAAATGCCTAGTGGCCTGTTCCCCGAGAAATTTAGTACAACTCCTTCTTACCCAGAGGGAAGCTGAGGCATAGATAGGCCACATAGAGACTTGACCTCTTTCCCTCCAGAGCTTGGGTCTTCCCTCTTGCTGCCCCAGGAGCCCAGAAGGATAGCAGACAAGGGCCTTAGCCCAAGGGACACTCTGGGAAGGGGTTGGAGTGGTGACTGGACCTCTGGGATAAGGAGGAGCCATGCTCCACCCACTGGGTAGAGAGTCCTATCCCTCAACCTGAGGTGTCCCAGATCTGCACACCCACCACACTGCTGGGGTCTCAGGAAGTTGATCTTCTACAGCTGTCTGTCAACCCAACACACCCAGCTGTTGGTGTGACACCTGTGTCACCAGAGTCTCCTCTACCCAAGGAAGCTATTCCAAGAGTTCCCATCCATCCCCTAACTGACCCCTGCCACCCAGGAGATGGAAACTCAAGACCCTGGAGCATAGTTCCTGTTAAAGCCTCCACCCCATGGGCACCAAGAGGAGGCTCTAATCCCCTCACGAGAGACCCTCAGCCGTGGGGAGCTCAGTCTCCTGGGCTGCCCTGATGCCAATCCGTTGATTATGGTCATTATTGAATTTTAAGCCTCAAGTAATTTGGGCATATTGGTGTTTTTCTTCTCAGCCAAGAGAGATGGTCAAATTGAGTCTCCAAAGTCACTCAGCTGCTGAATGGCTGCCTTCTACCAGAGAACTGGCTCACCCACAGCCAAGGGAACCAGCGCTGCAGCTCCCTGCCCCTTCCTGGTACTAAATGAGCCCTTTATACTGTGGCTGCTCCCTCTGGCCTCAGCATCTTCTGGAAGACATTCCTGCAGGTAGAGCTAGGATGGCTTCAAGCCAACTCTGGGCTTCTCTGCCCTTCAGCCTGAGCCCCCAGCCTTACCCACAGGGAGGCAGAGCAACCTGCTCCTCACTCATATTAGCCTTAAAAAAAAATCTGTCCAAAGCGAGGAACCGTGCTCTCTTCTAGGGGTGACGGCAGGAAGCAAACCTCGGTCTAAGTCTCAAAGCATCTTGAGCCACGGAAAGTCCTGTCTGGGCACTGAGTACCAGGGGAAAAAAATTAACAATCCCTAAAAGTGGCAGGAGTCTCTTACTATGTGTTAGCTAACCCAGGACTCTAGGGGAAAGACAGTGGGCCACAGCCACCCTGCAAAGGCATAACAAGCATAGAAAGATAAGCAGAAAGCTTCCAGGATTCCCAGGGAGCGGTCAGGAGCCCAGAGACAGAAAGACATCTGCCAGAGGACACCCAGCCTCAAACAGGCTGATTTTGATCCAGAGCATAACTTCTTAGGTTTGGACCAGACCTTCCCCTGAGCTCTGAGCCTTCCTCAGACTCTTGGGGGACGGAGACCTACCACCTTTTCTGTGTGTATCATTCTATTACCCCCAAGACTGTCAGCAAGGCAAGGCAGGGCTGCTGGAGGAGGGTTGTGCCCACATCTGGTGGAGTGAGACCACAAAGAGTTAAGGCTCTGCCAGTCACCTTGATCCCTCTAAGCAGGCAGGACCCCAGGCGGGGATGGGCTTGGGTTTCCTGCCACCCCAGCCTGGCCGGGCTATAAAATACGATCATGTCTCTCTGCTGATTGATGGCTGAGGGAACGTTGGGAAGAAGGGCTGGGGTGAGATCAGGTTTTCAAGTCTCAGTCATGATATTCTATCCGGGGTCTTCTGGAACTCTCTATGGGCCCATCTTGCTGCAAGCCCTGGAGGAGGTTGGATGGTGGGCAAGCCAGGCAGTTGGCCCTCCATGGCCAAGGATAGGCTGAAACTGCCCAGTTCAGTTCGGTCTCCTTTAGAGCCATCAGGGAACTGACCGGGTAGCTCCTAACTTAATTATTCATTCCATGAGTATTTATTGTGTGCCAGGCTCCATCCTCATGGGGCTTCCAGAAAAGTACAACTTTGACATCCCTATGCCCACTCAGGGTATGCAGGACTGAAGGCCAGAACATGAGCAAATCACTGGCTGGGCCAAGCAGGCTTCTAACCCTACCCTTTCTCCAATCCAGGCCTCCCCTCCAAAATGGGCACCGGCACTTCAGGTGTGTTCCAGCATGGCCCAATGAGACATGAGTCTAGAACCCTTCCTGCTGGATTTAGTCTCAATAAATCAGTTGGATTCTGGAAGACCACCTTGGAACTTCACATGAATGAATGAATGAATGAATGAATGAATGAATGAATGAATGAGTGAATGAGTGAATGAATGGTGCTGGTCTACCAGCCTGTGTTAGGGGCTTTTTATGTAATATCTCATTTAACTCCCATCTTGATGATATGCTCAGGGGAAACTGGACCTCAGGAATCCTTCCTTTTCCACGGAGGCCTCTAGCCCTCGGTTTTGACCTGGAGTGGAGGGGTGGGGAGAAGAGAAGAACCAATCCAGATCCTTCCTTTGGCCCAGGTTGCCACCTCTCAGCCTGTGTCTGGAAAAGCAAGGCACACAGAGAAGAGCCAGATGCAGGGGGCTTGGAAGTCCTGACCCCACACGGGCCTCAAGCTAGTCAGGGCTTGAGTTCCAGCTCCCAGGAGCCCTCCCATGCCACCCTGACCACCCCCGTCATTTGCCTTGTGGCCTTTGATGGCCTCCATCCTCTTGGATGGAGCTTGGAAGCCGAGTGTGCAGTGTGAGGCGGGGCCCACCACGCACAGCTGGGGCTAAGCTCTTCTCTCAGAGGGAGGCTGATTTCTTGTCTATTGACCTGGGAAGAGACCTCCTCCTTCCATCCCCACACACCGCAAGTGTTCGTTGTGGACTGTTACACGATTGTCACTGCCCCCACACCCCCAACAAAGGGACCTTGAGGGCGGAGAACCCTCACCCTGCAGCTGGCCCTCAGGCCCTCCCCTCTGCTCTCTCTCCTCAGCACCCCCAATCCTCAGCCCTGGGTCCTTAATCCCCCCAGAGTGACGTGGGCCAAGTGCTGCCAGGGGCCGGAGGATCACAGGAACCAGGCGAAACCCAAGCCCCCCACGGAATGTCATCGGCAGATTAGACCTCACTGTTCCCAGGATCCGATAAGGGTGAGCTGGGACTCCCTGACCCATGCTGCCTTGGGCTGGGGCGAGGGATTTGCTTCCTGCCCTCCAAAGTCTGGAAAACCAAGATTGTTGACCAAGCTCATCTGGTTAGAGGTTCAGAGAGGCTGAGGGGCTGGCCCGAGGCCACACAGCAGTCTTGCCTGTATCAAGGTCAGATTCAGGGCTTCTGGGCTTCCTGTGCAGCCTCCCTGTCTCTCTCCAGGGATTTACCCTGGCCGTGACCTTGACCAGCTCAACAGGGCTTTTCTTCTTTATTACTTGTGGCTAATACTGCAGAGCCTTAAACAGCCTGGATGGACCCATCCCCCACATGCCTTCCAGCGTTTCCAAACCCTTGTGCTCTGTAGCTTGGGGTTCCCCTGACTCTTTAAATGACCTGGGACCTGGGGGTGTCATACCACAGATGTGGGGAGGGGGGGGTCACACTAAATTCTTATTTCTGCTCAGAAATGGCAGAGTTTGTCTGGCCACTCAGAAACTCCCTCAGTCCTGATCTCTTCATTTTTCCAGCATTCTGCCCTAAATTCTTGGAGTTTGGGGCTGGACTTAGAGAAGGCCCTGCCCTTTGAGGCGGGGGGGGGGAGGGGCGGGGAAGAAACTCCCTGAGGAGACACTGTGCTTGAAAGGCAAGGAGACTGTGCAGCAAGCACAGGGAAAGACTGCTATATGACCCGGACAAGCCCCCTGCCTTAGCTGAACCTCTGTCCAGTCAACAATTACCATGTCTCTCCCTGTACGCCCTCTTACCCTGATGCCTGCTGGGGTTCACCCTCACCCCACTGCATCTCCCTACTGACTCATTGTCACCATGGTCTGGCAATCTGGGTCCTCCATGGTCTAAACCACCCACCTTCCTCTGCCATTGCCCTCCCTTTCTCCCTGTCACTCACTCAATGTCCCCAGGAAAACAAGGCCCCTCCCTGAACCCACAGTCACCCTCCTGTTAAGCTCAGTGGGGTCCCAAGCCCTCATCCCTACCACAGCGATCTTTCAGACATCGAGTCTGAACCCATCCGGACCTGGATCTGAATCCAGCTCACCTGGGAGCTGGGTGCCTTCATGTACACCTCCTCGCCTACTTACCGTCTTCATCTGTGAAATGGGTGTTTCTGAAAACTCACCCCACCGTCCAACAAGCCACTGCTCTATAAGGGGTGAACACGACGCCACAGGCAAAGCCCTGTCACGTGCAGCAACGGCCACAGGGCTGACATTAGTGTCCACCGCTTAACTCCCTCGTCACAGGTGTGCCGTGACTCTTCCTGGGAGACAAACATCAACTCACCCCACATCAGGCCCCCGACAGACGAATGAAACAAACCCACCCAAATCTAGTTTAGTGAACTGATGAGTTTATTGGGGTGACTTACAGGAGTGTGGGTGCTCCCACGGACAGCTGCATCACTAAGAAGCCCCACGCCCCTTCAGGGTGGAAGGCCTGAAGACTACAAAGGGTAGCTTCCTGCACACCTTCCAGGCAGCTCACCAAAGAGCATCTTCCTCCCTAGCAGCTGCTGCTTATGCAGCCTGGGGAAGGGCTGGCATCGCAGAACTTTTCCTGTCTTCGGGACTCTTAGGAATCTTCTTCATCTTCCAGAAGATGGTGTTTTAGTTGGAGGCAATGACTACAGAGGCACAGGCTCCGTTTTGTTTTGTTTTATTTGTTTTTATTGTTGGGGTTTTTTTGGGGGGGGGATTCGAAACAGGGTTTCTCTGTTTATCCTTGGCTGTCCTGGAAATCACTCTGTAGACCAGACTGGCCTCGAACTCAGAGATCTGCCTGCCTCTACCTTCTGAGTGCTGGGATTAAGGTCATGTGCCACCACTGCCCAGCTTTTGCTCTGTTTTTTATTGTATGAGTGTATGATTCAGGCTAAGCAAGTACCAGAGCACATGTGTGGAGGACAGGGACAGCTTTGTGGAATGAGTTCTTTTCTCTATCTCTCTCCGCCTCTGTTTCTCTCTCTCTCCCTCCCTCCCTCTCTCTGTCTCTGTCTCTCTCTCTCTCTCCCCATCTTTCTCTCCCCCCCTTTTCTCTCTTGGTTTTTCGAGACAGGGTTTCTTTATGTAGCAACCCTGACTGTCCTGGAACTCACTTTGTAGACCAGGTTGGCCTTGAACTCACAGAGATCCGCCTGCCTCTGCCTCCCGAGTGCTGGAACTAAAGGTGTGCGCCACCACCACATCAGACCGTAGGTTCTCTTTTTCCACCTGTATGTGGGGCCCAGGGACTGAGCTCATCATCAGGCCTGTGCAGGCAGCACTTTTCTTCCCTGGACCATCTCACCAGCCCCCACACTTGGGTTTTAAGTACCTCAGAGCATGTGTACGCATGCGTGTATGCATGTGTGCGTGCTGTGGCGTCTGTATGCATGTGTGCGTGCTGTGGCAGCCAGAATTGACATCCATGGCTCTCTATGATTCTGATTTTTTTTTTAAGATAGAGGCTCTCATGAAACCTGAGCTCAGTGAGTGGCTTATCTGGTTTCCACGGAGCCCCACCTGCTACCACTGCCCAGTGCTGGGGTTTCAGAGGAGCACTGCCTCCCCTGACTTTTACGTGGATGCCAGAATTCAAACCCAGGTCCTCATGCTTTTGCACAGTGAGCCTTTTCCCACTCAGCCATCTTCCTAGCCCTGCTCTGTGCCTGTATTGCTCCAGGCCTAGTATTCCTCTGACATCTAGCAAGGAGCTCACATTTGAATGGATGCAGCCACGGCACAGCTGCCTCCGTGGGCACCTATATAGTTCCAGTCCACAGGAGCAGAGGGTTGTGGAGCTCCAGGGTGCAGGGCCAGCCCAGGAAACACAGTGAGACCAGCATCCTAAATAGGCAAGTGCAGAAGCAGGACCCAGCCGACTCCCTGCCATCCTGCCTGCTGCTCTCTGCCTCCCTGTCTTCCACCTCCCAGCTCTGGCCCAGCCAGGGTTAACAGCCACAGCCCCGCCCTGCAGGAAAAGGCAATAAGGGGGGGTGCATCCCCTGAGCAGCTCCATGGCTGGCCAAGCAGCTGTCTCCCCACATCCAGGATTACCAGGCTCCCAGGGGTCCAGGAGGAAGCAGATCACATTCTTGAGGGCCTTATGTCAGGCTGGCTGCTTCCCCCAACACATAGAGTCCTCCAATCCCTTCCTCACACCCCTGCCAAGGCGGCTGGGCAGGCATGGAGCCAGCCAGGCTGGGCACAAACCCCCAGGCTGGATCAACCTCCCCTCCTCTCTCACTTCCTTTGTGTGCAAAACAGGGTCACTCCCACTACAATAGACTGATGTAAGGGGTACCGGGCACAGTAGCCACCCTTGTGCACACTCACTCAATCCTCGCAAGAAGTCTCAACTCCGTTACCAACTCCATTCCACAGACAGGAAACTGAGGCTCAGAGAGGGTAAGCGGGTAGCCTAAGATCACACAGCTACCACATGGCATGGCTAGGATTCAAACCCAGGTCTTCTGGCTCCAATGTCAACAGGCTTAACTACACTGGCATGTCTTCTTGCAATGGGTCATTTCCTCCCAATTGCCCTGCCCTCACCTACTCAGTTGATGGACACTCCATGGAGGTCACCCCTAGCCAGGGTCGGAATCAGACAGCAGCCTTTCATCCTTATTTTTTCCAGACCTGCATCTCTGCCTCTTCTAGCTGTGTGGCTTTTGGGGAAGGCCACACCCTCTCTGTTTGTCACTCACTTCCTATACACAGATATCAGAATGGGAGACGCCGGTGCGGAGGCTGCAAGTGGCTATGTCTTGTTGGGGCTCTGAGCCCTCGTACAGCTATGCTCCCAGAGACACGGGCCCAAGGTGGGAAGCAGGTGCGCTGCAGCCTTGCAGCTGGGAAGATGGGAAGGATGGCAGATGTTCAGAAGTGCCCTGAAATACACCTCACCCCTCTGTGACGCACTCCAGCCTCGCGCCTTACAGGTGCCCTCTGTGAGGCTGCCACTGGCTTGCTAAGAGAACCCTCCAGATGGACTCCTTGGGCTCATCTATAAAGTAGGAGGGAACCAAGAGCCTTAGAGGCCTGGGGAGAGCCGTCAGGTGTTTCTTGGGGTGGACCAGCCCAGGGACACACAAAGGATCTGGTGATCAGGTTAGGCCCAGGGCTGCCTTAAGACAGTTTTATCTCCCTGTGACGTCAGGTCAGCTTTTCTGCAGGAGGTCCTCCTGGGCCCACCCAGCACTGGAAACAGGGTCCCCCAGAGGCTCCACCCTTAGCATCATCCTTGGGTACTCTGCCCCACGTCTCCTCCCACATCCCATGGCATTGTTTGACATAGAGATGAATAATTTACATTGGTATAAATTTTGCTTTGTTAATATAAATTTAAGGTCAATTTTGTTATATGTATATGTATTTCTGATCTTGATTAAGGTATTGTGATTGTGTAGTTCATGTAATGTATAATTAGGAAATATAGGTTGTTAATGGATAATCATCAATAATAGTCAAGCTTGTAGTCATGTTAGTTAGATTTTCTAGATGTATAGAGATATATTTCAGTTAGATAGGCATTCTTCATATCTTTCAAAGACTACAGAATATGGCATTTAAAATGTTTTAATAACTTAGGGTTTTTCATGACAATGAGACACGTCTGCTCCTGGCAGCACCAATCTACTTCAAGAGGAAGATGGGCATCGAAGAGGCTCCTTATGGAGTTGGTTAGCCATTTGGCAAGAAACTGCTCTTGCCTGGACTGATGCATAAACTGGACATAAAGAACCCACAGAGAGAGGACTGCTGAACTTGCCTATAGGCGAGATGGTCCTTCAGGGTTCCTGTTTCATGAAAGAGTCTGAGAGACATTCTGCAGGATACAAAAAAAGTGACTAAAATTTCCTGCTTCATGGAAATGTCTGCTGGATGCTATAGGCCTATAGGCTGAAGATGGATGCCCCAACGGTACAGAAGAACTTTGGGTGACTGTCCAGGCAACGAGATGTCTCTGTCATTTCTAGAGTTTTGGAAGTTGCTTACTTCTTGTTTACTTAGGTAATATTATATCCTTCTGGAGTCTTTGATGGAGTTGAAGAATAGATAGTTATAGTTTTCCTTAGTTGTGATAAAAGATAAAATAGATATAAATATTGTAACTGTAATTCTTGCTTGATACCTGTTATATGTAATTTTACTATGTTAAAGTGAAAGCCTTTCTTTTTTGTTTAAACAGAAAAGGGGAAATGGTGTAGGAGGTCCTTCTTTCTATGTGTTAGTTTCATTGGTTGAATAAAGAAACTGCCTTGGCCTTTTGATAGGGCAGAACTTAGATAAGTGGGGAAAAGAGAACTGAATGCTGGGAGAAAGAAGGCAGGCAGAGAGAGCTGCCATGGAGTCGCCAGAGTCAGACATCTTTCCCGGTAAGCCACGACCTCGTGGTAAACACAGATTAATAGAAATGGGTTAGATCAGGATGTGAGAGTTGGCCAAGAAGAGGCTAGATATAATGGGCCAGGCAGTAATTTAATTAATACAATGTCCATGTGATTATTTCGGGTGTAAACTAGCAGGCTGGCGGGACGCGGCCCGCTCCTCTTACTACAATTGTTCTTATATAAATGCAGGCCACATCTGACCACATGCCCCTTCATTTAGTTCTATGTGTGTGAATTCTTCATTCATGATCCCCATTATACACACATTTGCTCAAAATTTGGTGACACTAGGCATAGACTGAGAGTTGGGCATATATTTCCATAGCTTAGTTGGCAGAGCGCTTGCCTAGCATCCAGGAAGCCCTGGGTTCGGCTGCGGGCACTGCATAGGAAGTGGTGACAAATACGGATAATCTCAAAGGATCAGAAGTTCAAGATCACACAGTAAGTTTGGGGCCAGCCTGGGATATGTGAGACCCCCAACTCAGAAAGAAAGATCAAGGGTGGGAGAGAGGGAAGGGAAGAAGAAAAGGCCCACGGCGGCTGGGCATTGCCTGGGAAGTTGAATTCCTAAACCTTGTCAATATGTGTCATCAACATCCCTGCAGCCAGAAAAGCAGCCATGAACACTGTTGTCTCCTGCATCTGTGTCACCAAGGCTGCCACGTGCCACCAGCAGCAGTGGCCACAGTCCCAAGGTCATCACCGTATGCTTTTGACTGGCAGACCCCCCTGATGGAATGCTGTACTGTGACTTCTTGTGCCCCCTCACATCATACTCCCAGTGGGACTTCCAAGAGGGGACAAGAGAGAGTTCGGCTGAGACTTGGAATCAAAGTAGAAGTGAGTTAGGTTAGAGGAGGAACATGCCAGGGCTACTGGGGAGTGTTGGTCAAGGGCAAAACATAGGCAAAGTCCTGAGGACCTGGAAGCAGCATGTTGTGACAGGACAAGAGGACCCAGGGAAGACGAAAGTGACCAGAAGCCAAGGCAGACCTCTGAGCCCCGTGAGGGACGGCAATGGAAAGTGGGGCCTATTCCTGTTCTAGAAATCAGGGTACCAGCAGCCTCACATGAGGCCTCTAGGAAGCAGCATGGTGCTTGATGACCAAGCAGAGAGAATCAATGGCTTGGACCAGTGCATGCCTGGTACAGAGACTTACAGATGCTGAGATGTCAACCCTGTCATCTGCAGGTCTCTCCCAGCAGCCACCAAGCTCTATGTGAGCACAGCTGGTGAGTGGGGTGTGCAGGCAGATGAAGATAATCTAATGGCCTACCCCAGGAGCGCTTGTCCATGCAGGGCTGGAGTAGCAGAGCTAGGGGCAGAGCTAAGAGCTGGGGTATGAGTGGGTTTATGAGCAGGGTTAGGAGTGGGAACACAGGTAGCCGCCGTGGGTGTGCCTGGGTTCTTGCTCATGTGTCCCTCAGAGGACAGGAGAGCAGGAAGAGAAGGAGGCTGTATTAGAGATGCAAAGTTGTTTCAACTCATAACATGCAGAGAAGACAGCAAGGAATTCCAGGAGCCTTCCAGTGCTGCTCCTTGAAATACAGTAAAAGGAGGGGCTGAAGAGAGAACCCATGGTGAGGGAGGTAGATAGCAGAGGAGGTCGTAGGCTAACCCTGACACCCAACTTGCCTTGTCACTGGCTGCTGTCTGAAGAAGCCACTTCCCTACGGAGCAACTGGAGTGACGCCTTACGCACCCTCTTCAGGTACTTCCTATATGTCACGAGCCTCCCCATCCTGGGAACTCTAGAGAGGGAGACACCACAGTTCAGAGAGGCGAGAGATCGTGCGGGGCTGGATGAGTAACTGGAGATTGGTATGAAAGCGGTGGCCAGTGCTCATGGCCCTGACAACCTATCCCGTGCGTGCACAATCCATGCATCCCCACTGCCTCCCCATCACCTGCCATGCTCTGAGAAGCATCCTTCTACTGCACCGAAAGGGAAATAGAGGCTGGCAGAAACATTTTGATTGATGTCATCTGTCACTTAAGAGAAGACCTGGCTTTCAGCCTTCAGCCTGGACAGAGGATCTAGACTAGAGACTTCCATTGCCAAGCACTGTGGTGGCAAAGAGGTCACAGAAGGAGCCTGGGGGCGGGAATACACAGAAGGGACAGATCGAAAGGATCTTGTACAGGAACCCAGAGTTCAAATCATCTTCTCCACATAGCCAAGTTGTGTAGGCCCCAAAGGGCTGTTTTTTAGAATTCCTGCTGCACACTGGACATCGCCTACAGAACCATCAGACCCCCATTAACATTCTCTTAATTGCATCCAGGAGCTTTGTCTGTTTGCTTCTTTTGAGATAGAGTCTCCCTACATAGTCCAACTGGCTAACCCTGAACTCAAGACCCTCCTGCCTTAGCCTCCTGATTGGTAGGTTGAGAGGATGTGCTGTGTTTTAAAACTCAAATCAGATCTGGACCATTCTTGTTGGTATTTCTCACCTCCCTGTAGCCAACACACACACACACACACACACACACACACACACACACACACACACACACACACACCCCGAGAGAGAGAGAGAGAGAGAGAGAGAGAGAGAGAGAGAGATTTCCTGCTATCCTGATATCAAATCCCTTATAGTGGGTCTTGGGCCTTGCTATACCCAGCTCCTGCAGCCCACCCATGGCTCTTTCTGGAACGAAGGTGCTCTCCCCGGAACTATGTCTCCAGCCCACCTCATCCCACAGACCTCAGCATTAACACCATCCCTCAGTCAAGAGTCAATTTCCCCGTGTCTTTCTGTCTCTCATACACGCCAGCCGCTGCTCACCTGGCCTTGGGTAGGGTGATCCCCAGCACTGCACTTCCACTGGCCTGAATGAGGTACAGGTGATTTAAGATGAGTCTCTGGGTGGCACTTTCATCCAAGACCCCGACCCACCGTCCTCACTGTGACACCAGCAAATTCCTCTCCACCCAAAACCTCAGTTTCCCTAATTGTGCAACAAGGGCGTTAGGTGTACACAGCACACAAAGGCACTAGTGTCACCCAAAGCAATAGTGACAAGGCTGTCCCCTGCAGTTCTAGAAGACTGTTGTGCTTGCCCTACCTGAAGGTAGTGTCTAGGCACTGGGTCAGCCTGGAGTGGCCATTCTCCTACATGAGGGTCAGTGACGGGTCAAACTTGACCTTCACACTGCCCTGTTCCTCAAGCCACTTTTAATTCTTTTTAAATGTGTGTGTGTATGTTTTGCCTACATGTACGTATGTGCACTACAAGTATGCAGGAGCCTATGGAGGCCAGGAGAGGGCATCTGATCCCCTGGAACTAGAGTTATAGACAGTTGTAAGCTGCCGTGAAGTTGCTAGAATTCAACCCGAGCCCCTTCACAAGAGGCGTAAGTACTCTTAACCTTCGGGTCACCTGTTTGGCCCCTTGTTCTTGATTCCTGTCATCTTTGGCTTTGTGATGAGCATTCACAGAGAAGAGAGAGAGAGAACACATAAATACACACACACACACACACACACAGAGGAAACACATAGCCATAAATACAGATACACATAACCTGCACGCACATGCACACAGAGGCAGCCATCGGTAGATCATCTCTCCACACACCTAAATCATCCACACAGCGGGCTGCGGTGTGAGTTACTTACACATCCATGCCCTCACGCTTTTGCAGCCTCCTGCACACACATGCAGACAGGCACAGAGGTAGGCACCCATATGTTCACACGTCCCACCAAAAACCAACACAACTGCCCTGCGTTTACCCCTACTCTTTGCTTTCTCTTTCACACACACAGCAGGTCTGGCAGATGCCACAACACCACGGTGACATATAAACACACATGTGTTACTTGAACCTAATTAGGTTAAGCATTTACACAACACTTGACACCTTAAAAGACCACAGCTTGTGTGCTCTTCCATGTGTCTCCAAATTGTGCGTGTGTGTGTGTGTGTGTGTGTGTGTCCATCCATCTGTAAATCTGTCTGTCCCAGCCCTGCAGAACCCTTCCAGCTCCCTCAGGAAGGAACCCCGAAAGGTCCAAGAATGAGACCAACATCGCCATCTGCTGTCAGCTTCTGGAACTGCCCTGCAGAGAACACATGGGGTCCGGTGGGGTCCATAAGGTCTGTTTCCCAGAAGGAGGCCAAGATGTGACACTGAGAATCAGCGGGGTTGTGGGGACATCCCGGTTCTATGGCTTTTAATGAGCTTTGTCGTTAGAACTCTACCGAAGTTGGGGACCACCCACCCTAGCTGGGGAAACAGAGGCCTAGAGCCCAGCGGCTGCCTAGGGAAGGAGGTCATGGGATTTGACTAAAGACACACTTCTCAAGTTCTAAATCCACTCCACATTCTCAGGCTGAGCCCTACTGTTTTGATGGGCAAGGGCTGACTGGCAGGCTCATGTGGCTCAAGAGGGAAGTGACGTGGAGGTAGGGATGCTCTGGGGTGAGGGACAATGAGAGCCAGTCCAGGCAGATAATCCATGTTTAAGACTCCCACTGAACACCTCAGAGGCAGCCTGGTCCAAAAGGCCTGGAAGAGTTTGTCCAAATTGTCAATGTGACAGATTTGGAACCATCATGAAAACACCTCTCTGGGTGTGTCCCGAAGTGACCTGGGAAGACCCACCCTGGATGTCGGTGGCACCAGCCCATGGGCTGGGATCTCAGACTGAGGAAAATGGAGAAAGTGAGCTGAGCACCAGCATCCATCTCTCCCTGGGTCCTGACCGCAGATATACTATGATGCCTTGTGTTGGTGATAACGCACAGAGTGGCCACCTTGTCAACAACATGGCCACTCTGTGCATTATCACCAACACAAGGGGCCTCCAGAGATTCTAGTCTCAGCAATGCCACTTACCTGCTCTATAGCCTTGATCAAGTGACCAGCTCTTTCTGGGCTTTAAGTAAGTGGGACTGGGAAGATGGCTCAGGTGGTATAGTATGAGTACCAGGAGCCCAGTGCTCTGTCCAGCCCCTGTAATCCAGGGATGAGATGGTGGGAGCTCTTGGACCAAGTCCCAGGGTGCGGTGGGTTAAGTGGGAAATGTCTCCCATAGGCTCAGGCGTTTGAACACTTGGTCCCCAGTAGGTGACGCTGTTTAGGAGAGATGGCACAGCCTTGCTGGAGGACACACAGCACTGGAGGCAGGAATGCCCTGCTTCTACTAGTTCAGTCTCTGCCTTATATTTGCAGCCACAGATGTGATCTCTCAGGTGCCCGTTTGCACCACCTGCTGCCACGCCTCCCTGCCATTATGGATTCCCCCTTTGGAAACATAAGCCAAAAGGAACTCTTCCTTCGGTCGTGTTGGGTCATGGTGTTTTATCTCAGCGACAGAAAGTACCTACACAGGCCAATGAGAGACCTTGCCTCACAGAAGAGATGGGGGACGTGAGAAAACAACACCCAAGTTTATTCTCTAACTTCCACACATGTACACAAATTTACACAGGCACACACAGGTGCATACATACAAGCACACACAAAATAAAATTTCACAATATAGGAGTGTACTTTGCATGGTTGTTGAAGGGTTAAAATTAAGGATGGTATGACAGACACAAACATATGAGCACACACTAACACATGTACCCTGTCATCTGAGCTCAGAGCTCCCCTCATGCGTGACAACGACCCCTGTGTCACTATAGTATCATGACAAAGGTCCCCACAATGCCACCTTCATCTTAGCCATCCCAAGCATTGTACTTAGTATACTTTAGTCAGACAGGTTTGGAAATCAAGACCGGGACACCATGACAGCTGATCTGATGATGAAGATGACTGAGAGACAAGAGTTGCCATGGCGTGGATACAGGCCAGACACAGTGGAACCATGTAAGATTTCACAGGGTGTGCACCTTATCAGCTGTTCAGTTCTGCAGCTTTAAAATTATTGCATGTGGTTTTTGTTGGGGAAGAGGTGGCTAGCTAGATGGCTCAGCAAGAGAGAAGTCTGAAAAAAAAAAAAAAAGAGAGAAGTCTGCATGGAGGAGACCTGAATTTGATCCTGAAGTCAAGTGAGGCCTCAAGAGGGAAAACCAAAGCCAAGAGTTGCTTTTTGAATACCACATTCACAATGCACGTGCCTACTTGCAGGAGTGCATACACATATGCATGCATACGCACTAACTAACATGCAGGTACAACTGAACACACACAAATACATATACACACATGTGCACAAATAACATTCATACATGCATGCTACATACATGTACACATGCACACACAAAATTAATAAATGAACTAAAATTTTAAAAATAAAAATAATAGTTCTAAAACAGAGTTAACCTCACTGTAAAACAAAACTTGGGGAAGAAGGGCCCACTATGACTCTCTGAAAAGAGACACTCATAAAGAGGACATTGGGACTCTGTAAACAAACAGTGTGACCCCGTGAGGGGACACTGTGACCCCGTGAGGGGACAGTGTGACCCTGTGAAGGGACAGTGTGACCCCGTGAGGAGAAATTGTGACTCTGTGAGGGGACACTGTGAACCTGTGAGGGGACACTGTGACCCTGTGAGGGGACAGCGTGACTCTCTGGGAGGACAATGTGACCCTGTGTGGGGACACAGTGTGACCCTGTGATGAGGCATTGTGACTCTTGGAGGCAACACAGTTACTCTGCAAGGGCGGCCTTGTGACTCTGAAACAAGAACTGTGACTCTGTCATGGGAGATTGTAACTCCAAGAGAAAAACATTGTGGCTCTCTTTGGGAACATTTGACACTGAGAGGGGACACTAACTCTGCTAGTGTACATCTGGATTCTGTAAGGGGGGGGTCTTTGTCATTGTTCTACTACTATAAAGAGACACCACAAGGCAACACTTATAAAGGAAATCATTTAATTGTGCCTTGCTTACAGTTTCAGAGTCTTAATCCGTTACCATCACGGTGGGGAGCATAGTGGCATGTGTCAGGCATGGCACTGTAGCAGTAGCTGAGAGCTCACCCTAATCCAAAGACAGAGAGAGGGAGAGACACTGGGATTGGCTTGAGCTTTTGAAACCTCAAATCCCCACCCCCAGTGACACACTTCTTCCAACAAGGCCGCATCTTTTAATCCTTCTAATCCTTTCAAATAGTGTTATTCCCTGGTGACTAAGCATGCAAATATGTAAGTCTATGGGGTCGTTCTTATTTAAACTACCACATTCCATTCCCTGGCCCCCATAGGCTTATAGCCATATCATAATACAAAATGCATTCAGTCCAACTTCAAAAGTTCCCATAGTCTCTCACAATTGAATACTATTTGAAAGTCCAAAGTTCAAGTTTCTACTGAGACTCATGTCATTTCCTAGCTGTAATCCCCTATAAAATTGAAATCATAAGGCAGATATTTTCAACATATAATGGCACAGGAAATACATTACCATTCCCAAAGGGAGGAAAGGGAGCATAGTGAGGAAATGCTGGACCACAGCAAGACCAAAAACCAGCAGGGCAAATTTCACATTCTGAATATCGATGTCTGATGTCAAAGCACTCTTCAGATCTCCAACTTCTTTCAGTTTTGTTGGCTGCAACACACTTCTCTCTCTTCGGCTGGTTACACAACCAATCTACAGCCTTTCTAGGCAGGTATCCCACAGCTCTGGCATCCCCAGCATGTTTGGGTCTCCAAGGCAATCTAGGCTTCACCTTAACAGCTTCACTCAATGTCCTTTCCAGGCCTCCAGGCGGGGACACCCTTGACACACATACCTGGCCTCAGTGGGTTTCCTTAGCTGCAGAGGGAGATTCCATAACCCCATTCTTCTGTTCTTGACTCCAAAGTCAGAACCCTGTGGCCAAAACTGCCAAGTTCTGCCTACTGGGGATAAACTTGCCCCCCTCATTCAATTACATGCTCATCAGATTTCTATTGCTCATGAGTTCCTTGACTGCCTAAGCCTTTCTTTAATTCCTTTTCACAAGTAGGAAGCTTAGCTGGGTGGGGTCTGGCCCTTAGGTCGCCACCCTTTATTTCATTCAGCAACAGACTTTTACTAAACTTTTATCTCCTTGAGCACTGGACTTAGCTCTGTTACATTTCCTGGTTCTCCTCTTCTCTTTGAGCTGCACACTTTGTATTTCTGTGATCAGCTTCCTCCTTTTCCTTATAGATCTGCATGAGAGTGACACTAACGACCACAAGACAGAATCAATGCTAGGCTGTCTTGAAATCTCCTCTGCCAACCCCATTAATCCAAAACTCTTCATTTTAACCTGAGGCAGATCTTTAGGACAAGGGCAAAAAGCAGCCACCAAACATCACAGTCTTTATCAAAACATCACAGGAAAGGTCTCTTAGCCACTTGCTAATATTCTTACCCTCTGAAACATCTTGTGCTGGGCTCCCCTCAGCACCGTCTTCCTTGCTCCTCCAACAGGCAGCATGATCAGGCCTGGTACAGCAATACCCCATTCCTGGTACCAACTTAGTCACTGCTCTATTTCTACAAAGATACACATGACCATGGCAACTCTTATAATGGAAAATATTTAGTTGGGGGCTGGCTTACAGTTTCATAGGTTTACTCCTTTCTCGTCACATCAGGAAGCATGGCATGACACTGGAGCAGTATCTGAGAGCTGCATTCTGATCCAAAGGCAGAGACAGAAGGACTGGGCTTGGCATGGGCTTTGAAACCTCAAAGACCACCTCCAGTGACACACTTCCTCTAATAAGGCAATACATCCTAACCCTTCTAATCCTTTCAAATAGTGGCACTCCCTAGTGACAATATATGAACCTATAGGGATTATTCCTATTCAAGCTACCACATTCTACATCCTGGCTCCCATAGGCTTATAGCCATATCATAATGCAAAAGGCATTCAATTTACCACAAGGGGCCACTGTGACTCTGTGACCCTGTGAGGGGACACTGTGACCCTGTGAGGGGATGGTGTGGCCCTGTGAGTAGACAGCGTGACCTCATGAGGGGACATTGTAACCCCGTGAGGGGATGGTGTGACCCTGTGAGAGGACAGTGTGACTCTGTGAGGGGACACTGGATCTATATGAGGGGACACTGGGACCCTGTGAGTGGACACTGTGACTCTCTACTGAGACTTCTGTGACAGTGTCTTTAGATGTAATCCCGGGGAGATTAAAAACCACACCCAGGCCCATTGTCTCAGACATGTAGTGACCTCAGGTATAGACAGTGTCCCCCTTTCATTGACCCCTCACATTGTTTTCTGGTTTCCCCAGTAATGAAGCTGCAGTCACTTACCGGGAACCCTACAAGTCAAGGAAACTCTAGGTAACGATGTCCCCTGTGTCAAATCTGTAGCCTTTCATTCGTGATTCCATCACAGCAGGGTCCAGGGATTCCTTCAAGTCCTCAGTGGCCATTGGGGTCTATGTCGGCAGTCCCTTCAGAGAGATCCTCTCTCCTCTGTGTTCAAGACCATGGTCCTGAGTGGGCTTAGTCTCAGCAGCTCCTGCGAGCTCCTTGGCAGCCATGGGTGCATCTGCCGAGCCTCTTCAAAGCCGTTCACACTCACACCCTCCCTCTCACTCTGTGCACAAGGGCCTGGTTCTTATTAGCGCTCCTCTCCTGCGGTGGTCAGACGGGCCTTGGAATCCATCCAGAAAGTGTCAGCGTCGTAGAGTGCATTAACAACTTATCTAACGTGGAACATCAGATTGTTTGATCTGCCAATTAGGCGCCTGGAGCTGCTAACTGAAAGCAGATGGCCTATACATCATCAATGGAAGGACAGCCAGTCACTTCCCCGATAGAAGTGGACCTGCCTTTGCCTGCCACCCTAGACATTCCAATAGGGTAGTCCCATCCTAGGATTGGAGACCCGAGGCAAGGGAGGCTCTGACCCTGTGGCTCGTACCCCAAGAACTGAACTGCACCAGAAATGTGTTGGTCCCGGATGGCTGTTGACCTGTGGGGTCCAAAGTTCTCCGCAGGACTCTGGCATCTGCTAGACTTCTCTGACATCAGTGCGCCGCACTGGGAGGCCTACAGAAACCAGTGAGCATGTACCAGCGTGGTAGTCCTGGTGTCAAGCATGCCTCGAGACTTGGTGTAGCCCAAACACCCAACGATGGTCCTAGACAGTTGCAAACCAGAACCTCAGCCCTCTCCCCCTCCCCAGATCCCTTCATCTTCCCCAGCTCCCTCCAGCCCCTGCCACAGACAGTCAGCTGATGTGGCCCCAAACCCATAACCATCACTGGCTCCATCAGACCTAGTGGTCCGCTCCTCAAGGGTCTCCTAGCCTTGTTCAGTCCTTGAACTCTACCTCCACAAGCCTCCTGCTTTCTTTCTCCCCAAATCTCCTGGGCCCTGTCTCAGGACAAAGTCTAAATCTTACTTGTGAGGGATTCCCTGGGGACAGGTATCCTGTCAATTACCACAGCTATCCTATAGGGCATGCTCAGTCCTCACCCCACTACCCCAACACAGCTGCCTGCCTCTGCCTCACCTCTCCATACCATCTCCTCCCTCCCCTGCTTTTCTCTCCTGCTCTCTTCCCTCAACCCATCTCACCTCTCTGTCCCTCTCTTCCCCTGGCCTCTCCTCCCTCACTCGCAGGTTCAGTTCCCTAACTCTCTGCTCTCTGGGTCTCCCTGCCATAGGGCCTTTGCTCAGGCTGGCTCTCTTCCCGGAACACTCCACAGCATTCCTCCTTCCTTTGGATACCCACCTCTCACCCTTTTTGAAAACTTACCTATTGTGGGATATTTTACTCTCTTGACTTTTTGAGGGGAGCCCATCACCCAGCTTCTAAAAAAATTACACACATGGAGGTCTGTTATTACTTATGAATGTCAAGCTTTAGCTTGGCTTGTTTTTTTGCCAGCTTTTCTCAACTTTTGTTATCCCGACTACCTTTGGCCTCTGAGCTTTTATCTTTCTCTATTTCTGTATACCTTTCTTTACTTCTTTCTCCATGTGGAGCAGGGTGGCTGGGCCCTGGTGTCCTCCTCTCCTTGTTCTCTCATTGTTCCTCCCCTTCCTCTTTTCTCCTTCTATTTATACTCTCTGCCTGCTAGCCTCACCTATCCTTGCTCCTGCCTCGCTATTGGCCATTCATCTCTTTGATAGGACCATCAGGTATTTTAGACAGGCACAATAACACAGCTTCACAGAGTTAAACAAATGTAGCATAAACTACAATCACACACTTGAAAATAATATTCACACACACATCTATTTGCCTTGTGTGTGCATGTATAGAGGCATATCTATCTGCCTTGTGTGTGCATGTGTGTAGAGGCATATCTATCTGCCTTGTGTGTGCATGTGTGTAGAGGCATATCTATCTGCCTTGTGTGTGTATGTGTAGAGGCATATCTATCTGCCTTGTGTGTGCATGTGTAGAGGCATGTTGGCAAATTAGGTTGTTATGATAAAGCCAGCTCATGAAGAACAGTTATACTTTAATGGTTAGAAAGGGAAACACACTACAAGAGTGGGAGGTCCAATGTCATATCTGTCTGGCGGGCACCATGCAGAGAGACGGCAGGCACCTGGGTCCTCCCAGTTTTTCTACCTGGACCCCAGGTAGCCACACCCTAACTAAATGTGATTGGTTGATAGAGTTTCCCCATCATCTCCCTCTTTTGTCTAAACAAGATTGATCCAAACCCAACACAGCTATATACAATAGGAACAGATACCAAATATAAAATTACAAACACTAAACAATATTAAGCAAGAAACACATAACAAAAGTTTTACTAAACATTCTATTTCAAGGAGTCTAACTATTGCATTGAAATTAAGCTTGGCTAAATCATGAGGAAGGTAACTACAATTATCTAATCTTCAACTCCATCAAAGATCTGAGAAGGGAAACAATATTACTTGAGTGAATAGGAAGTACAATCGAGAAACTTCCAAAATGTACAACAAATGGCAGACAACTGACTACCTGGGCAATCACCCAAAATCTCATTTGCAATGTTGAAGCAACCAACTTAGGCTAAGGCCTAACGTAACTAACATAACATTTTCAAAGGCAAGAAACTTTTCAAAACTATCTTACCCTGTCTTGGCAGGATATGACAGTCCTGTTTTATCCATTTACGGATACTCTGTATCTCTGTCAGTGGTTGAGGTATAGGCATTTCTTTGCCCAAAGGCCAGTTCTGCCAAGAAGAAAGGCTCCAGGTGGAGTGTCTTTGGTGCTCAACATTCTCTCGGGAATAGATTGGTGTTGCCAGGAGCGATTGTGTCTCATTACCATGGAACTCTAAGTTAGATTAAAGGCCATTTTCTACAGCTCTTTGAAGAGGTTGAAGATTATCTATCTATACTGAATATAATTTCTATGTATCTAAAGAACCTGATTAGTCTAATTATAAATACAACAAACATAGATGACTATTGATCTATAATTGTCAATACCTATCTAACTTAAAGACTAATACAATAAACAACTGTGCAATAAATGAGGACAATGACCTTCAAATGTAAACACTGTATAAGTATCTTGATCAGAGGTAGTAATATACACTGTGGTATGGTAAATATATATCAATACATAAACAATGTTTTAAACAGAGGTAGAAGCATACATGCATACAATATTCAATATAATTTAACTTTGTATCAATATACAAGAATCTATACCAATATAATTGTCTAAAAACAATAACTCACAAATACCAATCTATTATCCCATCATCCAATTATCCCTCTTTTTTTTGTTAAAAAGATCCCTGAGCCTATAAAATTCCTCCCCCATCCCTCAACCGTATACCAATTATAATCAACCCCTAAATGATGTCCCTAAGCCTGAGGGCAAACTTTGCTGGGAGAGGGGACATCGTCCTCTAAAGTTGCTTTCAGCTGTCATGGGGGCGACGTTCTTTCTAGGGGATCTTGTTAAAGTAAATGATGGTTAAATTCCAAGATTAATATTTGGCCTGGTAAAATTGCAAATAGTCTCTGAGTATTTTGCAGAGTCCTGGCCAGAATGTTGTAAAAGAAGTGCACCATTTCAGTTAACCAAATTGAAACTGTCTTGTACAGCTGGTATACAAAACAGGTCTTGTAGTAGCACTATCAGCATCATGACGTCATATTAACCAGGTGGAGTTGTTGTGGGGCCCCATCTTCTTCCTGAATTACTGCAGGAAAATTTATTGTTTATTATGGAAAACTTAAGCATTATTTATATAGACATACATATATATTCAATGAAAAGTATGATAAAGGCAAAAATAGATATGAAGAAAGGCAAAGAAGTTTTATAAATTATCTTTTCCTTCTGTCCCATATCATGGCTCTTGACATGAGACAGAAACTCTGTGCTTTCTCTTAACAACAGGCTTGGAATTAGAGAGGGACTGAGCCATAGACTAACTCCAAAACCAGCTCTATATATTTATAAATATAAGTATATCATGTATATCTAAAAGTATGTTTCAAATATTTTCACTTACGGGACCTATTCGATTTTCTTGCTGATCCTTATTGGGTTGTAAATTGTTTCCATCTGTCAGTATTCAAACATCCAGGGTCCCTTGAATTTTTTGAAGATGAGTGTTTTCCTGTGGAGATAAGAACAGAACCCTGCCCCCATCCTATATGGATTTTTTTACCATCTGTATGATTATCATCATTGCGGATGAGTTGTCATTTATCCTTTCTAAGAGGTTCCTCCTCTTCAAACTGAACCTTTATTAATTTTGATGGTATCCACAATTTTTCTTCTCCTGTGGAAACAAGAGCAAAACCCCTTTCCCAAAGCAGCACATCTCCTGGCTTCCATTTCGAAGTCAGCACATCCTTGAAATAAACTGGTTGATTTAATTCAGCAGACTTTTCCATTATCCAATGTCTTTCTGCTGCTGTTGTCCCTTTCTCATTAGTGTTAAGAAAATTTAATGTTAATAAAGCATTATGTAATATATTTCTGGGGGTATTTTCCACCCCTTTCTGTTTATTTAACATATCCTTTATAGTTCGATTTGATCTTTCTATAACTGCTTGACCTGTAGGATTGTGTGGTATACCTGTAACATGCTTAATATTATAATAAGCAAAAAACCGTTTCATTTTCCTAGAGTCATAAGTTGGACCATTATCCATCTTTATTTGTGCAGGTATACCCATGATGGCCATGACTTCTAATAAATGGGTGATTACTGAATCAGCTTTTTCTGAGCTTAAAGCAGTTGCCCACTGAAAACCTGAATAAGTGTCAATGGTGTGGTGTACATATTTTAATTTGCCAAATTCTGCAAAGTGGAACACATCCAACTGCCAAATTTCATTCCTTTGAGTATCCGTTGGGTTAGTCCCTGCAGGTAGTGGTGTTTGGTTATAGAAAGAGCAAATGGGGCATAATCTCCTTAGCTTGTTGCCACATTATAGAAAATTCTTTCTTCAAACCTTTGCTATTGACATGATGTTTTTTATGAAATTCAGAGGCCTGCAGCACATTTCCAATCAATAATTGATCAATTTCTGCATTACCTTGTGCTAGAGGACCTGGCAGACCCATATGGGATCAGATGTGTGTTATGTATATAGGGTAAAGCCTATTCCTGATCATGTCTTGTACCTGGATAAAGAATGAAGTCAGTTCTGTATCATCTGGTATAAATTCAGTGGTTTCAATATGCAAGATAACTCTTTCTGCATATTGCGAGTCAGTAACTATATTAAGAGGTTCTTTAAAAATCCCTTAGCACCATGAGAATGGCATATAATTCTGCCTTTTGGACAGAATTATAAGGGCTTTGTTCCACCTTACTCAATTTGTCTGCCTTCCCTGATTTATTGGCATCAGTATAAAATGTACAGGCTCCAGTTATTGAAGCATCACATACGATTTGAGGAAGAATCCAAGAAGTTCTCTTTATAAGGTTAAGCCTATCACTTTTGGGATAGCTGCTATTAATTTCTCCCAAAAAATTAGCACAAGCTCTTTGCCATGGTTCATTGTCTTCCCATAACTTTCTTATCTCATCAGTAGTGAAAGGCACTATAATTTCTGCTGGGTCTATGCTTGCTAGTTGACGAAGTCTCAATTTACCTTTTATAATTAATTCAGAAACTTTTTCCACATAAGTTTTTAATTTTTTACTTGGTTTATGTGGTAAAAAGATCCATTCTAAGATAATATCATCTCTCTGCATTAAAATTCCTGTAGGAGAAATTCTGGAAGGCAATATGACTAAAATACAACTAAGATTTGGATTCACCCTATCCACATGTGCCTCCTGTAATTTTTCCTCAACCATTGTCAGTTCCTTTTCTGCTTCAGCTGTTAATTCTCTGGGACTATTCAAGTCTTTATCACCATCTAAGGTTTTGTTTAAATGAATTATTAGATCAGGTGTTATCCCAACAGCCGGTTGTAGGCTGGAAATGTCTCCTAACAATATTTGAAAGTCATTAAGAGTCCGAAACCGATCTCTCCTAATTTGTGTCTTTTGTGTCTTAATTTTTTGTAAACCTATTTTATAACCTAAATAATTGGCAGAATCTCCTCTCCATATTTTTTTCAGGAGCAATGTGCAATCCCCATTTAGGTAAAATTATCTTTACTTCTTCAAACAGTCTTTCTAAGGTATCTATGTTTGAATCAGATAACAAAATATCATCCATGTAATGGTAAATTATAGACTTAGGAAATCATTTACATATTATTTCCAGTGGTTGACTTACAAAATATTGGCACAGTGTAAAGCTATTGAGCATTCCCTGTGGGAGGACAGTCCACTGGTACCTCCTAGTAGGCTGAGAATTATTATAAGTAGGCACTGTGAAGGCAAACTTTTCTCTATTTCTTGTAAAGGTATAGTGAAGAAACAATCCTTTAAATCAATAACTATGAGAGGCCATCCCTTTGGTAACAGAGAGGGCAGAGGAATTCCAGATTGAAGGGGGCCCATAGGTTGAATAGCCTTGTTGATAGCTCTAAGATCTGTCACCATTCTCCATTTTCCAGATTTTTTCTTAACAACAAATACAGGAGAATTCCAAGGGCTGGTAGATTCTTCTATATGTTGAGCATCTAATTGCTCTTGTACCAGCTGTTCTAAAGCCTGCAACTTTTCCTCAGCCAAAGGCCATTGCTTGACCCATATTGCTTATCAGTCAACCATTTTAAAGGCAGGGCTGTTGGTACATCTGAAGGGTTATCAATTGCTTTGTGTTCTTGTACAGCCTGAATGGCCAGTGTTCATTGTCTGTAATATCTTCTAATATTTTCCTCAGAAATATAAGCTTTAGGTGCAGCAGGAATATTAATCTGGGTTTTACCTTGCTGCAATAGGTCACGACCCCCATAAATTCACTGCAATATTGGCTACATATGGCCTTAGTTTTCCTATTTGCCCTTCTGGCCCTATACATTCAACCCATCTCATGCTTTGTCTTACCTGAGATAGGGTTCCAATTCAGGGCTCGGGACAAGTGGTGGCGTGAGTTGCGGCTGGGGGTGGGGGCTGGGACAGTCTATGCCCAAATGAATGCAGTGTGGCCACGGCTGGTGGCAGCTGGCCAGAGCCACAAGAGGCTCTAAAAGCCCCACAAACTGGGCACCAAGTGTTGGCGAATTAGGTTGGTATGATAAATAACCAAGCAAGCTCACGAAGAACAGTTATACTTCAATGGTTAAAAAGGGGAAACTCACTCTACAAGAGTGGGAGGTCCAACATCCTATCTGTCTGGCGGGCACCACACACAGAGAGAGCAGGCATACTGATCTACAACCCCCAATCATAGCTGAACTCACCTCCTGGCCATTCCTGCCAGACTTCCAGGGCAGCTACTGGGTTGGCTGCTCCCAGTCCCACCTGAGTCATTTTTCACCTCCAACAATACTCACAAGCATTTGCTCTGGGCAGAGTGTTCTAGGTGCCTGACAGTCAAAGGATAGAGTGATGTGGGAGTCCCCTCTGTATGCTGTGAATACCATTGGTTAATAAAGAAACTGTCTTGGGCCTGCACAGGGAATAGAGGTAGGTGGAAAAAACTAAACTGAATGCTGGGAAAAAGAAGGAGGAGTTAGTGTGAAGCCATGTAGCCCTGCCGGAGACAGATGCTGGAACTTTACCTGGAAAGTCACAGCCATGTGGCGATACACAGATACTAGAAATGTGTTAAATTAAAATGTAAGCACTAGCCAATAAGAAGTTAGAGCTAATGGGCCAAGCAGTGATTTATTTAATACAGATTCTGTGTGGTTATTTCAGGGCTGAGCAGCTGGGAAACCAACAAGCAGCCTCCCCACAATAAATGGCATTCTAATGTGTGCTACTTAAATCCACATAAAACCTAAAAGCTTAAAAAAGAATCCTAGACACAAAAGAACAGAGTTAAGCATGGTTTGGTAGCAGCATTTTCTTGGGTAGGCTCTGTTTGTTAGAAGCAAGCAGATGCATGGCTCCTTTAAGAGAGATTTTCCTGATTCAGCAGTAGCAGAAAAAAAATCTGTGCTTTTGAAATGCCGGCTTTCTGGGCCATGCTGTCAGCACAACCTCTGACTCTTTCTGGAGGTCCAGCTATGGAGTATTTACATGGGGTTTGTGAACAGAGTGTTACAACTTGCTTAATAGCAACATAGACTGGCTGTGTGCCTAAAAACGGGGCTGTGAGCATGGCTCTCAGAGGCAGCAAACAGCTCTGCCATGCTGGACTGGGTGGAGCAAGCAGGCAGTGCCATATTTCTCCTAGCAATGGTACCGCTTAAGTTCATAAGAAGCACTTAGCATTTTAAGAAGCACTTCTGGTCAGAAAATAATTACAGATATGCAATAAAGATAAATCCATATTTTAAAAAAGACCTCTAAATGGGTCACAGTGTTAGATAAATGTACATAGGCTTGGGAGAGAGAAGAATAAAGAAGAATATAGACAGTTATAAAAAGATATAAAGAAAAAGATAAAGCCTTTAGAGAGACAGTACAGACAGTAATAGATTAAAGGAGTAAAAAAAAATAACAAGCCACGTAAAGATGAAATACACACAGAGAGTCTGGACTATGTATTTTATTGTGTTTTCTTTGAATTTTTTGACTGTGTATGAGCTAAGTACAGAGAATCATTTAATTGTATGGGCTGCTAAGCTAAACCAACATGTATATTATAAAGGTATCTTGACTTCAGAATTTGGGCCTAAGAATATGTTGCTTTGGAAAAGAGGTTCTTCTTTTGTTTCTATAGAAGATGAGAACCTGTGGATTCATTCCAGACTAATGTGATTTCATGGACCAAGACCCCCTGAAAGGTCACTATGAACACCCCCAAAAATTACTTTGCCCAACAAAACACAGGAAGCAGTTTGGAAAGAACTATACCCATATTCCCAAATATTGTTTATAAATGTTTGTTTACATTTAAAGGGGGATATGCTATAGAGATTTGCATTGGTATGGATCTTGGTTTATTGATACAAATTTAAGGTAAATTTTGTTATATGTATATTTCTGCTCTTGATTAAGGTATTGTGTTTGTACAGCTCATTTAAAAAATTAATGTATAATTAAGAAATATAGGTTAATAGATAGTCATCTATAATAGTCAAGCTTCTAGTCATGTTAGTTAGGTTTTCTAGATATATAAGATATATTTCAGTAAGGTATTCTTCAAATCTTACAGAGACCTTCAGAATATGGCATTTAAAATGTCTGAATAGCATAAGACTTATTATGACAATGAGACATATCTGCTCCTGCCAGCACCAATTACTTCAAGAGAAAGATAGGCATCAAAGAGGCCATGGTATTGGTTATCCATTTGAACAAAAAACTGCTCTTGCCTGGATTGCTTGATGAACTGGACATGCAGAACCTGCAGAGAAATGACTGCTGAATTTGCCTAAAGGTGAGATGATCCTTCTGGGTTCATGAAAAGAGTCTGCTAGACATTTTGCAGGACACAGAAGAAAGTGACTGACAAACTACCAATATAAGTGGAACTGTCTTTGAAATTTCCTGCTTCATGAAAAAGTCTGCTAGATATTATGGGCCTAAAGGCTGAAGGTGGATGCCCCAATGTTACAGAAGAACTTTGGGTGACTGTCCAGGCAGCAAGATGTCTCTGTCATTTCTAGAGTTTTAGAAGTTGCTTACAATGCACTTCCTGTTTACTTAGGTAATATTACATCTTTCTGGAGTCTTTGATGGAGTTGAAATATTTATAGTTATAGTTTTCCTTAGTTATGATAAAAGATAAAGTAGATATAAATATTGTAACTGTAATTCTTTCTTGTTAACTGTTTGGTTATATGTAATTTACTATGTTAAAGTTAAAACTTTCCTTTTTATTTAAACAGAAAAGGGGAGGTGATGTGGGATTCCCCTCTGTAGGCTGTGAGTACAATTGGTTAATAAAGAAACTGTCTTGAGCCTGCACAGGGAATAGAGGTAGGTGGGGAAAACCAAACTGAATGCTGAGAGAAAGAAGGAGGAGTTAGTGAGAAGCCATGTATCCCTGCCAGAGACAGACGTCAGAACCTGGTAAGCCACAGTCAGGTGGCGATATACAGATTACTAGAAATGGGTTAAATTAAAATGTAAGAGCTACTAATAAGAAGTTAGAGCGAATGGGCCAAGCAGTGATTTATTTAATACAGTTTCTGTGTGGTTATTTTGTGGCTAAGCAACCAGGAAACCAACAAGCAGTCTCCCCACAACAATGGACAGTCAAAGTCCCCCAGGTACTTGTGATTATTGTATCCTGGGGCTAATGAACACAGAAATGTAGTGAAACAGGCATTCTCCCTGTGATGGGTGTGAGGAGAGTGGTCAATCAGAAGCAACAAAATAAACAAGGACCCAAGCCATGGGGCTATCAGAGAGGAGCATTCAGAGAGAAGAAAGCAGCCAGTGCAAAGGCCCTGAGATAGAGTGGTGGATTGAGGAACTGGAGAGGAGTAGAAGTGGCCACAGAGAGGGGCAGGAGGTGAGTGCACAGTGTGACCACAGAGAGGAGCAGGAGGTGAGTGCACAGTGTGACCACAGAGAGAGCAGGAGGTGAGTGCACAGTGTGACCACAGAGAGAGCAGTAGGTGAGTGCACAGTGTGACCACAGAGAGAGCAGTAGGTGAGTGCACAGTGTGACCACAGAGAGGGACAGGAGGTGAGTCCACAGACTGACCACAGAGAGGAATAGGGGGTGAGTACACAGTGTGACCACAGAGAGGGCAGGAGGTGAGTGCACAGTGTGACCACAGAGAGAAACAGGGGGTGAGTACACAGTGTGACCACAGAGAGAGCAGGAGGTTAGTGCGCAGGGTGACCACAGAGAGAGCAGGAGGTGAGTGCACAGTGTGACCACAGAGAGGAGCAGGAGGTGAGTGCACAGTGTGACCACAGAGAGAGCAGGAGGTGAGTGCACAGTGTGACCACAGAGAGGGCAGGAGGTATGAGCCTGACCCATTCTGAAATCTGCCCCAGTCATTCCTGTGGCCTTACTAGTTTCTGTCTTCTGTCCCAGCACAAATCCTGCAAGTTCCTCTGATTTAGGTCAATCCAGGTCACATGCTCATCCGAGTTAACTACTGTAGATGAAGAAAAGGTCACCTTTCCCCCACTGCCACCCCAGAAGTTGGACCCACAGAGTTCTGGCTCTGAGAACAGGGACTTCTGGGTGTCTAGGGAGATACGGGGGTGATGGGAGGACAACGGAAATCACGGAAGGTACTGGAGTGGGCACATCTTCAAAACAGATTCCTTCTGCTGTTACAGAGGAAGGGCCACCATGGGAAAGCTTAAGGCATGGTCCCGAAAGCACAGCTACTGTCCCTAAAAAGCAATCAGAGTCTTACTTGACCTACCAAGAGTTGTCAGGGCTGGGGAGATCAGTCAGTAACAGGCTTACCTTGCAGGCATGAGGACCTGAGCCCATGTGGAGAAAAAAAAGCTAGACTCCCTTGTAATTCCAACACTAGGAAAGCAGAGACGGGGCGGGAGGGGGGGCTACCTGGAGTTTGCAGTCCAGCCTGGACTACTGGGTAAGGGCAGTGAGAGGCCATGGCTCCAAAGGAAAAAAAAAAAGACGGAACAACACAGGAGGTTGTCCTCTGGCTACCACATGCACATGGACAAGCATGTACATGGTGTATGTACCTACATACGCCATGCACATATCCCAAACACACCACACACATACACCTACATACAACACACATACACACAATCTACCACACACATCACATACATGCCCCACACATACACACAACACAACACATGCACATATAACACACACACACACAAAACACAATAGTTATCTAATAGAGAAGAGTGTCCTCAGTCACTGAAGGGGAAGAAAGGATTAAGCCCCACCATTACAGCAACCATGCAGGAAGTGTACACCAGGTACCCTCTGAGGTCGGCGAGGTTCTGGGATTTTCTCCGCTAACGGTGGTCCTCCAGCGGAACCCAGAAATGAGGCCATTAGCTCTTTTTCAACAAAAAAGAAAAAGAGAAAAATTAAGCCAAGGCACAGAAGGATGTAAAGAGGAGGAATTAAGAGATTAAAACTCCCTGTGCTCCTACAATCTGGTCCCTCAGGCAAGGGGGACAGATGGGACACAGTCAGGACCAGACCCTACAAATTGTTCCTCGAAACGTCACGACTGAGCCACGCATCTCTGTCTAGGCGCCAAGCTCCCCTGGAAAATGTGGACAGGATGGAGAAGGAACATTCCAAAAAGACCTCACTTCTGAAAAAAAGAACCCACATCCTTAGTGTCTACTGAGAGCTTCCATTGTTGCATTAAGAACCACCTAGGAAGCTAGGAAAGCACACTCCTGGTCACTTCCTGAGACGACTGTCATGACCTTCCCTGCGGGTCTGGCAGGATGAAGCACAGAAGAGGGGAATTGGTGGGCATTTAGTCATCCTTGAAGGAACGCTTCTGCTGCAGCAGACAGCATCAGACTCTCGCTCCTTTAGCCTTTGAACTTGGATGTGGGGTGCCCAGGCCTTTGTCCTCAGACTGGGGCTGCACGGTTGGTCCTTCTCTGAGCAGCTGTGGGGCCCCCAGCTCTCCTGCAGACCACTGGAGCGGGACTATTCAACCTCAGGCTCAGTAGAGTCATCTAATTCATGCCCTCTTACCATTTCGTACACATATTCTTCCGCTCTATTTGGTTCCTCTGGGAAATGGTGCCCAATCTAGGGTCTTCCCCTCACCATCTCTAGCCCCTACACCAGACCCACGCTGAGGACTGTGGAAGACACAGCTGGACATGGAGCAAACGGTGCCAAGATGGCTTCTCAGGCCACAGAACAGAGGGGCAGGGTGCACACTGTGCCCAGAACACTGGCGGGGACACGTAGAAAGGACAAGGCCCAGAGACCCAGAGCTGAGCCTCTGCCCCGAGCCCCAGATGTCTATCCTTGTAGTCTATATTCCCATCTTTCTTCATGCCATCCACATCTGGCCCCACCCCCACACTTCTGTCCTTTAACATAAAAGGAAACAGCCCTATCTTCCCAACTGCTGGAAAAATGACCACTCCCTAAGATCCATCCTTCAGCAGCAAACCTTCAGGAAGCTTGGCCCTCTGTCTTGCCCCGGCACCACCACTCCAATGCTTGCAATCTTGCCTGAGATCTGGGTGCCTCAGAGCTGGCCACTCGGGTTTTCTGGAGAACAGTTTGGAACCTCACATTGGAACTGATCCTCGGTGAGCATCGAGGGCTCAGGCCTGAGCGCTGGACACGGACAAGCATGTCAAAGGCCCCTGCCTGGGGCCCACGGGATAGGGGTGCACTAGGCAGAGCTATGCTCAGCAGCACGATGTCCCCCAAGTGTGGCAGTGCAAAGGTGGTCACAGCACACTGGCTCGGGAGCACTGGGGCCTGTGAGCCTTGTTTGCTGCCGTGGGAAGAGCTGAGGAGCAGTTTTAGGAAAGCTGAGTTTCCCACAGGGACGGTTCCCACAGGGGCTGGCACTGTGGGCTCCAGGGTAGAAGGTCCTTGAAACGTGAACATTGAAAAGTACAAGCTGGGAGGTGGCTCAGTTGCCAAAAGTGCTTGCACACAAGGCTGAGACCCCAAGAATCTACATGAAAAAGAAAAAGCCAAGTGTCTTAGTTACTTTTCTATTGCTGCACTAAAGATACCGTGACCAAGGCAACTTAGAAGAAAAAGCACTTAATTTGCGTCAGGGGGTAGTGGGGTCTGTGGCCATCATGGTGGGGATTATGGCATCAGGGGAGGCAGACATGGCACTGGGGAAGTAACTGAGACAATAACAAGGCAGAGAGTGCCAACTGGGAATGTCATGGGCTCCTGAAACCTCAAAGCCTGCTCCCAGTGACACACCTCCTCCAACAAGGCCACACCTCCTAATCCTTCCCAAACAGTTCCACCAACTGGCGTTCAATCCGATATATGAGTCTATGGGGGCCGTTCTCATTCAGACCTCCACACTGGGCATGGCGGTATGTGCTTGTAGACAGGACGGGCAGATCCTTGGGGCTCTGGACTCTAGGCCCATAGAGACTACATCTCACTATTGCTTCTGAGGAACAACACCTAATGCTGTTCTCTGGCCTCCACATGTCTATACACATGCGTGTAGGTACAGTTGCACATACATGTGACCCATATGTAAAAGAACACACACACACAGGCACAGCTTTACATCGTCCCTGATGGCTTCAGAGGTGTGTGAATTTGTAATGATTGGCATTCATTGAGCAGCTGCTATGTGCGGTTTTTACCATACTGTCTTACAACAAAGATTCTTGTTAAGCTATGAGCTTTCTGTCTACCCTCCCCACACCCTCAGAAATCAGGCCACATCCCCCACAGCAATCTCTGCATGGAGCATTGGTCAACAAAGCTGTTGTAACCTAGAAGTCTCCCTCTTCCTACAGTTGGAGGCCCAGGTCCCCTGATGCCCAGGCCTTAAAAAAAAACCTTGAATTATAACTTTGCTTTTGTCTAATGCCTTTCTGCCCTGGACTCCTGGCCCATCGCCTAGGTAGTACAGTGGAGGGTGTGAACCCCTCTGCACACCCCAGAGAACAAGTAACTCTCTTGTTCCGAAGAAGTGAAGGAGTATTCTCTTGCAGCCCTGTCATGCTTGCTGTCTGTGGTGGCTGTCTCTCTTAAGGAAGCTCCTCCTAGGATCCATGGGCCCCCTCCATGGCTGTCTATGCAAACCATGCTGGGACTGTCCCCACACCTCTTCCTGAAGGGCAGCTCTTTGCAGTTTCTTTCCTACCAAGCCTGTAACATCTTCCATTTCTTTGGCCCTCAAACGGCAACATTGACAACCATGGCTTCCACTTCAAAGGTGGGCAAGTGTAGGCTCAAGGACAAGTTGGCCCAAGGTCACCCAGAATGAAGAGACAATGAATTCCCCGACTGAGTTCAGGGGCCCTTTCCTCAGCGAACCTCCGAAATCAAGAAGGGACATTGATTTCACCCAAGGAAAGTTTATTCGTAAGCAACAAAGAAGGACCCACGATGCCCAACTTCCCATTAGAACATAGAAGACCAGACCTGTGCTTCCCGGGGAACTGGGAGTGAAATGCAGAAGCACAAGACAGCCAGGGAATATGCTGGACCCCACTGCGGGCCTCATAGCCACCAGCCTTGAGCAGGCTAGGAGGCATGGGCCACAGCCTGCAGGTGCTCACTGTGACCACCAGATGGCAGCAGTAGGCTTATAAATCAGACTGTCCGTGGTGCCCCATGGGTCACCTTGGGTGGCTTCTTCCATAAATGAGTGGCAGCTCCTGGCTGGCAAAAGAGGGAAGAGTGCAGTGTGGGTCTTTACAAGCGCTAGGTGGGTAAAAATGTCCAAACTACAGGAATGGCATAGGAACAGCAGCAGCAGGCTGGGGTCTCTGCCACCGAGGGTGGTGGGCGAGGCTAGTTCTTCCTCATGGTGTAGCACTGGATCATGCTATTGAAGTAAGCTGGAGTGTTGCGCTCTGGGTAGAAAAGGATCATGTAACACTTGGGGCCAAAGTATCCCAAGCTGATGGCCAGGAAGTTGAGCACAGTGACCAGGAGGTCCATGATGGTGACCAGCACGCCATCATGGACGGACATGAAAGTGCAGAGGGAGATGGAGGAGGTGAAGGAGAAGGTCATGCTAAGAGTGATGAACTTAGCTTCATTGTAGTTGGTGGGCAATTCCTTGCCCATGTATGCAAAGCTGAATCCTATCACCGATAGCAGCAGGTCCATGCTGGTGTTGAACAGCAGCCCGTTGCGGTAATTAGGGTGGCAGGAGAGGATCATGATGTTAGGGTCTTCGGGGTCGGTCCGACCAATGGGGTTGATGGTGGTGGTCAGCATGTTGCTCGCCACCAGGGCCACCTTGATGGCCGTGATGGAGGCCACAAAGACATAAGGCCCACGGTAACGCACCCAGAAGCTATAGGCGCGTGGCAGGCGTCTGGCCATCTTGAAGACGCACACAATCTGGAAGGAGCGCACCGTGATGCAGGATAGGCAGATGGAAAAGCAGACAGTGAAGAAAGCCTGGCGGCAGAGACACGTGAGGACCGTGGGCGGTCCCACGTACACAGGCACCATCACAAACGCCAGCAGCAGCGGCACCAGCATCAGGAAGCACATGGCGCCACCAGCAGAGCGCACCATGGGCGTCTGGAAATGTCTCCAGAAGACGAGCAGAATGGCCAGTGTGCTGAAGAAGCCCAGGGCGGCCAGTATGGACACCACGATGGTGGGCACTTCATTCCACTCCAGGAAGGACAGCCGCCGCTTGAAGCAAGTGATGTCGTTTTTGTGGGACCACATGGAACCCGGGCATGGCAAACAGTTAAACTCATCTGCAAGAACCCACACCATCTCCTGTCAATCGGACCCCCACCTGAGAGCCCATGTGCTCTGGGCCTGGGCTCTGAGTCAGAGAGAAGCTAAATGAACTCCTATTGCAATGGCTGAGCAAGGCCTCTCTGTTAAGATATAGCCCCCAAGGACCACATTCAGTTAGCATTGTGTGTGTGTGTGTGTGTGTGTGTGTGTGTGTGTGTGTGTGTGTGTGTGCGCGCGCGCACATGCGCACGCACACATGCATGGGGCATGTCACTGTGCATGCATGTGCACATATGTGCATGTATGTATGTGTATGTACACATCAGTATACAGGCTAGAAGACACTGGTATTCCTCAAATATCATTCTCTCTCTCTCTCTCTCTCTCTCTCTCTCTCTCTCTCTCTTTCTCTCTCTCTCTCATTGAGACTAGGTCTCTCACTTGCCTGGAACTCAGTAAGTCAGCTAAACTGACTGGCCAGTGAGCCCCAGGGATCCACTTGTCTCAACTTCCCCAGCACTGGTTCCATGAGCATCAGGCCTGCCTCTGTTTCACATGGATTCCGGGGGTCAAACCCATGTCCTTGTATATGCAAGGTAAGCCCTTTATCAACCATCCATCCCCAGCCCCATTGAGTGGCAGACATTGTGGCAGGTACCAGAGGTGGAGAGCTATGGAGACCGGTAAAGCCTAGCCCCTCTCTTCAGGCCACTGACAACTGTGATGGACAGGCCAGCAGACGCCTTCAACAAACTTGATCAACACTTTGCCGGGGCCCTGCATGCTGCTGGACACACAGAAAGTGTCTTTATTCAAAGGTGAAATCCTCAATTAATTCTTAATCAATGAGGTCATGAGAAAGCTTTACCCTCAGCCCTGAACTGGGCTACACTAGTGTGAAGTTAAACACAGGAGTTGGTGTTCTAGAGTCTTCCAAGCAAGAATTCAGTCAATGGGACTGGGGAGATGGCTCAGTGGGTAAAGTGCTTGGCATGCAGTGTGAGAACTGATCCCAGAGTACCACACAGAAAACTGTTCTGGGGCTTTTGGGAAACCACAAGAGGCCCCAAGCCTGGTCTCTGGCCACTGGACACTCACATTCCCTGGGAAGGCCTCAGAGACCCTAGCAAAAGGAAAGGACCCCTGAAAACTCCAGGACAAGGTAGAGGTGCTGAGCCATGAACAGAACCTGAGGTCTGCTGAGGAAGGGCCGAGCAGGGGCGGTGGGAACTGTACCTGTAGAGAGGTTGAGGTAGGTGCCGGGTGGGCAGTCCATACACTCAAAGCAGCAGGGGTGGAGACCCACGGGCTTTTTCCTTTGCCCAGGATGGCAGCTCTTGGAACACATGGACACTGGGATCTGGAGGAGGAAGACAAGAGACACTGAGTCCTCTTTCCCCATCCTCTGGGAAGCCACCTAGCAGGATGCTTCTCAGGAGAGGGGAGCCTGGCCCTGTCTGAACAGCTGTTAGAACTGGGTCTTTGCAGGACTCTCTTGGTTTCATCTGTCTGTGGCCTAATCCAACCCGCCACCCTCTGGTAAAGCGCCCAAGGGTTAGGACAGAGACTTCCCGGGGATGTAGACAAGATAGAGTGCCACCCTGGGGGTGCTGGCAGCCATCTTATTGATAGCAGAGGACATCACAGCCAAAAAAAACCTGATCTTAGTGGGGAAGAATTGAAAGATCTCGAGAGATCCTGGATCTATCCTTGCCGGGACCGTCACCATCTATTCCGCTACCATGCTTTCCCGTCAAGACTCCCGCTTGCATGTCCTTCTGGAGAGCGGGGTCTCATGTGAACTCGAACACAGGGGCAGTGTCCATGCCTACTGTCCCTACTGCAGGAGAGCTAGGCACAGAAAGGTCATTAAGTGTGAATTGAATGGGTGAATTACACACAAAGGGAACAGTAGAAGGGAGGATGAGGAAGAGGAAGTGTCTGAGTCTGGTGAGGGGAGCCCTGTGTAGACAGAGCATGGCAGAGGGAGGAGAGAATGAACTACCTCAGGCACCACAGCTCTGGGGTGAGCAAACAGCCCCTAGATCCCACAGAGATCGTTTTTGTGACCAAGGAAAACTGTCTCTTATGAGCATACACAAGAAGGACCCCTCAATACCAGAGCCTATCTCTTTTTGACCTCTTTCAAGTCTGAGGTCTCTGCCTTCATGACCCTCTACACCCAGGTCCTTCTTGTACCCGGCCATCAGTTGACATTTCTAGATAACTGGTTGCCCTCCCTAGCACTTCAGAGAAAACCTCTAATGATTCTCAGCAGCCAAAAGTAAACATCCATGGGCTGAGAAGATGCCTCAGCTAGGAAAGGCACCTGCAGCCAAGTCTGTCGACCTGAGTTCAATCCCAGAACCCATGTAAAGGTGGAAGGAGAGAAATGACTTCACAAAGTTGTCCTTTGACCTCCATGTGTGCACTGTGGCATGCTTGCCAACACACATCATCATCATCGTCATCATCATCAACATAAAAGAATTAAATATCTAATCCACTGCTAGGTTCCTGGTGCCTTATGGAGAGTTCTCTGCCAGGATATGAGCATGCGCTGGGCAGGTGCACAGGCCTCAGTGCACGAGTGCATGTGTGCGTACACACACACACACACATACGTGTCCTTTATCTGGAGCCACAGCCCACCATCCATTGCCAGGTCTCCTGTCCCACCTCTGAACTCAAGATGTCTTACTAGCTCCCGAGTGACCAGATCGGCCCTGCCTTGCACCCCTGAGACTGACTTCATCGTGTTTTTCATCTGCTCATCCATTCACTCACACATGGAGGGTAGCCCTGGAGAAATCACTCCATTGGTAGTGTGCTTCCCACAAAAGCACAAGGCCCAGAGTTCCATCCCCAGCGACCATGTCAAAAGCCAGGCGTAGTAGCTCATGCCTGTACCGCCAGGGTTGGGTAGTTGCAGACAGGAGAAGCTGCGGAGCTTGCTTCCCAGTCAGCCTGGCTAAATTGGCAAATCCTAGGCCTCAGTCAGAGACCCTGTCTAAAAAGAGAAGGGCAGCTGCAGAGGTTAACATCTGGCCTTCACATGTACATGCATACACATGCACCAGCACACATATGCCTGCACACACACAAACTTGGGGCACAAACTGATGCCAGACGCTGGAGGACAGCATTGAAAATGAGCATTTTTATGAATAAGACGGACAGTTTTAAACACCCCGGAGAATGCTAAAGCAAAAGGGCTCCACAGGAGAGCTTTGGTGGGGCTTTGAGAGAAACTGGGGCTGGCTGGCTTTCAGCTTGACCACAGAGAGCCTGAAGTCCTCACAGTGAGAAGACAGAAGAGCAAACTGGGAATCAGCAACTCAGATTCCCAAAAAACTGGGCCATGGGGCCAAGCACAGCCTCCAAAGCTGTAGTCGGGGGCATGAAGAGGGTATTTGTTTCACCTACTGGTAGCAGAAATATCCCCACAGAGGAATTAATAAGAAAACTTACTGAGCGATGGTCTGACTGATGACTGAGGCTGAATTTTTACCCACTCGATTAAAAATTAAATCTATAAATAAATAAAATAAAATATGAATCTCTGGAGGAACCTAATGATATTATAAGAGACCCCCAAAAAGGAGCATGCAGGACATGTAAGCCTCTGGCACAGGAACCACAGATGCTGCAAGTATAAACACATATGCCCCTAACAAGAGAGACTCCAAATACATAAAGCAAGAACTGAAGGAAAGCAAAAAAGGTGTCGTATTCAAAAATAACAGATGGAAGTGGCAACATGAGACTTTCAGTCACTACAGAGGATCCACAAAGAAGTGGTAAAGTTGACCAACACCATAAAATAACACACTCTCCCAGGATGCTCTGCCCAGCAGCAACAGAGCGCAGCACCTTCCCAAGTGCGCATGGCCGTCTCCCAGGACAGACGCTAGGCAGGCTTGATGGTGGTGCATGTGTTAATCAAATTAAAAAGACTGAAATCATGGCAGACATATTCTCCAAGCACAGAAAAGACAAATGAGACAAATAACAGAAGGGGCTGGAGAGAGTGCTTGGAGGTTAAGAGCCCTGGCTGCTCTTGCAGAGGACCCATCCTGGGCTACGTAGCGAAACTCTAAGAAAACCAAAGAGGTCTGGAGATCTATGTAGCTCAGCTGGTCGAGATTGCCCAGCATGCATGAAACCCCGGGTTTGAACCCAGCAAACTCAGAAGGTGGAGGCAGAAGGATCAGATATTCAGTTTCCTTCTTGGTTACATGATGTGTTTGAAACCAGCTTGGGTTAGAGGCCCTGTCAACAAGGAAGAGAGAAAAGAAGGAAGGAAGAGGAAGGGAGGGAGGCAAGGGAAACGAAGAAGGAAGGAGGGGAGAGGAAAAGCAGGAGCGAGAGAAGGGTATGGCTAGATGGTAGAGCTCCTGTTTAGCATGTGAAAGACCCTGGGTTTGATCACCATAGAGTACAGAGGCAAACAAATAAATAAGAAAGGACCTCAAATCACTAGAGCAGTGGTTCTCAACCTTCCTAACGCTGTGACCCTTTAATACAGTTCCTCATGTTGTGGTGACCCCCAACCATGAAATTATTTCATTGCTACTTCATAACTGCAATTTTGCTACCGTTACAAATCATAATGTAGATATCTGTGTTTCCTGGTGGTCTTAGGTGACCCCCAAAGGATCGTACTCCCCGTTTGAAAACTGCTGCACTAGACTGTAAGAGTCGAGGTCTTAGAGGGGTAGGGGTGGGATTCTGGTACCTAGTGGGGAGACAGACCCATGGCAAACCATCTGGTTCCTCTGAGGTTCTCCCCCAGTGAATGAGGTCACAGAAGGATGGGGCTTAGGTTCTAACAAGAAGCTAAGGCACGCAGGGTAGACTGCTGGGCACCTGAGAACAGTCCTATGCCTCTGTCTTGGGGATAACCACCAAGGTCCATTTACAACCAGGCAGCTGAGGGTTGGGGACCGTAGGATTGAGGCCTACCATCATTCCCAAGTAATCAGCCAGAGATGGAAGAGAAAGATGGTTGCCACCTGTCATTTGCCCATCAAATGCCCCCTTGGCACAGACAGGGCTGTCCAATATCCCAAAGGCTCTGGGGCCTTCCAGGCTCAAGCAGGACAATCTCATGCAGCCATCAGTTGCCAGCACCCCACCTCAGCTACCAGGCCATGCCTTTAACTCTCTGCCATGGGGTTGTGGTGTAAGATGTCCACCCGGAGCTTCTAGGCACTCGGTCACATGGGACCTGCAAATACAAGGGCATAGCGATCCACAGAGCAACCTGCGGCCACCAGGGGATGGGATCCAGCCAATCCTACTGCTCATTTCTCTCCCTTGGGGCACAGTTTGAGTCCTTGGAAGGTGACAGGAAGACGGTGCTCCAAGGGTTCACAGCAGCATCTAACTTGAGGGTATTCCCTTGGACTGGTTTTTCCTCTTCCCTCCTGCATCTCCCATCTCCCAATCCTGGTACTTGGGGGGCATATCTGTGATAATCTATCACACAAGACGGTTGCCTCAGGCTCTGCATAAATAAGACCCATGTGCGATCTTAATGCCTATGACTTAAATATGTAACCTGATTCATTACGGGGTCATCACATAAGTAATTAAGAAAAAGAAGGGTCCCTCATCCAAGAGAACTGGTGTGTTTGCACAGAGGGGACATCTGGACACTGACAAGACACAAGGACACTACCAGGTGGAGAAGGCAAAGATCAGAGTGGATCATCAAGAAGCTGAGGAGAGCCAGGGAGTGCCAGCAAGCTACCAAACAGCAGGAGAGAGGCCAAGAAGGTTTCTGGCCTACAGGGGCCAGCGGGCACCTCCCACTCTGCTTCTGCCTCCAGAACCTGAGACAAAGAACTCCCGGGGTTTGAGGTCAAGTAAACAGACAAAGACAACCTGGTTGAACCCACAAATTCAACATTGAGTGACCGGCTATAGCTGGAAAGCTATGCAGAGAAAGCCTCAACCACAGACAAGCTGTGGGGACTTCAGGACCTCAGTCCCCATGATGGGCAATCCTAACAACTTGGTGAAACACAGACTCCGCAGGAAACACCTCTGGGTATGTTTGAGAGGGCATCTCTAGAAAGTTTTAGCAGAGGAAGGGCGATCCACCCTGAGTGTGGGCAGCACCATCCCAGGGGCTGGGGTCCTGGACTGAATAAAAAGGAGGAAGTGAGCTGAGCACCAGCAACCATCTCTCTCTGCTTCCTGTCTGTGGATGCAGTGTGACCAGCCACCCTGGGCTCCTGCTGCCTTTCCTTCCCCACCATGGCGGACTATATCCTCAGACCTCCAGGGGAAATAAACATTTCATTCTTTTTTTTTTTTTTTTTTTTTTTTTTTTTTTTTTTTTTTTTTTTTTTTTTTTTTTTTTTTTTTTTTTTTTTTTTTTTTTTTTTTTTTTTTTTTTTTTTTTTTTTGGTTTTTCGAGACAGGGTTTCTCTGTGGCTTTGGAGCCTGTCCTGGAACTAGCTCTTGTAGACCAGGTTGGCCTCCAACTCACAGAGATCCGCCTGCCTCTGCCTCCCGAGTGCTGGGATTAAAGGCGTGCACCACCACTGCCCAGCTAAACATTTCATTCTTTAAGCTGCTTCTTATCAGTTATTTGCTGGCAGCCTCAAGGAACATGCCTAATCCCATCACCTCAGGCTAATATAGGACTCACATGCACTTATTGCTGGGCTGTGAGCAGAGCCCCCCCCCCACCCCCCATCTCCTGGAGCCAGAACAACTTACACTCCATACTTCTCAGCTGGCAAAGAAGGACGTGACCCCAGACCCTGCCCCCCAAATGGAGACCCCACCGGCTATTGCTGATGCATCTCCAAGGACCCTTCTTGACAAGCCCCCAGGCGCCACCCTCCAAGCTGACCATGTTGTTGGGAGTGTGCCAGGACACATTATTGATGTAGGTCAGTTTCTTCTGGGTGGGGGAGTAGGAGGCAATGCTTTCGAAGGGATTCTGGCCCAGGCCCCACCGCCACTGGATGACGTTCAAGAGCATGGGCATGTCCCCGTGGTCATCGAAGAAGAGATGGTTGCCCAGGAGGGTGAAGTTGACGTTCCAGATCTCCTCGAGTAGCTGGAGGGATCAGAAAGATCATGAGAGACAGGAGCAGATATCTGAGAGTCCGCCAGCCCTACATCAGCCTTCACACCTGCCAAATGTGAGCATCAAGCGTTGGGAAAGCAGAGGTTGGCAGGTGGTGGGTGACTCTGGAGCCTGATGTGTCAAGAGCTAGCCCTCAGGTCTGCCACTCTCTGGGATGCTTTGGATCTGTTGCTCAACCTCTCTGGACTCCATTTCCTTTTCTGAAAAAATGGAGGCAGAAGGACCCTGTCTTCTGAGCCCTGGAGCCACATTAGGAACTTAGAATGGGGGCAAGAGAGAGACGGCTCAGCAGTTAAGAGCACTGAGTGTTCTTCCAAGGACCTGGGTTCAATTTCCAGCACCCATATTGCTGCTCACAACCACCTGTAACTCCAGTTCCAGGGGGTCTAGCGCCCTCTTCTGACCTCCATAGGCACTGCACATATGTGGTACACAGATGAACACATGGGCAAACACTCTTATAAAGAAAAATATTAAGAAAAAAAAACTTAGGGGCTGGAGAGATGGCTCAGAGGTTAAGAGCACTGCCTGCTCTTCCAAAAGTCCTGAGTTCAATTCCCAGCAACCACATGGTGGCTCACAGCCATCTGTAATGAGGTCTGGTGCCCTCTTCTGGCCTGCAGGCATACACACAGATAGAATATTGTATGCATAATAAATAAATATTTTAAAAAAAAAAGAAAAGAAAAAAAACTTAGAACAGTAACAGAGAATACTAACTTTTTCCCCTTTCCCTCCCTAGAAGTCACCTGGGGCGTCCCTTTGGGGTTCTCTCAACAGCAAACGTCAGCTGGAACTTCCCCTGCACTCAGTCCTTCCCCCCGCTGCCCCACACCATAAGGTCAGCTCTCTCTGAGTCCATCTCCCCAAACCAGTCTAGCTAGAATGTGCTCTGAGCAGAGCAGCCCGGAGCTGAATTGCAATCCTAGCTCTGCCCTTAGTTGGCTTGGTGACTTTGGATCCCTGTGCCTCAGTCTCCCTAAGTGTGAAAGACCAACTGCAAGGATGCACCCTATGGGCACCCGGCGATCAGTGCAGCACCGCTCCGAACAATGACACGGGCTACTGGGGTCTCAGCACTTAAGAGTCAAATCGAGCTGGCAGCCAAATGCCTTTCAAAGAACTGCACCGTTCAAACCTTAAGTACTTAGAGCCTAGGTTCTGAGGCTACGCAGTGGAGACACATGGCTGAAATGGAGCAAAGCTGTGTTGGTGTACCCTTGTGGAAGCGTGTATGCATATAGTGTATTACACAAGAGTTCAGAGGAGGACACCAAGTGTCCACCTTACTCCCTTGAGACAGAGTCTCTCACTGAACCTGGAGCTCAGTTGGCAGCTAGCAACCCCAACAATCCTTCAATCTCTACCCTCCCCAGCACTGGGGTTACGGGTACACACAGCCAAATCCAGCTTTTCACATGGGTTCTGGGGATTTGAAATCAGACCTTTGTGCTTGCTGGGCATCTGGAGGTAGGGGAATGCCCTGTGGCCTCCCATACCCTTTGCCTGGACCCTGAGACCCTGAGGATGGCAATGGTGGAGCCAGTGCCTGCAAGGTTAGGCCCTCACCTTCCACGGGTAGACCGTTGCCTTGGTGCAGCGGATGTGGTCGCAGTGCAGGAATCTGTGCAGCGCATGGGCCACCGCGTAGACGGCCGAGTACACACCGTAGACCACACGCTCCCCGGAAAGCATAAGGATGGTGTTGTAGGACTCGGTGATGTTCAAGCAGGCATCACAGTCCTGGTTGCAGGTGGCCCGTGGGTTGGTCTTGTTGGGCATGGGATGTTCTGGCTTGGTATGGCGCACTCGGAATTTGCTGAAGCCAGGGATGGACACTTTCTGGATGGTGATGCCCAGGAAAGTGCCCGTGTGACGCAGCTCTGTGAGGTTGTGCAGAACTGGGTCAATAGCCCAGGACTCGGAAGCAATCCACACAAGGTCAGTGATGTTCCACCGCAGCACCTCCCGGAAGAAGATGTTCAGGGCCAGCTCTGGCGAGAACACCACCACAACACGTGCTGTGGTCCACCGCAGCTTCTCAAGGATGTTGTTCAGTTGGCTCTGCTCCTCAGGCCCCAAGACCTGGCTGGGTTCGGGTACGGGAATAACCTCCTGGAAGGCAATGCAGATCTCCCCAGTTTTGAGGAGACGCTGGGTCAAGAGCTGACCGTTCTCCCGGCCGTAGTCATCGTTGCTCATCAGGACCACAATCCAGTTCCAGTGGAAGCGGATCATCAACTGCACCATGGTCTCGATGTGATGAGTGGCACTGGGCACCGTGCGCAGCATAGCAGGGTAGCGCCGCTTGTCCCGCAGCTTGTCAGAGATGGCACTGTATGTGATCTGCCAAGAAGTGTCAGAGGAGCTGATACCGCCACCCTGATGACGTATGGGGACACATAAGTGCCCAAGGCTGTGTTTACATTACCATCATCGTGGCCATTTTAGTAAATATGAGACCCTACCATACACCATGACTTGTCTGGGTGACCCACATCAGTCTCCTCATCACCTGCTGCTGCTGACGGAGCACCTATTGTGTGTCACACCCTGGCTAGGTGGTACACATCTGTCTCCTTCCCACCACTTAGGAATCCTGACTGAGCTCCGACCACAAGTCCTGAGCATGGTTTTCACGCTGGCAGCAGCGTCCCAGCCTCTCCATTGGCCACCTGTCCCCCTAGACCCCACACGAGGCTTTAGTTCTCGGTCCCTGGTGACTCCATCTCCTCTGCTGTGACCTCAGTCTCAGTGCACCATACATGCAGGCTCCCAGCCTCGTTTCTCTCCCTCCACCACCTCCTCCCTCCTCACAATTCTCATTCAGCCTCTTGTACAAACACTGTTTCAAGTCAGTGACCCCATTATCCAGCTTTGGCCCCAGACTCCCTCCTGAACCTCAGGTATGGAGTTGGGAATGTTCGCCTCCCATCTCAAACTTGACCTAGGGAATCTGTCCCTTCCAGTTTTCAGGCCAAAAGCTTTGGTGACATCCTTGATCTTCTGCACATACCACACGCTCATCAGCCAGACCTTTCAGCTGTCCCTTGAGGGTGCCCATCCAGACCCATCATCGACCTCCCCACTCCACCCCAGCCACCATCCTATGGCCCCTTGCCTTCCTCTCCTTCTTCTTTCCTCCAGATCCTGTTTCGGCTCTCCCTGCTCTGTAAGCCCATCAGGTGCCTCTTGCCATTGCACCTGCCAACCCTTCTTCCTGGAACGCTCCCTCCACCACCACCCATGCTTGCACAACTCCCCTGAGCCCTTGAGCCTTTGTCCTGTGGTCAGCAAACCTGACCACCA
>PVIU01000074.1:448487-505732 GCA_004026605.1 Ondatra zibethicus
CCTCCACCTTGGCTACTCCACCTCCACCCCAGATACTCCACCTCCACCCCAGCTACTCCACCTCTGGCTACTCCACCTCCACCCCTGGCTACTCCACCTCCACCCCTGGCTACTCCACCTCCACCCCCAGCTACTCCACCTCCACCCTCGGCTACTCCACCTCCACACCCGGCTCCTCTACCTGCACACCCGGCTCCTCTACCTCCACACCCAGTTCCTCCACCTCTACCCCAGCATTTCTTTTTTTTTTAATGTTTTCTTTATTATTTATTATGTATACAGTATTCTGCCTGCATGTACACCTGCAGGCCAGAAGAGGGCATCAAATCTCATTATAGATGGTTGTGAGCCACCATGTGGTTGCTGGGAATTGAACTCAGGACCTTCAGAAGATTAGTCAGTGATCTTAACCTCTGAGCCATCTCTCCAGCCCCCCACCCCAGCATTTCTAACACACTCCATCACTCACTTATCCACACGTGCTGGCTGTGTCTTCCCATAGGAGACAGACCGCATTCAGGCAGGAACTGTGCTTGATTGCCAGCTGTTTACCCAGCACCCGCAACCATCCCTGGCACACAGTAGGTGACCAAGAAACAGTTGTTACATGAACAAAGGGATGAGCTCAGTCCTGGACCAGACACTGCACATCAACATGTTAGCACATTTAACACCTACTATGTGTCTGACCCTGCTCTGGGTACTTTACAAGGTAAGGGCTGCAGCAGCAGTTCCAATCCTTGTGCCAACCTACTGTGTACCAATCTGATCTTCAGTTAATATTCTACAGCTCTGCTGGACTGGGCACTTTCACCCATGTGGCTGGTGACGGATTAACAGCGGTCAGAGCTTTGCAAGATGACTGAGAAGGAAAAGACATTTGCTGCCCAGCCTAAGGATGAGTTCACTCTTCCAAGATCCGCTAGGTAGAAGGAGAGAACCAACTTGCACAGACTGTTCCCTGCCATGACATGTGTGTGTGTTCTCTCCATAACTAAAAAAATGTAATTCAAAACAACTTAAAAGATGCCAGGCACGGCAGCGCATTCCTTTAATCCCAGCACTCGGGTAGCAGAAGCAGGCAGATCTCTGTGAGTTCGAGGCCAGGCTGGTCTACAGAGGGAGTTCTAGGACAGCCAGGGCTATGTAGAGAGACCCCAGCTATGTAGAGAGACCACACCCCCCCAAATTTAAAAGGTAATAGCAATCAGACTATCAGCACTTTTTGTGTGTGTGCACAATGTGTGCACATGTGTTTATGCACACACATGTATATGCGTGAGCATGTGTGTATAGGTTCATGGCCAGAAGTTAACATTAGACATTTTCCTTAATCATTGTCCACTCCACTTTGGAGGTAAAGCCTGTCAGTGAACCTGGAACTCACCAGTTTGGCAAGACTGGCCACCCAGTGACCTCAGGGAATCCTGTCTCCACCCATCCTCAGCCCCCAGGGCTGGTCCCGGCTTTTTATGCGGGTGTTCAAGATCCAAACTCCGGCCCCCAAGCTTGTACAACAAAGACTCTACCAAAAGAGCCATCTCCCCAGGCCTGGGTGGCACTCCTTGAGGGCCTCCTGTGAGTCAGGTCTTGCTCTTTAGTTCTCCCCCGAGAAATACAGCAGTTTGTGGTAATGACAACATTGCAGAGCACTTACTGTGTGCTAAAAACTCCTTCAGGTTGACCACTTCAACCCACAGACAGTCCTGAATGGAGTTTCATCAGCCTACTTTACAGATGGGGAAACTGAGGCTCAGAGGGGTGAAGAGACTCCCAGTATGTCAGCCTGCCTCCTAAGCCTGAACTGCTGTCTGCCCCTGCTCATGTTCCTGCCATGGCTGACAGGGATGAGCTTCTCACCCTCTGGGCAGTCGCCCTCTGGCCCTCCCCAGCCACATCTCCCAGGAATCACCTGTGGCATGAGGAAATGGGAGAGGATGTTGGACACGGTGATGGCAGACTCAGAGTTATCGGGGCCAATGACAGCCACCACGTGGGGCATATAGTAGCTGTAGTCTTTGAGGATGGGGAAGAAGTCATCCTCCTGCGCCAGGAAGTAGAGCCCAGGATGGACGTTGTTGGAGAGGTAGCACACGTCCACTATCTCGTAGCCGAGCAGCACACCGGGCAGGAGACTGCTGCAGTTGTTGATCTCCTCCACTGCGAAGCGCATGGCCTGCATGAGGTTGTAGCCCAGCACCTTCAGTTCGAACCTGCAGGGCCACACACTGTGAGGGAGGGGCAGGGCCGCAGGGAGGAGAGGGGCTCACACTGTGAGGGAGGGGAAGGGCCACACAATGTGAGGGGGGAGGGGCTCACACTGTGAGGGAGGGGCAGGGTCACAGGGAGGGCAAGGGCTAAGACAAACCTTTGCCCACTCCCCCCACATGGGAAAGCTTGACAAGGAGCATTACAGAAGATCCTAGCAATCACCATATCCTGTCACCACTGTCCCTGCGACCACACTGTGAGTCCTATGATCTCTATCATTGTCCACCCACACCCACAAGGACCACCCCCACCATCACCATCATCTCTCCCTATCCCAGCACCGCCACTGCCATCACTGCTACTGTATCTTTGTGAGCATCACTGATAGCAACGACATCACCATCACCAGAACTATCACCACCACCAACATGACTACATCATTATCATCACCACCACCATAGCATCAGCACTGTTGCTACCACCACACACCATTACCATCACCAACAATGGCACCGTCACCACCACTGCTCTTATCACTACCATATGCTGTCACTACTACTATGCCACTATCAACAGCAGTACCATCATCGATAACACCATTACCACACTACTACCACTATTTCTACCACTATACCATCCCTAACATCAACAGTCTCTACCACCACCACCACCATCAGCACCACTACAACCATCGCTACCATATGCCATCACTACCACTACACCACTGTCACCACCAATATTACCATCATTACCATCATTACATCATCACCACAACGGCTCTCATCAGTACCATCATCACCAGCATAAACACCATTATAATAACTGTTAACAGTCACTATCAGCACCACCATCAAAGCAACACAATAACCATCATCACCACCATTAACATCAACACCACCATTACCACTACTACCGCCATCTCCCTCACCATCACCACCATCGTCCCTATACCCATTTAACTACCACCGTTATGGCTGCAGTCAACGTTATTAGTGTCATTGCTGTGTCTCTGCCACCGGTACTGTTGATCATTACAAGCCTCAACATCATCACCACAGGCATCAGAAAACCTAGCACCACGCTCATTGCCATCACTGGACCACCCCATCATCAGCCTCGAGCCCACAAAGTATCTTCCTCATTGTCATCTAAGTGAGGAATTCCCATGGGCAACCCTTAGCCAGCCTTTCCTCTCTGCCTCCCTCTTCCCCATCTCCCAGTATCTTCCACCTCCTGGGCAAGGTCAGGATGGCTCCAATGTACACTCGAGCTCTAAGTGGTGCTGTCACCCCAAACGGCTCACAGAGAGGGGAGGAAGAGGCCTCTCCAAGCCTGGAAGCACTCCCTGTCTCCCCAGCCGCAACCTTGAAAACTGTAAAGCTCTCCTCAGTGTCCAGTGTCTGAACAGGACGCCCAAACACCATGTTCTGCCTGGCTCTGCCTTGCCTGGCATCTAGACAAGGCTTTGACATGGTCTTACTGGGGCTCCAACATGGAGCTAAGGATGGCTTTGGTGGAGACCCTGTAAACTTAACCATCCTGTCTTACTAGGGACGGAACATAGGGGCAATCTAGGGCTCACGGTTACAAACACAACTGCTTCAAATTTCAGCCGCACAAATCCTGCAGGGGATGGGAGGCGCAGGAGACCAGCAGGCTGGCTCCAGGATTGGAGGGTTAGCAATGAATGAGGAGAAGCACCCCGGGCCCTGGCCCAGCCTTCTGAGGACTATGCTTTCCCTGGCTCAGCCTTCTGAAGACTATGCTTTCCCTGGCCCTGACTCCATGCCTCGTCTCCACGGCAACTTGTAGCTTTGTATGGGGACTCACTCATTGCACCTCGGCACCTGCAAGTAGCTGAGGTGGGAGATGCTCTTCACGTTGGCATGGAGGGAAAAGAGGCCACCCAGAAGGTAGTCCCCAGCCAGGTGGAAGTCGGAGTTCTCTATCAGCTCAACTGGCTTTGTCAGAGCGTGTAGCAGGAGAAGCAGCAGGTGGAGTGTCCTTGCTCGGGGCCCCATGACAGCGAAGTAACAGCTTTAGATGCCACTACCTCACTGCGGAGCCTGTCACTCCACAGCGAGGCATTTGCACAGACATTTACATAGTGATGATCCTGCCTGGGGACAGGTGGGCAGGCAGCCTTAAAGGCTCTGGGGAAGAACAGAGGCTAGAACAGGATGTAGTTCTGGGGCCCAGTGGGGCCTGCACGCCCTGGAAGGACAAGGTATCTTCATGATGTGGCCACACCCAGCCTTCTGCCTGAGCTCATACCTGTGTGGCCACTGGCTGTGAAGGCGACAGCCAGCCATGGTGGACATGCAAAGCACATAGGAAAGTCAGAGGGGATGGCCATGGGCACAGTGTGCCCAACCTGGTCCATTGGTTTTGTGCCTCCCTCGGCACACAAAGAGAAGAAATAGGCATGCCAGTAGGCACACAACCCAGAGCTGCCCCCACCATGCATACCCAATGGATAGAAGGGAAAAGGGTAGGGACTCCTGGCCGCCCAAGCTCCTTTCCCCACCACTTTCCACTCTGTGCTCTCATGATCTTTATACCTTTTCTTGTCTCTTTAATTCTGGTCTCTGCACCCACCCTCCTCCTGAACACGCTGGGCTCTGAGCTAGCTGTGTGGGCCTTCCTCCAGGCAGGGTCCGTAAGCCAGTCTACATTGTTGGGACACTGGGTGGGGAGTGCTGGGGAGGTTTGCACTGGGTCCCCGCAGGCTGGGCCTCCACAGCTCCTCATTCAGCATCATGGAACGTTAGAAGGTATCTCAAGAGTGGGTATAGTGGTATAGGGCTAGCATCTAACACTCAAGAATTGGAGCCTTTGCTCTACCAGAGACCAGGGGTGGGGGAGAGGCTAAAAAAAAAAATCTGAAGAGATTCTGTAGATGTGGGATGCTCTCTGCAAGGGGGTGAGAGCATCACTCTCCCCTCACCAAGTGGATGAGCCCCCCTCCTGTTCATCCATGAAAGGTAGCTAAGCCGCTGCCCTCACAGGCTGCCATGGCCTAGGCTAACCCGGCAGGACCATGGGGCCCATCAACAGGTCCCCGTCCCCACTGGGTGTGCAGCCTCCAGGACAGATATTGAGGCTGAATGGTCCTCATTCGGCAAGTGTCCCGCTCTGTGGGCTGCCACCCCAGAACTCACTCTCTTAAATGTTGCATCTGGTCCCCAACTTAGAAGCTGAAGGGTCAGGCAGCCTAGACAAGAAGCCGTAGTGGTGGCCCACGGCTTAACATGCAGGGATGGAAACTAAAGCTTGGGCCATCATTTCCTCTTGCACTGGTATCCCGCCACCTATGTGTCCTTCAGTGTCCCCATCAGGGACATGGGTGGGATAGGACACACTTTACGCGCTGCTATGAAGGGTGAGATCAAAATGCCTTTTCTAATTTATCATGCACACAACATGCTAGGGTGAGTGGATGGAGGTCAGAGGGCAAGGTGCAGGAGGGGGTCCTTGCCATCTATCATCAGATTCAAATCATTAAGCTTGGAGGCAAGTGTCTTCACCCTGAGTCACCTTGCCAGCCCAAGGCTAAATTCTCTAAAGCCCTCAGTCTAGTACCAGACACACGGCCTCTGCTCTAGACCAGCCTGGCCTTGAATCTCCACACACTGGGAGAACGGCGACACTGGGCCGCTGCATGAGCTAAGGGAATGAAGGCAGGAATGGACGAAGGGAGCAGGTGTGTACCCTGCCGTTTCCTCTGCCCCATCCTGCTGAAGCTCCGGGTCAGTGTCCAGGAGGTAGCAGATGGCCCCTCATTTCCTTAGAACACATGCTTGAGTGAGTGCGTGCAGCAGGGGCGGCAGGGATATCCGGCCACAGTCAAATGCTCCCTGTTCAGACTCAGGGCAGTGGCTGGGGCCCTGGCCACAGCAGGGAAATGAAGGGGCTCTGCGGGTGACCGCAGACATGGGGACTGACCGTGCAAAGCCTCAGGAATGCAAACGAGGAGCATGGCCTTGAGAGCCAGTGACTGCAAGCCTAAGGGAACAATGGTGGCTGGCTTTGAGTCCTTGCAATTAAAAAGGAGACATCATGGGAGGGTCACACAGTGACAGAGGAGCCCAGAAGCCAGTGACCTCAGTGGTAGAATGCTTGCCTGTCAGGTGCCAGAGTCCAAGGTTCATCTTCAGAACTGCAAAAGCTACTGAATATGCCCTTGAGTGATCAGCACCATTCACTCAGAAACATAAACGGAGCTATAAATGCCACCTTCCCCTTCTACGAGTCATACCCAGGGCATCCACATTGCTACCACCTAGAAGGAAGCTACTGTGGCCAGTCAGCTTGAGCCCAGAGCTTTGGCCATGGGCAGGGACCATCACTGTCTCCTTCCTCCAGCAGGAGTCAGTGGCGGCTCCAAGGACTAGTGGAGCAGGTCTCCCCAAGGAGGCACATCACCAGGTGCGGATGCAGGAGTACAGCAAAGACATTTCTAGGCTCACATCCCAGAAATACCCCTCTCCTGGTGTGGTGGTTTGAAAGAAAATGGTCCCCAAAGGGAGTGGCACTTCTAGGAGGTGTGGCCTTATTGGAGGAAGTGTGTCACTGTGGGGTCAGGCTTTGAGGTATCCTATGCTCAAGCTACTCCCAGTAAGACAGACCACTTCCTGTTGTCTGCAGCTCCATGTCAATGTCCCACCATGTCCCACCATGATGATAATGGACTGAGTCTGTGAAACTGTAAGTGAGCCACCACAACTAAATGTTCTCTTTGTAAGAGTTTCTGTGGTCATGGTGTCTCTTCACAGCAACAAAAACCCTAGGACAGCCAAGAAGTAATATGTACTTCTCTGTACAGCTCTGCCTCAGTTTCCCCATCTGTAAAATAGGTACTTGCTAGTGGAATTGAGAGTACAGAGACACATGGAGTCCTTGATGTGTGTATTAGCCAAGGTTCTGCAGGGGACACAGAAACCATGGGGTGTGGAAAGGGGAAAGGGAGGAAGATGGGTATGAGGAAACAGATGGAGGGAGGGTAGGAAGGCCAGGGAAGAACTGTCTCCAGAGAGAACTTGCTGGCAAATTCCCCACCTGGGAGAGCTCATCCACTGCTGTATTTTAATATTCAACTGATCAGACAAGGTCCATTCACACTATGAAAAAAATCTGCTGTGTTTCCTAAAGTCAGGTTTAGAGACACACAAAACCCAGCCCTTGGGAGGCTGAGGCGTCCGGATTTGAGGTCAATCTGGGTTACACAGCAAGACCATGTCTCATAACAAACACGCTGGGGCTGGAAAGATGGCTCATTGGTTAGAGTGCTCATCCAAACATCTAGAGTTTGGATCTGAGCACCTACACTGCACAGCTCACAAATGCCTGCCACACCAGCCCCAACCTCCCCTTCTGGCCTCTGTGGACAACCAGTACACACATGTGTACATACAAACACACAAGCACACATAATAAAAATTTTAAAAGCCCACTTATTTAAATCTTACTCTCATCCAAAAGATACCTTCACAGAAACTTTGACAATGGTTGACCAGGTCTCTGGGGACTGTGGCCCAGCAAAATTGACACACAAAATTAACCACCACAGCACACACTGGTGGTGGTGGAACAATGTGCAAACAGGTGACATGTCTGATCACTTGTCTTATGCTGTCCAGAATCCACATGGATTAGCTCACTTGATCCTCTGTGTACACGGGGAATTATCACTATTTTAGAGCTGGAGAGAGGGAGGTTGGGGAATTTGCATAATGTTTTGACGATCACATTGGTGGGAGAGAGAAAGCCATGATCTAAACCCAGAGTTCAGATCAGGCTCCTGAGTCACTACTTCCTCTAGCAGGGATTCCCCAGCCTCAGAGCCCACCCATCCCACCAAGGTCGTTGAATGCACCATATGACCAGACACTGGCAATACACTAGATTTGGAAAGAGAAGCTAGCCAGCCCCTCACCTCCCTCCACAACCACAACTTTGACTTGTTAGCTGATGTTTTTCTGGGTGGCAGTAAGTGTGCCCCACCCTCTCTCTGTATAGAACCAGCAGAAATGGGACTACTGCAGCCCAGCCCTGCTCCCTGGGAGACAGGCATAGATCCTGAAAGGAAGCAGAGCTTAGAGCTGGCCTGGTACTGGTACCTGCCCCTGAGTGTAGACTGTGGTAACCTGGAGTGGCCCTTGGGGACAGCCACACCAGCTCTATGTGGACCCCTGGTAAATGTCCTTGAAGGGGAACTCTCCATGCTCTCAAGCTACTAAAAACAACATCATCCAGGACCCAAGTAGGAACTCACCCTAGCCACCCCTGGGCTGGCTGCTCTGACAAGAGTATAAAATGGAGGCCCACCTCAAGGTTTCCCAGATGACCGCACTCCCAGCAGATGGCCAGGAGGGATGAGGGCTCTAGGACACCCAGGTGACCTAGAGGAAGGCACATGGGTCTAAGGCATATGGCTGGGCACAAGTGCCTACAGAAGGATCTAGCAGACCGAGGGGCAAAACCAGCTGGCACCCCTGTAGCCTCCTGAATGAGGTCCTATGTCACAGGGTATGTGGAAGGGCCAAGGCCAAGGTCAGGAGTCTGAGTGATGAGGATGCAGGGCACCAAAGCTATCTCCTTTCCCCAGAGGGTCCAGAGAGTGTCTCTCTGTTCCGAGAGTCTCCGAGCCACCAGGCCTGGGATGAGGGGAAAGAAGCAGACAGGTGGAGAGCCTGCCAGGCACCAGGGTGTTCCATAGGAGAGGAGATTTCTGGGTGAACTGGTTCTTCCTCCCCAGTATAACCCAAAGCCAAAGCCTGGGCACCTGACACCAAATAAGGAGGGGTCAGGATGCAGTCCAAAGGCCAGGATGGGGTCAAGCTCAACTGCAAAGAGTCCAGGAGGAGCTGGTGGGGAGCCGGGGGTCAGTGCAGAGATGTCAGTCATCTGGATAGACAGACAGGTGGACGGTACAGGTGATGAGCAGAGCTCACTGCATGTAGGAGTACTGCCAGTCCCCCAGGGGCTTATGAGTTTCCTTGATGACCTGGGGCGATGTCCAGCGCAGGATGTAGTGGGGGCCTCCCGGTTTGTCATTGGTTCCTGTGGAAAAGTGAATGCACACTGGTTCTTGGCAGGTGGTGGGCATGCAGGCTGGCAGAGTGAATGGGGCAGCACAGGGGTGAATGATGGCTCTGTCTACAATGCACCCCGCTGAGAAGCTTAGAGAAGGAGATACTAAACACATGCACAGTCTCAGAGCCGGCTGAGCACATCAGAGCCAAACGTGCACGGCCAGAGGGCAGGTGAGAGGCTGAGGCTCACAGTACCAAAGAGATAAAACACCAACCAAAAACAACACTGCCCAGCCAAGCTGCTCTTTAGAAATGGAAAGGTGGACAGCCCAAGACAGGAATTAAAACACAATATTTGAATGAATCACTTGATCATAAAGGAAGTTAGTAAGAGAGAAAAAAGAAAGAAAGAAAGAAAGAAAGAAAGAAAGAAAGAAAGAAAGAAAGAAAGAAAGAAAGAAAGAAGGAAGCAAGCCTTACCTATCTGTAATCACCTTAAATGTAAATGGGTTAAATTCTGCAATTAAAAGTCATAGTGAATGAATGGATTTTAAAAAAAGCAAGGCCCAGGCTAAAGAGAGCACTTCCTGGTCTTCTAGAGGACCAGAGTTTGGTTCCCAGCATCTACACAAAACAGCTCACAACCTCTAGTAACTCCAGCTCCTGGGGATTTGACACCATCATCTGGCTCTCTATGTACCTACATACACATGGCCTTTTACTCATACACATACATAGAATTTTTTTAGTTATCTTTAAAAAAAAAAGACGCTGGGCCAGGTTTGGTGGTATATGCCTTTAGTCCCAGCATTTGGGAAGCAGAGGCAGGTGGATCTCTGTGAGTTCAAGACCAGTCTGGTCTACATAGCACATTCCAGGTCAAAGTTTTTTAGACAGGGTCTCACTATGCAGTATTGGCTGGCCTGGAATTCTCTATATAGACCAAGATAGCTTTGAATTCAAGGAGATCCACCTGCCTTTGCCTTCCAAGAGCTGGCATCAAAGGCATTTTCCATCTTACCCACCAAAAAAGTTTATTTATTTTTAAGTAAATAAATAAACAAGACCTAATTATATATGGTTTACAAGAAACTCACTTCACCCCTGAGGACACAGGAAGAAGATATGAAGGGATCTAAAGACACAGGAGTAGCTCACCTTAGATAAAGTAAACTCTAAACAGCTAAAGCTGGAGGGGGCGTTGAGAGGGAGGGGGGTATAAATGAGAAAGCCTGGGACAGAGACGGGCAGCTGTAAATACATAGGCAACCAGTATTAGAACACCGAAACACAGAAAGCAAGTAGTCATAAACTCAAAGGGAGAAGGAGACTTCAATACAACGACAGAAACTAAATACTCCACTTCCAGCAAAGGGCAGATCGTCCAGAAAGGAAATCAACAAAGAAACTAATCACACACATGCATGCATGCATGCACCACACACACACAGACACACACATACACGCAAGCACACAAGCACACACACACACACACACACACATGCTAAGAATGATGTACAGGAAAGGGAAGTCTTACACATAGGAAAGTAAGTTAGTACAAGATTATGAAATGGTTTAGAAATCGCTCTTTAAAAACTACAACAATCAGCCGGGCGGTGGTGCACGTTTTTATTCCCAGCGCTCCGCAGGCAGAGGCAGGTGGATTTCTGTGAGTTCAAGGTCAACCAGGTCTATGGAACTGGTTCCAAGACAGCTAGAACTATACAGAGAAATCCTGTGAACCATGCCCCCTCAAAAACACCTACAACAATCCCTCCTAGGTATTTATCCAGAAAAGGAAATTAAAGCACATGCTAAAGAGAAATCTGTGCCTCAGCCTTCACTTCTCTGCTCACAACTGCCAAGAAAAGGGAACAACCAAAGGACCCATTGACACATGGGTGGTTGAAAAAAATATGGCACCTACACATCATGGAATGTTATTCAGTCATGAAAAGGGAACTAGGAACCATTATCCTGTATGAAATAAGCCAGGCTCAGAAAGATGAGAATGGCGTGCTCTCGCTGGACCATCAGAGCTGACCTCACAGAAGCTGGCAATAACAGCAGTTAGTAGAAGCCGGGAATTTGGGGGACACTGAGTTAAAGTCAGGAAAAAATCTTGGGGAACTACATTCTGTACCATAGGGTGAATATGAGTAACAATTATGCCACATATTTCAAAGACCTAGAAGAAAAGCCTTTGAATGTTTTTAGTCTCTCTCTCTCTCTCTCTCTCTCTCTCTCACACACACACACACACACACACACATGAAGAGACAGACTGCTGTAAATGCTACATGCTGGTTATATGGGTAGAAAGATCTATCCCTTATTAACGTGTGTTCTGACCCTGGCTGCCACTAGGGCATAGTAGCCCCTGGCAATTCATTACCCGTCCAGAGATTCTCCATCTATGACCTAGAGAGTCTTAGACTCAGGTGATCTTGAGCCTGGTGGTAAAAGTGTGGGCATTGCAGCTGACATTCACAACCCTCCCCCGTGCCTCAGTTTCCTCCCCTGTACAATAGAAGAATGGCCTCCTAGCTTTGGCAGTTCCCGAAATGATTGCATTTGAACATTCATACATCCCACAGTGGGCCGCCCTGTTCCTATTCACAGCCTTCCTAGGACCTCTGACCAGGACCCGCCTCCCACTCACTCACCAGAGGCCCGGGCACCCCCAAAGGGCTGCTGGCCCACCACGGACCCAGTAGACTTGTCGTTGATGTAGAAGTTGCCAGCGGCATTCCTCAGCATCCTCGTGGCCTCCTGTACAATTGCCCTAGGAGACAGGACAGTGATCAGAGGGGCCGCCAGCCCCAGGTCTGGCCTCCCAGCTAAGCAAGCAGCCATGGTAGGAACAGGACACTCGCCAGCTGCTAGAGTGGGCCCTGGGCAAGTTAGTCTCCCAGGCTCAGCTCCTCCCCTGGGGCCAATGGGAGGCCTGGGTGGAGAGCACAGGGGATCAATGTGGGGGCAATGGGGGTGGGGGTCCCAGTCTAACCCGGCCATTCATGGAAACTTAGCTAACAGCCACACCCCATGCTTCCTCTTGGGCTCCAGCCCTACTACTGCTCTCTCAGAGGCAGACACACTCGCTTGCAGGGCCAAGGAGGAAGGAACATGCAAAGAGTCGGGGTTAGGGTGGCGGGACCCAGATTAGATCTGCCTCTGCTGTGGCAAGTCTCCTCCGGCACCGGGCAGGGTAGTCACCTAGCTTAGTGGGGCACAAACAGGCCAATCATGAGCTCCCAGGTCTGTCCCTAGAGATTCAGACAGTGGTCACCTGGGGGCTCGATATCTGTTTCTAACAAGTCAGCCTGCTGTGCGCCCTTTGTGGGGCTGCCCGCCTATCAGTCTGAACTGAGAGGCCTGAGGGACAGTGCAGAGGGGTTAGCAGGAGCTGCGCCCAGGAGGTGGGGATGGAGTTGAGCTGGCGGAGGAGACAGCACAGCAGCTAGCACTGCTCTGGGGCTGAGGCCACTTACTTATCCTGGGCGAACACTGCCCCCGTGAGGCCATAGCTGGTGGTGCTGTCGACCAGCTGCAGCGTCTCTCTGTACTTCTCATCGGGGTACACATACACTGTGAGCACTGGACCGAAGATCTCCTGGGAGAGGAGAGAAGGGCTAGTCGCCTGACGCCCCCTTCTGGCCATTTTCTCCACCCTCCCAGGCTTCAGACCACAAAACAGTCCTGAGCATGGGCAGATTCCTCCGGGCTCCCTCTGGTTTCCGCATGCCTGGCTTCCTTACCATTTGGCAAAAGATCCAGAACTTTACAGCCTCCCTGCCATGCCCTCACCTGGACAGTAAAGCGGCCAGGTGCTAAGGCACCCCTCCTCAGGGTCCCTCTCCCAGTGAGGGGCTAGGGTTTTCCCTGGTCCTGCACCACCACCCCATCTCAGGCAGATAGTGAGCCAGTGAGCCCAAGCTGCCATAATCCCACAGTGGCTGCGGTAGCTGTGGCAACGGAGTGGCAGGCCACAGCCAGAACCGACACTGACAAGGACAGAGCCTTGGACAGGGCTGAGCTCCAGAGCTCAAGACCCAGGTCTGTTCACTCCAGCTATGAACATTCCTCCTCATACCTCCTCATCCATGAAACCAGACAGCATTAGAAGCCAGCATGACGCTCTGCCCAAGGACAGCCCATTGCAATCACCTCCTTCATGATGGGCTCCTGTGGGTCCTTGCTCTCAATGATGCACGGCTCCACATAGTAACCCACCGACTCGTTGCACTGGCCCCCCGCCAGGACACTGAGGCTGGGAGAGGAACGTGCATGCTCCAGCCACTTCTTAATGCGGGCGAAGGCCTAGGGCAGGTGAGCAGGAGGGTGTCAAAGACAGCTGTCCCTTACACTCGCCCCAAAACATCTCTACCTAAAGGGCCTATGTGTATCTGTAGTATGTGTCTGTGTCCAATTGTATGTGTAGTGTGTGTGTGTGTTTATGTAGTGTGTGGTGTGTATATAAGTGCATGTGTGTGTTGTGTATATACATGGTGTGTGTATGTGAGCATGTATGCTATGTATGTGGGATCCGTGTGCATGTATATAAGAGTGTTACATAGTGTGTATGCAAGCTCATTGTGTGGTAAAGCCTCAGGTATCCTTATATATAAACACACTCTGAGAAAAACATACAGAAAGGTGCATATATAGCTACATGTTTACATTTAAGCACATGATATATACATGTGGCTAGAGATGTGTTTTCATGGTCATTTACACTATGGTTTCAGAGCTGTGATCTCAAGTGCACGTATGTGTGTGTACATGAGTGTGTGCACACATATGTGCTCTAGGGGTTTGCTGAGCCTGGCTCAAGGGTGTGTAGACAAGAGCTATTTCTGGCCATGGGTGATCCTGTCCTCTTCAAGGTGGGGGGCATGCCTAGTTAAAAGCCACACTGACTAGCCTGCCCCTCTCTGTCCTACATCTGTGCCCAGCACCCGTCCGCCAGAATGAACTGTACACCACCCCTTCCTACCTTGGCATCAATCACTGCGGAGAAGAAGGTCCCAAAGTCCTCTGCAGGCTGGAGACAAGGGAAGGAGAGATGAGACCCTGCAGGCCAGAGACGAAGGGAGTCCCTTCCCCACAGCCCACATGCACAGAGCCCCAAAGAAAGCAACCCTGCCTCAAAGAGCCAGAGAGAGCTGCAGCCAATCCCATCAGCCTCCCGCTGGGCGCAGCAGAGGTGCCACTCACGTTGCCCACTTTGATCCTGCTGTGCTCCTCCAGCAGCCGCCCTTTGATCTGTGGCCACAGAGACTGGGGAACGTAGAGGCGCGAGCAGGCTGAGCACTTCTGACCACCGTATTCAAAGGCTGAGCGTACCGTCCCGCTCACCACGCTGTCCACATCGGCCGAGCTGTGCACGAAATGGAAATTCTTCCCGCCACACTCTACAGGGCACAGGGGGTAGACGTGAATGGAGGGTGCTGGCTGCAGCCCAAGCCGCCACCCACAGCAATCCACAGCCCTGCATTCAGACGGTGAGAGAGAGCAATTAGAACAGAGAGGAGCAAGGGGAGCCAGGAGCCAGGCCTGCCCCACTCCCAGGAAAGGGAATGGGAGAGCAGAGAGCATCGGCACCCACTCACCGCCACAGATGAGAAAACCAAATGGTCAGCACGAGGCAGGAGCACAGCAAGCCAAGCTCCCAAGAGCCCACCCAGGCTTTCCTGAAACCTCCCAGGGAAGCCCACCTATTCCCTTAGAGAAGACCTTCAGACTGTCACAGCACTGTCCAGCCTCAGTTTGCCTGCTCAGTAACAACAGATAACAGCAGGCAAAGGCACATACCCCCTGCCAGGTGCTGGAGGAAGCACCCTGAGCTGTCTCCCCGTGTCTCAAGGACTACCCCCCATTGTCGCCCCCCCATCTCAAAGATGAGTAAACCGAGGCAAAGCAATGAAGTCATTGGCCCCACGTTGGGCCAAGGCTCTGAGAGGAAAGGGCCACCCACACCCTCCCCTGCAGGGTCCCCCATTCATCTCACAAAGGCAAGGACCAAGGACATGAAGGCTAGGAAACTCTTTTTTTTTTTTCCGCGTGGCTTTGGAGCCTGTCCTGGAACTAGCTCTTGTAGACCAGGCTGGCCTCGAACTCACAGAGATCCGCCTGCCTCTGCCTCCCGAGTGCTGGGATTAAAGGCGTGCGCGGCCAGGGCTGGGAAACTCAAGTGCTACAGCCTACCCAGGCTCACCGGCAGAGGCCAGCCAGCTCAGGAAGGGCCTTCCCACAGGCCCCACCTCACACTAACGGTTAGAAGGTTAAACCGCCAGTCCCAGCTTCTACTGTCGAGTGTGCCCCAGACAGAACTTCCCTTGAGGTCTCAGCACTTTCCCAGAGTATGTTCTACAAACCTCTTCATCCACAGGGGCTTGCAAAGTGGCCCGGGGAGTCTGGGAAACATTGCCCAGCCAGTTGTGCTTTCCAAGTCTATAAATGGAGTACTAAAGCCCTGCAGAAGAGGACTCACTGGCTTTGCTTCTCCTGCTCAGACCCATGCCGTCCACCACACCATCCCCCACACCACACCACATATATGTGCTAACAGGAACACAGCCCTCAGTTCCACACACAGGCATGTTTAAATGCTCCATGGCCACATGTGGCTCCCGAGGGGGTCACTGCAGAGGCAGTCAGAGAACTCTTCAATATGGATTCCCAGCAACCCGAGAGAATCCTGGCCATTCCGTTCTATCTCCTGCTCTCTCATAAAGGCCCAGGAATCAGGTCCCTGAAAGCGTGTGAGGGGTGGGGCTTACCTCCGGCCAAGCGTGGGAAGGTACGGAAACGGTCCAGATTCTGGGCCACCTGCTTCCACAGGTGTTTGAAGGTGCTGGAACCAAAGAGTAGAGTGTCAGTGTCAAGAAGTCTCACTAGGAAGAGGCTAAAAGACCTTGGGAGGAGTGCCGGCAGTGTGGAGGGGGTCATCACAGTACCAGGATGTAACTAAGTAGGTGGTGGCAGCTGGGTTGGGGGTGAGGGAGCAAGGTGGCACATAGAAGGCCCAGATGTGAAAACAGAAAGTGCTGGTCTAGCTCTGACACAGGGCTGTGTGATCTTGGGCTCATGACGTAATATCTCCGAGCCTTCAATTGGGCATCTCGCCTAGAACAAGAACCGTCCGTGTACATGGACTGTAGCGTGAGTCGAAACTTCGGGGCATGCTGGGCACACTGCAGTGCCTGAGAAGGAATACACAAACCTGTGGCTATGAGGGGCATCCTGGCCCAGCGCCTGGCCTGACAGACCAACCCAACAACTCAGGCTATGTGCCCCCACCTGCCACCCCCAGAGACTCCGCCTCCTCCCCAAGCTTCACTGTGACCAACCTCAACACCACAAAACAATAAAAATGCTAATCACCCAGCCACGGTAGCTAACGGTAATTTATGACTTTCCTACCTTTGGCCTAGCAGCTTGCCAGAGCGTGGCAAACAGGGGCCAGGCCCACTCCGCCTGCTAACAGGCAGAGATCCGAGCACTGGCAGAGAAGGTCTCTGGGGAAAAGGCCTCCTCAGCAACCCTCAAGCTGCCACCCACACCAGCGATCCAGGCAGGGAGGGTGCAAAGAAGGCACTGTAGGCGCCCCACAGCAAGAGCTGCAGATGCAAAACGGGACACCAGGCTGTCCCTGTCGCCTCTACCCAGATGCCCAGAAGGCTCCTCGGTCAATGATCTGCACAGGATTCCACTTCCCCTCAGCCTGTATGTCTGACAGGGTCTATCCCAGTCAACAATGTCCTCTCTGCCAAGGCCAGAAGGTCTTGGACCCACACCCCAGCCCTACAGACTGCCAGTGGCTTGCCACGCTGCTCTGCCTTAGGTTAGGTTCTAACATCCCTGCCTGGTCCGTGGCCATAATTCCAATCCCTGGCACCCACAACCTCCTGAGCAGGCCTTCTGGAGCAGCCCCAGCCAGTTCCTAGGATGGGGTACAGATGCAATGGCCAGGAGGGCCAGCAATGGACAGACCCAAGATATACACACCCAGGGCCTAGAGTGGGACTGGGGGACCTACAAGGTGTTGTCCACCTCTAGCTAATGGCACCAAGACACACACAGGCCCAGGGGGACCAGAGCACACACAATATGGATTTTTAAAATAAAACGGTTCCAATTAGACAGAGCTGGTCCATCACTATTGGAAATCCACGAAAATAAAGCCAGTCACTCCCCAGGTCCAATGGGCAGCCCCAGCCTGAGACAGAACTGTGCTTACACCGTTCCCTACGACCTTCTGTGACTCCTGTCACCTTCAGCATGCAGCCCAGACACTTCTGCAGATTCCAAAGGCTCCCAGGAGCCGCTGGGCTAAACCTGAGAGGTGGAGCCAAGGGAGGCAGGGCTGGGGATGGCGAGCAGGGGACTTCACTACTCACTTATTTCCAGCTATTTCCAGCCATGGCACAGAACCCTGTGCTGCAGGGGTTGGAAGCCACCTGCTGAGTCAGAGAGCTGGTGACTGGGGCAGATGGTCCAGCCCTCCCCCAAATCCACCCTCCAGGCCCAAGGGACATGGCTTAGCCTGCAGGCCCCCTTGGGGTCCTTCCCCTTCCTATCACCCTGTTCCCACCTCCTCACCTATGCCTAGCAAATCCTTCATCCGGGTGCCTTTTCCAAGAATCAGGGCCAATATCTGCTGGTTTCAGCCTGCCCATTCACACCCTCTATGGTAGAAGGCTGCTCTCAGCCACAGGCCGTGCTTCCAGCCCACACAGCGTTTCTCCTTTCCTATCCTTTCAAACACACAGCAAGATATGGACCACTGCCAGGAGGTGGTGGCACATGCCTTTAATCCCAGCACTTGGGAGGCAGAGGCAGGCGAATCTCAGTGAGTTCGAGGCCAGCCTGGTCTACAAAACTAGTTCCACGACAGCCAGAGAAACCCCATCGTGAAAAAAACCAAAACCAAAATCTGAAAGAAAAAAAAAAAGCTAGGGGCCACTGATATTTGACCGATAAAAAATAAAACAAAACTAGATTGAGAGAGGATGGTCACAGAGAGAAAGTAGGGATTACCAACGTGTGACCTTTGGGTTCACAGCCCCAGACAGCAGCACCATTTCCCTATACCTGTGCCCTACCCCACCCCCGTACAGACTTACGGCACACTGCCTGTGAAGTTGATGCCACAGAGGTGCTCTGAGCTGGTGACCGTGTCCCCGAACGTTGGCCCATCAGCTGGCACAAACTGGATTATGTTGGGGGGCAAGCCGGCCTCCCGGAGGATGCGGTAGACAGCATAGCTAGCCAGCATGGCAGTGTCACTGGGCTTCCACAGGACCACGTTGCCCTGCCAAAAAGGTGTGAACGTGGCTCACAAGGTAGTGGGATACCAACCACACCAACCACGTACCCCACTGCACCTCACCTGATAGCACGGTCACCCCATGTCCCCCCACCTAAGCCCGCCAGGTAATATCTATCTGCACTGTCTCCAGAGGATCCTGCCATGGAGGCCCTAGGCTTCGCCTGTGACTCGAGCCTGGGTTCCCTTCCTCTGCAAGCCTGGGCTGAGTCCTGCCCTCACTGCAGGCTAGGGCTGTTCTCGGTGTTCTGGCCCACTCCTGGGTGTGCTGGGCGGAGCACGTGCAGCATCCATCATAGGCACCAGAGGGGCCCATCTGATGATGCAAGAGGCTGTCCCTGTCCCTGTGCCTGGACATAAGACGCACACGGGGTACAGATGTCCTGCCTGGGGTCCAGGCTGCTGGGTCAACACCAGCCCTCCTCCTGCCCAGTCTGTTGAGGACTGGCCTGTATCCCCCGTATCAGACTGGGAACTCCCACAGGTACAGGCGCCTTCCCTCAACAAATTCCTATCTATTCCACTGATTACTAGCCTCAACAAGGAGGTCCCTACTATACATCTCAGGTACCACCAGGCAAAGAGCATAGGGGCAACCACTTCTCTCATTGCTTTTTTAGTTAAATGACATCGTCAGCCCAGTGCAATGGCTATCACACACCATCGCCATCGGCAGTCACTGGACCTGTGGCTCGCTCTTGCCTGGACCTCCCTGGTGTCTAGATCTCCCTCCATCTCCGAAGCCCAATGATACGCACCCCGTCAAACACACACAATTGCTCCTGTTTAACAGAGGTGAAAACCGTGCCTCGGCCTGGGGTCTCCCACAAACAAACATGGCTATGCTAGAACCCAGAGCTTATCCCGCAGCCCCTCCTGCTACCATCTGCGCCTCTCCCATGCCTGAAGGCAGGGGCTGTGTTGGTTTGAGATCTGGGGCATGACTAACTACCCTTGTCCCCGGCTCCTCACCATTAAGGCGGGTGCACCCGCCAGGTTGCCTCCGATTGCGGTGAAGTTGAAGGGGGAGATAGCTGCCACGAAACCCTGAGGACAGAGGGTGAGGGTGAGGGTAAGGCACAGCTCCAGGCTCTCAGCAGCCCCTGTGGCCCGCTACCTGCCCTGCAGTACCTCCAGCCCCCGGTACACCACGTGGTTGGTGCTGGGTGGCACGCTGATGGGCTGCTCCCCCTCCAGCTCCAGGGCGAACTTGGCGTTGAATCGAAAGAAGTCGATGAGCTCCGCTGCAGCGTCGATCTCCGCTTGGATCACGGTTTTTCCCTGGTAGGAGGGCAGCCTATGTTCAAGGACAGCGGACAGGCCAGAGCCAGCCCCCCGAAGTGGGCTGGCCAGCCCTGGCCCCAGGACTGAGGATGGAAAGGACCTGGTTCTCAGGCATCCAAACCTCCTCCATCAGACAGACTAATGCACGCTGGACCAGAAAAACACCCACTGACCTCCTTGCAGAGCTACACGGCTCGTGATTCTTGGCATACTGTTGGAGGGTGGCACTTAGGAGGCTAAGACTTGCCTGCAGAGTGCTACCTAGAATCCCTTGAGTCTCGATCCAAATAAAAAGAGACCCCAGTGTGACAGCTCACACTTCTATGTCTATCTTCCTGACAATTTCACTCATATCACAAGCTCAACACTGAAAAGGCGGGGAGCTGTCATCCCGCCTCTATGCAGCAGAGGGCGCTCTCACCATGGAGACAGGTGAGCCGGTGGGACTCCACACGCAGCCGCGGGGTTTTAACTTCTGTTAGGGGAACTCTTGGAGAAGGCCAAACCATGCCCTCCTCCTTAGCTCCTTCCTAGCAGTATGCAGCTCAGTTGAAATGCCCATTTCTCAGAATCCATTTCTCAGGGGATGCCTTTGACAACTTAAAGATGAAGATCAAGGAAGACACTTCTTGCAGGGGCAGCAAATAGATACTCTCAGCATCCAGCAGCTACCTGAGCCGTGACTGTAAAGTGACAAGGGACAGAACACTCCTGATTGGAAGAGAATGGCCCTTCTGGGCCTGGAATGCCAGGAAGCCCCAGAGGACAGGATGGAGCCAGACCACATGGGCAGAATCCCTTCTAGGCAGGGGATACTGGGCAGAACTAGAGGAGGCCTGGGCTTCCCACAGACTCCTGCTGAGTCCAAACTCCATCATGGGCAGAACAGCCTGGCAAGGAAGGGAACAGTGACTGGGTATGGGTAGAGGGGCCCCTGGCTATAGGATGAGAACCTGGGAGAGAGACCCAGGTAGTCCCTGAGTCAGGAACAACTTTGTGGATGTTTAAAAGCTCCCTCTGATGGCTGCAGGGAGACCAGCGGCAGGGTCCGAGCTGCAGCTCATGGGTCCCTTGAGTCCGTGGATGGCTCCATATACAGCCTGACATTTGTAGATGGCAGTGCCATACAGCAAACTAGGAAGGCTAGTAAGGCAACTGATGATCCTGAATGACAAAGGCTTGGCCCAGAGTAGGGGGACAGGAACAAAGGAGAGGTCATGGGCCCATGACAGGACACATGGACTCAGCACAATCTGCCTAGCGTGGTAACCTATGTTATATCCCTGACTCCAAGGAAAGTTTCTGGGAACATCTCCAAGTCTCCAACAGCTCCTGGCACACGGAGGCTTTTCGGCTGATGTCTAGTGACAGGAATGGAGTAAGCCAGCCTGACAGGGCCTGTCAGTCCTCACCTGTCCCACCATGGTCTTGGCAAGAACCTCAGCCCTTCGTGGCCCGCTCAGCATATCTGCTGCCTTCAGGAAGATCTGGGCCCGGTCTGCCACAGGCTTCAGGTCCCACTCTTTCCTGGCAGCCAAGGCAGCTTCGATGGCTTTGTTGAGCAAGGCCTGGAGAGAAAGGAGAGAGAGGTAAAAGGGCTTCCTTCTGCCCTGCCCGGCATAGCGGAAGGACCAGAAGGACACTAGCTATCAGCACAAAGCCCCCAGTCCTGTCCACACTGCTAGAGACAGCCTGTCCTGCTGTCATTCTGAGGCCTTTCAGCTGCTACAAAAGAAAGCCCCTGCCCCCTTTCTCCCATGGTCTAAGAAGGTACCGCATCGGGGCTGGAGAGATGGCTCAGCGGTTAAGAGCATTGCCTGCTCTTCCAAAGGTCCTGAGTTCAATTCCCAGCAACCACATGGTGGCTCACAACCATCTGTAATGAGGTCTGGTGCCCTCTTCTGGCCTGCAGGCATACACACAGACAGAATATTGTGTACATAATAAATAAATAAATAAATAATTAAAAAAAAAAAAAAGAAGGTACCGCATCCTTGGGATCTGAGGGGCTCCAGCTTTGCTGTTAAAATCGCAGCTTGACACACATACTAGCCGCAGGTGACCCAGACCCCACCGACCCTCGTGACCATGTGGCACCAGCCATCAGCCCCTCCCATGGGCCCCCCTCCCTCACTCTCTGCCTGGTTCCCATCTGCTCTGACGCAAACTTACTTCTACCCCTTCCCTTCCCAACAACCCTCCCCAGGTCTCCCTGAAGCAGTGGGCATGACCAACACAGCTAGAATTTGGCTTAAGTTAACCTGTATGTGACCGGTTGCAGGCTCAACCCAAAGACTCCCAGGGCCAGGGAGGGAGGTAGTGGGGGTACACCCAAAACTGGCAGGGCAGCCATGGTCACCAGGGACTCACCTTGTCCGCATAACAGAACTTGGCCACCTTGTGTCCGTGGTTAAAGGGCTGGAAGAAAGGGCAGAGAGCATCATGGTTCATAAGTGAGGCTGAGACCACAGACGTCTCTGCCTTTTGGGGGAAGCATAGCCTCCGTGTTCAGTCACACATGCCTGAATCCCAGCTCATCCACCTACGGCACTAGGCCATGGCAGCGCCTCCCTCCTCCCCGGCTCTCCATGCCTAGAAGCTGTACACCAGCCTCTCTTAAAAGCCCTTCCAACAGGCCCGTGAGACAGCCTGGTGAGGAAAAGCACTTGCCACCCAGGCTTAGTGATCTGAGTTCAGTTCCCAGTACCCGCATAAGGGCGAAAGGAGAGAAACGACCCCATAGGCTGTCCTCTGACCTCCACAGGTACCCTGTGCTCAGTCACAAAGCTATGGGAACACGCGGGAAACGTACGGTAGTTCTGTCACACTGGATCCAGCACACAGTGTTCTTGGAGTTCTAGCTAAATAGACTCATTGGCAAAAAGGCCAGCCCCAAGGGGGCTGGAGAGATGGCTCAGAGGTTAGGAGCACTGGCTGCTCTTCCAGAGGACCTGGGTTCAATTCCCAGCACCCACTTGGCAGCTCACAACTGTCTGTAACTCAAGTTCCAGGGGATCTGACACCCTCACATAGACATACAAAACACCAACAAACATAAAATTATAAAAATTAAAAAAAAAAAAGGGCAAGCCCTTCACCCCTCCCCACCCCCCATCCTCGACTGAACACTCTGAGTTTCCCGGTTCACTGTGGTTCACTGTGGTCCACCCTGGTTTCTACAGGGCTGAACACAGTTCTCTGTCCCTAGCTTGCAATTGACCCATAGAAGAAACCACCAGGGACAGACACACTCTTCCCAGGCTTCTTGCTATGGACATGACTCACGAGTGGGCTGAGCATGGTACCCTTTGTTCTAGAAGTTTTAGACATCCTAGGAATTCAAATTCTTGGAGGTGACAACGACCTACCGACAGCTGGTACTGCACATCAGAAGTCCACACCTCCTCGTCCCCGACAACACAGGGGATGGCTTCCGTCTGGCCTTTCAGGTTCTTCAGAGCCTGGGGAGAGGAACAGAAATGTGGATGGGAACTCCCCGGTCTCTCTTCGCTCCATGCCCCACACACCCTGGGGACACCCCACCCTGTTACCTTCTGCAGTGCATCGCGCTCAGGGCTGCCCTGAGTGAATGCTAAGATGGGCTCATTGGCCACCTTCAGAGAGGAGGCGTGCTTCCAACGCAGCCTGGAGACAAAGCATGGAAAAAAAAAAAAAAAAACAGGTAAATCAGCAGCCATCAGGCCTGTTCCTCTGTCTCCACGGGTGGTCCTGGGCTGACCCACATGGCTGAAATCCAAGCAAATCCAGAGTCTGGAGGAGACAGCTGGCTTTGGTTTGAGTCTAATACTTAGAAATCAATCATAACTCTACCACTGCGTGTCTTCCGTCACACGCCTTGCCTGCTCTGAGTGTTTCTACAGACACTGAATGAGAATAAGCCACCAAACCCACATGGTTACTTTTTTTTTTAAGATTTATTTATTTATTATGTATACAACATTCCTTCAATGTATGCTTGCATGCCAGAAGAGGGCACCAGATCTCATTATAGATGGCTGTGAGCCACCATGTGGTTGCTGGGAATTGAACTCAGGGCCTCTGGAAGAGCAGTCAGTGCTCCTAACCTCTGAGCCATCTCTCCAGCCCCTATATGGTTACTTAAAGTCAAATTTTGTATAGGTTGGAGGCCACTGTTGCTTCTTTTCTAAAAATTACCCCCACAGAGTCAGGCTTTCTCTGACACTGAACAGGCAATCCTGTGAGAGCCGAGTCTCTCAGTGTGAGCCAGGGAGATGCCCTCAGCAGCGAGCCAGCATTCAGGTGAGCAAGAGCATCAAATATGGACCATGAACTTGGATAACTGGCCTAAGTGCTGGGCACAGCAACCATGATCTGGGGAACCAGCGTCAGGTTCCCACAACCTAGCTGACCTCCACCTTCTTCCTTGTCTGGGAGTGGAAAGGAGGGGAGATGGAGGGGATTAGAACCAGCACTTGGGGTCCATCATTCCAGAGCTAAAGGCCCAACTCTTCCACTTCCCAGACATGAGATGTCCCCTCAGCCGTCAGTTTCTTCTGTAAATGAGGACAGCTCAGCACTGGGCAGTGGTGGCGCACGCCTTTAATCCCAGCACTTGGGAGGCAGAGGCAGGCGGATCTCTGTGAGTTCGAGGCTAGCCTGGTCTACAAGAGTGAGTTCCAGGACAGGCTCCAAAGCTACAGAGAAACCCTGTCTTGGAAAACAAACAAATGAGGACAACTCAGAGGACATCTTAATGTTGGCAACATTCACAGAGCACAAGGCCCCAGGCCAGGCCTCACCAGCTGCTCAAACAGCTGCCCCTGACAGAATAAATCATCCAGGCATTTTTATAAGGAAAGTTTATAAGGAATGTTCAGGAAGAAGTTCCACCCCCAGCCCCTTCCCTCTTCCATTTCTTTCCAAACCCTGCTGCATCTCAGACAGTCCATGACTGGCTGGGTGATCTGAGGGAGCAGCACACTGGGGAGTGCCCTGGATTGGGTGTTGCTGGGAAATGAGAGGGATGCTAGAGTTGGGAGAAAAGTCAGCCCTCTGCAAACGCTACTCTGTGGGTGCACAGTGGCCTGGACTGTGCTTAGACAAAATGGGAGCTCTCTATGCTTCATCTATCTGGGTCAGAGCGATGCTGTTGGTTGGGCCTCCATAGCCATGCTCAGCAGGACAGAGTGGCCAGGCTGAGGGAGTGGGGTCAGCGTTTCTTTTATCATGAGAAGGAATGTGAGGGCCCAGAGGTCACCTGGAGGGAGAAAACAAATCCATGTGGGGTGGGTGTGGCCCTAGGCCACATTCCAGGAGGACGGAAGAGCAGAAAGGAGGGATAAATACAGGCAAGGACAGGCCTATAGGGTTGAAGATGAGGAAAAGAGACATTCACTGGCAAGATCTTGAAGAGGAGGAAGGGTAAGCATCTAGCTGGAGGCAGGGAGAGTGTCCATTCTCCCACAGTCACACCCACAGGCCAAGGTACCCTCCTTCCTCCCACCCTTGTCTGGCTAAGAAAGAGTAGGTAGGATAAGACAGCTGCAGCCCCCAAGGCTACCCAATCCTGCCTCCCATTAGCCTCATGTGCCAGGACAGGACAGTGAGGCCCGGCTCCTAGGGTTACTATGGAGACCGGACAGCTAAAAGAAGGCATGTCTCCTCCTCCTGCAGTCCCGGGAACAGGGAGAGCAGAGGCAGACATTTCTAGGGACTGTCTGTGGAATGGTAAAAACCTCACCCGTGGTTCCTTAGCTGGACATGGACTGAGTCCAGCAGGGCTCCAGGCCTCACCCTACCACCCACCACGTTGGACACTGCCATTTCTGGAAACAGATCAACCAAAGCCAACACTCTTGTCCGTCAAGATCCCTTTTGGTCAGCAAAATTCATCTACCATCTCAGCAGAGGAACCAGAATGGAGCTCACCTCCAGCTGTGCGTGAACAGGCCAGTCATTCCTCGCGCACAGGCTCTGGACAGACTTACCCAGGCCCAGGAGTTTCCAAAGGCCCCCCTCACCAGGATCACACTCAGGAAAAAGTCAGCGTGTACCCCACCCACACCAGGCCCCTCTCCTCCCTGCCACCCCCCCAAACGTGATGCCAGAAACAGAAACCCCACAGACCTCCCTCCACCTTTCCCAGGGCAGTGGGAAAGGTGACCTCAGGCTCACAGGGACTTTCTCTGGCCCTGGAAAGTTTCCAGGCCTGGGAGAGACTAGTTCAAAGATCAAGTTGAACCTGAGTCAAGCAGTGCCAAAAATAACAGGCGTCTCTTCAAACAGGCGATCTTCCCCCCTTAGGCTCGTGGTCCATCCTGGTTTGACGGGGCTGGATCAGTCCACAAGATTCAGGGCCTCTACGACAAAGGTTCTCAACCTTCCTAATGCCGCAACCTTGTAATACAGTTCCTCATGTTGTGGTGACCCCCAACCATAAAAATATTTTCATTGCTGCTTTGTAACTGGAACGTTGCTACTGTTACGAATCATAATGTAATTTTTTTTTTTTTGGAGATAGAGGTTTGTCAAAAGGGGTTTCGACCCACAGGTTGAAAACCACTGCTCTAGGAGGACTCCCCAAGGACCTTCTAGGCAGGATGGTTTCATTCATTCATTCATTCATTCATTCATTCATTCATTCATTCATGCAGCCAGCACACTTACCCACAGCATCAATACAGAGTTAATCCACCCACCCAGTTGTTTATTCTCCGCACACTTCCAGGACTCAAAGGTGCCTGGCTCTGGATGCAGACTTGACCCCGCTCTCAATCCTCCCTCTGTGGAGAGGAAGTACAGGGCAGGGGTTGCACCCAACTCAGGTTTCCCCAGCAACCCAGAACAACACAGTTCCTGGGACCTGCAGCCAGGACCTGAGCCAGTAAGAGATTCTCCCCAGTCCAAGCTTCAGAGCCCATGCTCCCCTTCGCCCTAGAAGCAGGAGATGTTAGGATTTCCAGGAAGAGCCTGGGCCAGCAAACTCAGTACTCTTTAGGGGAGGAGATGGGGAGGTGGAGGGCACGGGCTCTACCCTGTCCAAGGTTCAAAGTGTCACCAGCTCAATTCAGAGCTGATCTATCAGTCACATCTCCTCCTCCACCTCCAGGCTGCTCGTGCCAAAACCAAAGCTACGCAACCCTGTCACATCAGCACCGGGGACGTGCTCTGAGAAAGACACACCTAAGCAACTTAGTCATTGTGGATGCACCATAGATCACCAATTCAGAAACCTCACAGATGTAAGCCACTCAAGAGGGGGCCTTTGTCAACCGGGTGATGCTGGATACAGGGCATGCACAACACTGCCAGGCTGCATATGGCACACTGTTTTGCAGACAGCAAGCTTATTGTACTTTATTTTGAGACAGGGTCTCACTGTGTAGCCCAGACTGGTTCCACACTCACTATGTAAAAGAAGATGACTTTGAAGCCGGTGGTGGTGGCACATGCCTTTAATCCCAGCACTCGAGAGACAGAGGCAGGCAGATCTCTGTGAGTTTGAGGCCACCATGGTCTACAGGAGCTAGTTCCAGGACAGACTCCAAAGCTACAGAGAAACCTGTCTCAAAAAAAAAAAAAAAAAAAAAGATGACCTTGGGGAGCTGGGTGGTGGCAGATCTCTGTGAGTTCAAGGCCAGCCTGGTCTACAAGAGCTAGTGCCAGGACAGGCTCCAAAGCCACAGAGAAACCCTGTCTTGAAAACAAAAACAGACAACAACAACAAGAAAAGATGACCTTGAACCTCCTAAAGTACAGGCTAGGATTACAGGAGTGATCCTCTGTACTGGGTTTATGCAGCGTTGGGGATGAAACGCAGAGCTTCATACATGTTAGGCTCAAAGAGCAGATGCTTGGGCTCTGCCATGAACCCCAGCCCTCTGTGAGAATTATATGGGACCACTACTAGATGAGGGAGTGAGGTCCGTGACGGTCTTCACAGCACAGTGTGGGGTATTATATTTTCTTTCTTTCTTTCCAATGTGTCACAGCCCACAAGTGACAATCAGAAAACGACTTGTAAGAGTCGGTAGTCTCCTTAGACCAGGTGGGTCCAGAGAACGAAATGCAGGTTGTCAGGCTTGGCAGCAAGCGCCTTCACCCACTCAGCCAGCTTGCGGCCCCAAGACCCAGGTCTTAACATGAAAAGTGGATCAACCTAAAACCACTCTTTCTAAAATGAAGATTCTGGATCCTCAGGAGTCCTCAGGTTCGTTCCCCACCACCACATCCCTTGCAGGACCCCCAGCTGCCCCACCCTTTCCTCAGACCTCCCCACCATGCTTGGGTGCCCCTCACGGGCAAACCCCCAGTCTGAAGGGGGTTCCTTTCCCATTATCTCCAAGCCAAGAAGGGGTTCCCGACGGAGCCTGAGCATCTTGCTCTTGAGAAAGCATCCAGCTCCTCGGAGCAGCCTGTGCCCGTCCCAACACATAATAAACACCACCAGGGAAAATGCTTGGAAAGTACCAGACCTCTAGAACTGAACTTGGCCTGTACTCTCCTGCCAGCTAAATACCAGGTCAAGAAGAAAGCAAAAGGAGCTGTCTTGCTTCCTTTGGCCTCCTGTTTTCCAGCTGTAATCTGGGGCCTGATAAGGCAAATCCTCTTATCAGGCAATTAAGTATAATCAGGGTAGCAGTAGAGGCTTCTGGGGAGGGGAAAGTACAAGGCTCAGGGAGGGGCAGGTTATGCGAGCACTTTACTTGATGCCCTGGAAGACAATACAGATCATCTCCTGAGCTCTTAGGGCGCTGTGCACTGAGCCGAGTGAGGTGCAGACACCTCTTGTCATTTCTGTTGCTACGATAAAACACCCAGACAAAAAGCAGCTTAAGGGGAAAAGGGTTTATGCTGGCTCACAATCCAGGTCTGCCTCTGTGGGGAAGTCAGAGACAGGTGCTTGAGACATAACATTCACAGTCAAGAGCAGAGGGAACACATATCTGCTCTGTGTCACATGCTCAGCTCAGGAGCTCCTGCCTAGGGAATGGCGCCACCCACACCGGTCTGGCTCTTTTCACAATTAACTTAATTAAAACATTCCCCCAGGTCAACCCAAGGTAGCCAATCTCTCACTAAGACTCTTCCCAGGTGTTCTCAGGTTGCGTCAAGTTGACGAAGCTAACCCAGGTACCATCTCACTTATCCCAACCCTCCAAAGGCAGCAGGTTGCACTGTGGCCTCTTTTTATGGAGGAGTAAACCGGATTGCTCCTTTGCAGCTCATGGTCACAGCTCATCTGTAATGGAACATACTTAGGGCTCTTTTTGTCCTAGAACTTGCTCTGTAGACCAGACTGGCCTTGAACCCAGAGATCTACCTGCCTCTGTCTCCCGAGAGCTGGATTAAAGGCGTGTGCCACCATGCCCAGCTTAATTTATGGCTCTTCTTACTTAAGAAAAATAATCTCTGGTCAAAGAACAGCTCAGTGACCCAGCCTGGGTGACAGGACAGGTCAATCCCCTGACCACACACATTCTATCAGAGCCACTCACTTCCCATCTAGAGAAGGAGACCTCCTTGGTTAGACAGTCACTAGCACAGCCGCAGGTACTGTGTAGACCAGGCTGGCCTTGACCTCACAAAGATCCGCCTGCCTCTGCTTCCTAAGTGCTGGGATCAAGTGTTGCCCTGTTATCCTTGGTATTTCTGTCAGGGCTCATTGAGATGGGTCAAACCACTCAGCATCCATGAACTCATTCAACCCCCAAGATGAACCTAGTGATAAAGTTAACTATAATCCCAGTTACACCGAGGCTGGGGCAGGAGGATTGCCAAGTTCAAAGCCAGCCTGTGCAACTTAGCAAGATTCTGCCTCAAAATAACGGTTAAAAAAAAATGGCTGGACATTCAGCCTTGTGGTAAAGCACTTGTGTTACATGCACAAAGTTCCTGCACTGCACAGGGAAAAAAAAATCTCCACAGAAAAGACAGCCCTGTGAGTCAGCTACTGCTATTGTCCCCATGACAACAGCCAAGCCACCTGCCCAGGGTCACAGAGCTGCTTAGCGGTGGGGCAAGGGTCCAAGCTGCACTCTGTTCCCGGCCATTCTGACAGCAACAGTTTAACACCTACTGTGTGCCAGGCACACACAGTTTCCAGGTGCCAGTGCCAGCCAACCAGAACAATGTGAGAAGCATCCCAAGGACCTCAGATGCCATCTAGTCCTCTGCTATGGAACAATCTTGTTTGTGCGCTGTGGATATCTGTTGCTCTCACTGGTTTAATAAAGGGCTAAATGGCCAATAGCTAGGCAGGTAGAGGTTAGGCGGGACTTGCAGGAGGAGGAGAATGCTGGGAAGAAGAAAAGAGGGCTGTCAGCCAGATACAGAGGAAGCAGATGAACAAGCTGTGCTGAGAAAAGGTATCACCACATGGTAGAGCATAGATAAAAAAACATATATATATAGTTAAATTTAAGTTGTACGAGCTAGTTAGTAACAAACATGGCTAAAACCAAGCTTACATCTCTGTGTGGTTATTTGAGAGCCAGCTGGCGGGATAGAGCTGACCAAAATCCCCACCTACAAATGACACCCAATGTGGAGTCATGTCTATCCAATTAAACATAAAAAAAAAGCTTACTAAAGGTTCTAAACACACAAAACTGGAGTCAAACACAATTTCCTAGTCCTGCAGTCTCTCATACAGGCTTTAGTACAGAGAGTATTTATTTTCTCTATTTTGTGAAATACAAATGGACTGGATATTGTAACTGTGTAATTCTGACTTGGTAACTGTTTTTGCTGTATATAATTTTACTATGTTAAAGTTGAAGCCTTCCTTTTTAATTAGACAAAAGGGAAGACATGCTATGGAACAATATGGCAGGCGAGGTAGGGAACACTCCACTTGCAGGTTTCTGCAATGGACTTAGGAACAATGCAAAAGGCCAGCACCCAACAACACAGCCAGTGCCCATGCACGACAAAAACCAAGCATGTAGATGGGCCAAGAATACACGGTAACAATGGCAGGGCACAGGAAGACTCACCGAAGGATCTGGTACAAAGGCAAGTAAGGGACAGAAATGGACGTTCATTATAAGCCAACAATATACCTGGCTAGTACTCAGTGCAGGCTAGGCAGGTACCCTACTGAGTCACTTTCCCAGGCCCCTCCTCTCCCCCAGATTCACCTTTTACATAGACTGTCCTTCCTCCACCTCTTGGCAGCCTATAATAGATGTTTGCTCTCCTCATTTCACAGATTAAACAACTGAGGCCAGTGGAAATGAAGGGGAACATGTTGAGGGTCTCAAGCTAATGAACATCAGGCTTCCCAGCAGCCTGTTTCCTTTCCACCTTGACCTTGACCTCTGCCCTTTGCTGTGTCCACTTTCTCATCCATGTTCTTAGTGATACAGCGCTGCAGATCCTTGGAGACAAGCGGGGTACCTATCTCTATGTGAATTTGCATCTGTGGATGTGCACACGTGTGCACCATGCACTGCTGGGAATGGGACTCAGGTCCTAGGGAAACATTCAACACAGGGCTGCATTCCCAGCCCTTACACAAAAAACTCAATCAAACAAAAAGCCCAGGGTTCCGTCCTCAGCACTATGTAACTTCAGCATGGTGGTGTACGCTCGCGGTCCCAGCGCCTCAGATGTGAAAGCCTTCTTAAGGATCAGAAGTTCAAAGTCACCTCAGCTACCTAGTAACTTCAAGGCCAGTCTGGGCTATGGGAAGAAAAGAAAGAAAAGGAAAAAAAAAAAAAGACAAGCGAAAGCCACCTTCACCACCCTCTCCTCCAAGGCCACACGGTGACTCAATGATAAAATGTCTGCTAACAAGGAAGGGCTCACTGACAAGTTCATTCATTTACTCAGTGTTTGCTCAGGGATTAATTAACAGGTGTCAGTCACAGCTTCATGTCCTGGGGACATCCAGTAAGGGATGATAGGCCTATGAAAAAGAAGGTTAAGTTATGCGACTTTTACCCACAATGTGTAGGACCACTGGTCTTTCGGATTTCAAATCTCTTAGCTTTTAAAATATTCTCATTCACATAACCTTGGGAATGGAAGCAGGGATCAGATGTGAGTCCACAATCCATTAAGAACACAAAATGACAAAAAAAAAAAAGAAAGAAAAACAAAAAAAGAGAAGACGGGGTGTGGTGGCGCACATGTTTGATCCTAGTCCTTAGGAGGCAGAGGCAGGCAGATCTCTGCGAGTTTAAAACCAGCCTGGTCTACAGAGTGAGTCCAGGACAGCCAGGGCTGTTACACAAAGAAATTCTGTCTTGAAAAAACAAAAAACAAATAAACAACAACAACAAAAAGAATGAGGAACCAAACAACTTCAGCTGTCCTAGGATTGTGCCTCTCAACTGGTGACAACAAAAGACATCTGAAGATTGTCATAACTGAAGAAGCCACTGGCACTAGAATCACAGGTCAGAAGTGCCCCTAAGCATTTTGTAGGGCAGAGCAGCCCCCGAGTACCTGCCCCAAAGGTGGGTGAATGAATGAATGAATGAACGAATGAATAAACTAACGAATGCTGCTGTTGTTAAGAAACCTATCTGGGCATCCTGCCAGGCCAGCCGCACTGTACAAAAAGCAGGCAGCCAGAGCCCAGAGAACTGGTTGCAAAATCCTCTTCCCACCAGTGGTTCAGGAGGCGGCACACTGAAGAGCAGGGATCTGGATCAAGACCAAACTGCAACTCCAGTTACATCTGCCTGAACAGGCAGAAAATTAGTTCCCCAGTTGCAAACGGGGACTAAGCAAGTCCCTAGGCTCAGTGTGGAACCCATCGTACTTGTTAGCTTGCTAAATGATACTGCTATTCGGAACTGTTTTATAATGTGGACTGCTTTCTACAGTCAATCAGGGGGTCTTTGTGTCTAGAGGCCTTTTTCACCACTAAGCAGTGGGTGGTCTCAGTCCAGAAGAAGGTGAAGAACTGGAGTCTTAATCTGAAAGAGAAGCACACACACTCCAATCCCATCTCCTCTTCCTGACAGCTCCCCACCAGAATATACAGAAGAGTTGGAACTCACCCATGACATCCCATGGCAGGGGAGGAGAGGTAGGGAGAAGGGTCACTGATTAACTCAGAAAGATCACAATTCAGTGGAGGAAGATGCAATGGGTTGCGGGCCACAGAGCCAGCAAATAGCAACTAAACTGGGGGTGCAGGTGCTGTGTGATTCTAAAAGGCAGACAGAATGGATGGAATAACACCCACACCCAACTGGCTGTGAGTCCCACTGGACCAGGATCTTGGTGAGGGTGCTAAGGTTCCCGCTGAAAAGCACTGTGCTATTGGATTTGAATAGCAGCACTGTCCTGGAGATTGTCAGGTTCTTCGTTATTGTAATGACTGTATCTACATCTTATGAGAAATCTGAACAAAAGTGGCAGTTTGGACAGGTGTAGTAGCCCTGGCCTTGAACCCTGCCTCTGGGGGGGTGGGGGAGACTTGGCTAAGAAAAAGAGACCATCACCTAAGGAGACCGAGGAAGGCGCCGTGTCTCCATGGGAGAGTGACTCTGCAGGACGCGATCCTCCAGCTTAGGGGATTCTTGGGGACTTGGGAGAGGGTGACTGCAGTCTGGAGCACCCGCAGGGAGTGAGTCGCCCGCCGTTCTCAGGGCTCTGGTAGCAAAGGGTTCACTCACCCTGCGCTCCTCCAGACGTGGGAAAGCATGGCTCGGCTCAGCCCTGGAACGAAGAGCATCGGGTGGAGTCTGAAGGTCCCGTGCGTCTGTTGGGAAGCTCCGAGTCCTCCCTACGAGGTTGGACTAGTCAAACCTGGAGCACACCACCTCTGCGGGAGGCGCACTATCATCTGGTCCACCTGCCTTAGGGTCCCTCTGCCGATACCCCCTCCTGTCAATAAACAACAGCCTTATTTAGCATCACAAACGCCACTGTGAACTGCGGGGCAAGAGAACCTGGCAGAAATGCGCTAAAATAGATGATCTTTTCTCCTCTCCTCCTCTCCTTATGGTATGACCCAAGGCAAGAGGGCGTGAGCCTCATTGACCAATCACAGTCACACATGCAAGCCTCCGGGCCAATCAGCGGGGCCCGCAAGTTGCATACTTCTTAGGTCGGGCCTGAGAGTTGCAGTAGCTAATGCCAGATCCTGATTGGAGCATGTGCTCAGTAGTAGATGGGGCAGAGGGACCAGGTCCACGCGACAGGTGCAGCAGGGGTCCCAGAACATTGGCTGCTAGAAGGCTGGCCACCTGCGGGTCATCATTCTGCACGAGCCCGCGGGGTCACACTAAGGCCAGCTCCCCGCCGCCACCCCGGGGCTACAGCCCTGGATGGAGCCTGGTTGGCCCTCTGAGCTTGGCACAGAGCCAAGCCAGCTGCCAGGGCCTGCTTCCTTCCAGATTGGGATCAGTATAAGATAAAACCATAGCGGGCGTGTGCTTAGCATTTTTCTTTTTCTTTCTTTCCTTCCGTCTTTTTCTTTCTCCTTTTTTTTTTCCAGCCTCTGCCCACAAAAAAAAAAAAAAAAAAAGATTTTCTTCTGTGTCCCTCTGTCCCCGGGGGAAAAAATTATCAGTTTTCTGCATGAGAAGTTACTAGATGAATATTTGAACATATTAAAACTGCTTCTGAGCTAGACGGTGGTGGAGCATGCCTTTAATCCCAACACTAGGGAGGCAGAGACAGACAAATCTTTATGTTCAAGGCCAGCCTGATCTACAGAACTAGTTCCAGAACAGCCAAAGCCACACAGAGAAACCCTGTCTCGAACCACCACCCCCACCCCCAAAAAAACTGCTTCTGAAGCTTGTTCTTAGGATAATGCCTGAGGAAACCACTATATTCCCAAGATACCAGTATGGGTTTTCTTACTTTAATAATGTGTTTCTATGTCTGTGGCAGTGCTGTAATGTGACTAGGGCATTTGCTGCAAGGCCACTTCTATCCAGTTCTAATTTGATACCACACTGGGCAAATTAGCCTCTGTCTTAGTTAGGGTTATTATTGCTGTGATGAAACACCATGACCAAAAGCAAGTTGAAGAGGAAAAGGTTTATTGGGCTTACACTTCCACATTGCAGTTCATCGTTGAAGGAAGTCAGGGTATAATCCTGGAGGCAGGAATGGATGCAGAGGCTCATGGAGGGGTGCTGCTTACTGGCTTGCTCGGCCTGCTTTCTTATAGAACCCAAGCCCACCATCCTGGGGGGGGGCACCACCCACAATGGGATGTGCTCTCCCCTATCAATTAAGAAAATGTCATGCAGGCTTAACCACAGACTGATCTTTTGGAAGCATTTTCCCAGATTTGGTTCCCTCCTTTCAGAGGCCTCTTGCTTGTGTCAAGTTGTCATAGAAACTATCCAGTCCAGCCCCTCTGGGCCTGTTTCCTCTGCTGCAGACTATGATGATAATGTCCACCTTGAATGCTCGTCACCTTGGGCTTCCCCCTTCCGCTCAATTACACCATTGGAGACACCTTGGGAGACCGGAGCCAAGAACATTGAGTAGGGAAAGGGCACTACATAAATATGAGCAAGCAGCAGCTTCTCTTCACCCCTGGGAAAGACGGTGCACGTTGGAGGGATGTCACTTTTAAAGGTGGCCACTAAATAAGTCACTGGAACAGTGGACAGTATCGAATCCAGAGCCCAGCGGGTGCTTCTTGTAGACTCAGGGGAGGTTTGTGAAATGGGGGCTGTGTAGCTGGTGGGACCTCAACTTCAAACCGGACAGTGCCAATTAGCCTGAGCTCTTTGGTCGAGTCCTGCCTTATCTCCTCCTGGAAGGTCTCACTGTGAGATGCAAACAGGAGTTCCCCATCTTATCACTGATTGGTTAATATCTTATCACTGATTGGCTAATGTGTTTGCTTTAGTCTTCTGACCCCTCCCACAATCACCATGACAAAAAGCAGCACACAGTCTGTTCTAAGACATTTTTATTTTTATTTAAAAGAAGCCAATATACAGGATATAAAGGGCACGGTATTTACAACAGTACAGTAAACAGGATGGTTTTCTGGTAGGGTCAGTAGTCTTTTAGTGAGTACAAACCCCTCCCGGTGATTTTCAGACCCAGCAACCGTGGTGTAGGGTGGGACTAAAAACCAGGTAGATGCTACAATGTGCATAAAGGGTTCCTTGTGGGGAATTCACCACATTTCTCTGAGAGCGTGGGAAGGAACGGGAAAGGCAAGGGGTTGACCTAAGACTCACACGGAACCCACACTGAGCCTGGAAATCTTCACTCAAGGAAAATCCCCTCCCAGAGTGTATGGCTTCGTTCAGACCCCTCCCCACTCCTCCCGGTAGGTGGTTACCCTTCAAAACCCAAACTTGGGGTCCCAGAGGGAGGACCCAGGTCTGAGGCAATCTTCCAGAGCCCTGGTCCTTCATCCAGGGAACAAAGACTGCAAGCTCCACCTTGGCCTGGAGCAGACACCGCCAGGGCTGAGCTTTGAGCATCTTGGGGGTCCCTTCTGTGCCTACTCCAGCTGCCTGATAACTTCATACACAGTAAGCCCCGGGCACCGAAGCAGAAGTCCTGTGTTCCCCAAGCCCACAAACTCTACTCCCACACAGCTGAGTGGAAACTGAGGGGAGCTGCGGAAACATTATACCCTACCTCTGAAGCACCCCTTCCCCCACCTCAGTTTCCCGCAGTCACTTGCCCATCCTCCCTCCTACCCCCCACCCCCACCCCTAGCTCTCTTCCGAGACTTCCAAGGACAGCGCTGAGGGCTGAGGAAAGAAGAATCCATTTCTGCACCAGCTGTGTGCATTGAAGACGGACGGCAAGGGGAGGAGAGGGGTACTCAGTGTTATGCCCCCCCCCCCGAGTCAACAAGCATGGTGGCATCTCACCCACAGCAGAATGCCGGGCCACCACGACTGCCTACCCTAGATTAAAAACCTAATCCTTTCACAAAAATAGAGTCTCTTGCTTTATAAATAGAATACATTTAGCTTAAGTTACACTTTATCACGTCCCTTAGCCCACCCCCTCTCCTCCTGTCCCAACACCAAAGTGGCCTGGCCACAGGTCATCTGAGCTCCACCCCGGGAGCAGAGTCCAAAGTGGACAGGCCTTCCAGACACAAGGCCACAGGGAGACAAAACTTCTGCCCAATCGTTCTCCTTTGGAGTCTTAGAGGAGTGTGAGTGAGTGTGTTTGTGTGAGTGTGTGTGTGTGTGTTTCACAACCAACCAGGGACCTGAAAGGATGTGGCTGTCTCCCTGCTGTGCCTGTGTATGTGGCCCCCCAAACTAGGAGCGTGACCAAGGGCGACATGGAGAGCCCATCTGAGAAGCCCTGAAACGCCAGTGTCAATATGACACCAGGCTCAGAAATAGAAAACTCAAAAGGAAGTATGTACATGTTTACAAGGATGGACAAGTTCATCCAGAATGGGCAGGCGCTGCCCCAGTGAGCGGTGGGGTCTTTCTTGGCAAGCTGTGGGCTCACAGTGAGGCGACAAGCAGGGCCCACTGGCAATGAACTGAAGAGAGAGAGGGGGAGAGCCAGCCCAGGAGGCATGCCCACTATTCCCTTCTCGCTCCTCTCCCATCATCTTCCGGCCTCGGAGCCTCTCTCTCCAGGGGAAAGCAGACTTTGAAAGCCTGCAGGAAGGAACACGCCCGAGCCTGCCTTTCTCATATGCCCCTGACAAATGACCTATGTATACAGTTGGGAAAGCAAAAAATAACACCACAGGACACCAGTTTCTAGGGTAACCTTCATCACCCCAAATGTTTATACTATAGCTTACTGTCTTAACTCTAGGGATATGTGTCACCACACCGCCACCTTGAAGAACAGCTAAGGGCCAGCTCTGCTCTGCCTGCCCGACTCCCAGTCTCTACCACTGGATGGACACCTTCCCCAGCCTCAGCCGAAGAGACCCATGGGGCAGCCATCTTCCTGCCCTCATGGAAACGGAAATCTTTACAGCAGCTAAGGTCCAGGCCCATCTGGCTCTGATACCCTTTGGTTAAAATAAAAACAAAACAATAATATCAATAATAACAATAATAATAACCAGAAGCTAATGAACCCTGTAACCTTTAAAAGAATGGGAGGTGGGAAAGGGGGTGAGGGAAGGGGATGTGTCTCTTCCAAACCATTGTCTCTCCAAGTACCTGCCAGGAAAGACAGTTTGGTCATCAAGAGATGATAACTGAATGTTGCAGCCAGGATGCACAGGATGCACCCCACCCCCCCATCACGGAACCATGTGAGAAAGGCCACCAAATCCTGATAAATTAGATAAACAAGTTGCCAACAAATAACATTCTCTCTCCTCTCTATACATACATTTGCCTATTATATACACTTGTTCTAAATGCAAAACAGATGGGGTCACTCACACACAGAGATACAAGGATGCAGGGGACAATCAGGGTACCACCATGGCTCTAGCCCAGAGTCCCCTGTCCTTCAAAACATAGGCCTCAGAGGGCCCATGAGTTCTGGTCCCTGGGTACATTTTGTTCCTTTGACCTCCAGAGGGAGCTGCTGGGTCAACAAAAACAACACAGGCCATCAAAATCACGAGAGTGGATACGAAAATAAGAACAACTAAAATAAAAATAAAACCTGACAGCTAGGCGAGTTCCCAGCTGAGACTAGATGGATGGTCTATCTTATGGCCCCTTAACTCAGGCCATTGGAGCCTTGGGGAAATACTGGCTCAGAGTGACTCCCCAAGAGTCCAACCAAGTGGTTATGGAAAAGCCTAGGTATAGGCATGAGGACACTCCTCACTTGGGGCTTCTACTCTGGCTACTGCCAGCCTGCCAGGAGCCTCAACACCTCCCTCCTCCTCCCTCAGAAGGCTTTTTTTTTTCAGCCAGAGGGACAATGGAGAACCAAGATGGCGCCATAGTGGACAGAGTGGGTACCCGTGGCCTGGCCCATTCATACTTTTCTCACAGAGAAATTACAATCGTGGAACCTGGCAGGTGGCTGGATAGGCGGGAAGGAACATCAAGTCATCAGGACAATAAAAGACCACCACCCCACCCACCCCACCCCACACAGGTCCCCAAGAAAGCCAGCAGTCCAGTAGGCCAGCTTACAAAATGCAGGCCTCACCAGAGACCTGAATGGGACTACCCCCAGATCCACGGCTCACCCTCAGAGGCTATGAGGGTTTCCCAGGAGTCTGAGAGAGGGCCTGCCTTCCCCACTGGTATAAGGCAAGCTGCTTTTTGTTTTTGTTTTTGTTTTTGCATAGTTTAAACAGTGAGGCTCTACCGTCCCCCACAGTGCCTTGCCCCAACACATTGCCACTAGATCCAAAAGAAGAAAAAAAATGGTCTTCCATCCCACCATTTCATCCACTTCTCTTTCAGTGGGTGAGAAAGTATTAAGGAGTCTTCACCCAGGTCTGCAGGTAAACAGCCTCCTTCCTCTGGAAGGCAGACTCCCCCAAACGGCCACCAACTTGACATCTAGTCAGGGCCAGGACGCAGGGAGGGAGGACAAAGCTCATGGCCAATCAGGGGAGCAGGTGAGAAGGAGAAAAAACAAAAGATACCACACCCCAGGCCCTACCCTCACCTTAGAGTTTTGTATAAAAAACACCTGCTAGGAAGAATTCTTTGGAGCTCAAAGTGGCTCAGCTTAAGGGAGAAGGCACATTGCACTGCATTGTCGCACAGAAGTCTGCAATTGTAATGTGGAGAACGATAGAAAATCGACAGCACCATTCCGTGGGTGGGTGGGTGGGTGGGTGGGTGTCTAGGAAGGAAGCAGCGGTCCCGCTGGGCCTCCGGAGAAGGGAGGACAGAAGTCTCTGTGGCGAGGAGCCCTCGTGGCTCAGTGAGGAGAGGAGGCCGTGCCCCATCACCGAGACTACCAGTTACACGGGGCCTCCATTATCAGCTGACCATGGGCTCCACGTCCGCCTCCCGCTCCAAGTCATCCTGGATCTCATCTGTACTTCCTGAGTCGCTGCTGGCCACAGAACTGGGGGACGGTGAATTCCTGCAAAGCGTGAAAGAAAGGGGAGACTTTCAGTAAGCAGCCTGGGTCCCCTGACATCCTAAGGCCAGGAACTCTGGGCAGTCACACCTGTCAAAAGGTACCTGAAGGGGCTGGGGTAAGCAGAACATTTGCCTACGTGCACAAGGCCCTGGGTTCCATCCCCGCAGTAACATAACAGGAACCAAACAGGATCTACCCTGAGGGGCTCCTGCAGGTTCCATGAGCTGTTTATGGCTCTTGTGACTCCTTGGGAGCCCCCGCCCCAGCCACTGCTTAGTCTCGTGTGTGGCTTCCCCTTGGGAGCAGGAGTCATGGGTCCAGCTTGGTTCTTTACGTTGTAGCCATCCATCCACCATTCCTGGTCTGAGCACAAAGTGGTACCCAGGAAAGCCCAGACAACTGAGAACATATGGGGGACTACACACAGTGAAGGAAACAGCCGGGGTTTCAGTTTGCCTGAGGGGTCCCTGGCAAGTAGTTCCACTTGCCTATGGTAACAATGACGTCTAGGGGATCCATGAGTAAACACTGGACAGGCGACACCAACCTCTGCTTCCCATACAACCACTGCTCTCTCACACAGTACCAGTCGGCACAGGAAAAGGACCCTGAGCTTCGGTCCAAGCATCCCCATCCTATTATCTGTGTCTGTCCCCCAACAAGGTTGCATATCCTGAAGGGGGCCTGCCTTTGCATACCACACTTGAAGCACAGACCGTTGTGGGAGGGGTTGAAAGATGAGGAAGGAGGAAGGACACAAGAGGAGCCGAAGCAGCAACAGTGAGGTGTGTGCCCTGGGCAGGTGCCCTCCTGCACCCCCACCTCAGTAGATAACGGGCGCTACACTCCCCAAGAGCAGAGGCTCTGACTTTCCATCATCAGGCCCTGTGCTGGGCAGTTTTTTAGTCACCTTGACACAAGCCAAAGTCACCCGGGAAGAGGGAACCTCAGTTAAGAAAACGCCTCCACCAGATTGACCTGTAGGCAGGGCTGAGGGGCATTTTCTTAATGAGTGAGTGATGTGAGAGAGCACAGTCCACGGGGGGCGGGGGGTGATGCCAACCCCGGGCAGGTGGATGGTATACAAGAGCAGGCTGAACAAGCCAGGAAATAGCATCGCTCCTTGACCTCCGCTTCGGTTTCTGATTCCACTTCCCTCAACAGTGGACTGTGACATGGAAGTGTAAGTCAAAGAAACCCTTTCCTCCCCAACTTGCTTTTGGGCATGGTGTTTCATCGCAGCGATAGAGAGCTAACTCATACAGCCTTGCACACAGGGTGCCTTTGACAACTCTGTTGAGTCAATGTTGCTGCTGCTGCTGTTGTTTTAAACAGAAGCTCTGTAAGATTAGGTACATAAATCACCTAGCACAGAGCAGGTATGCTTATACTGGGGGCTTAGGTGGGTGGGTGGGTGGGTGGGTGGATGGATGGATGGATGGGTGGGTGGGTGGATGGATGGGTGTGTGGGTGGGTGGATGGGCAGACATATGGTCAGGAAAATGAGAATGAGGTGAAGGGGCATGATGCAGCCCCAGAATGTCTCTCTAAGGCGCCCATCATGGAAGCCTAGGGGAGCACGGGCCGCACCTGTCTGCAGAGCCTTTGATGAGCCGGCGGCAGGTCTCCATCTGCACATCCAGGCCCCGCTTCATGCTGCACATCTCCATATACTCATGTAGATGTCGGTTCATGTCGCTTTTGGCTGTAGCCAGCTCCAGCTGGAAGGAGTCAATGAGGGATAAAGGTGGTGAGGGGGGCCTTTGAACCTCGGGTTACCAGCAATGGAAACCACCCTCCTCCACCCAGGCCAACCCTGGCACCATCCATGTCTCTGAGCCTTCTCCTGTACCATGACACCTGCTTCTCCAGGGTGGAGGGAGGACTCTGGACTTCTTCTCCAACACGGGAAGAGCACTAACTCTTGTATAGCAGTGGCCAACCACTGGCCTGACTACTGCTTCCTGACTTGGAAACAGTGGGCAAGGGACGTGGCCTCTTTTGACGTCATTTCCTCCTCTGTATGGGTACCCAGTCCCTACAGCCGAGGAGGAGGTAAGGATAACCCAGAACAAGGAGAGCTGACTTCAGGGTGATTCCAAAGGATACTAGACACTGGGTAAGGCTGTTATTGGCACTCTCCTGCCTCAGCTTCTTTAGGGGAGGCAGGAATCACTGCCCGACCTTACAGATTAGGAAACTAACACCCTAATAAGGACAGGTTTGCAATGCCAGGCTCCTGACTCTTGACCCCCTTACTTGTCCCATTTTGTAAGCCTGCATTTCCATGGACACTGATCACCCAGCTCAACTACATAGTCCCCAGTAGACTTAATAGCAGACCCCATGGCTGAGCTCTCACCTCGATCTGGCCTATCGTCTCCTGGTACTCCTTGTCTCTCGTCTTGAAGAAGGATTCAGTCTCATGGATCAAGTTGCCCAAGTTTTCTTCTTGCTGGGGAGACAGAGGAGACAGTTTAGCTGGGGAGCACAGGCTGTGTGAAAAGGGTAAAAAACGAGGGATCATGGGAAAGAGGCAAGCCCCAGAGAAGGCAGGTCTCGGGCTCACCTCGCCCTGCAGGTCAATGGTTGGGTTACAGTTGGTAAAATCCTCCCATAGCAGCAACGTGTCTTCATTCTCCTCCCAAGTCAAGCTGTCACAGTCGTCATCGAAATCAAAGGTCTCCCGCCTGTGGGTGACATCAGAGGGCATGACTGAACAGAGGACAGACAGGGACCTCTTCCCCAGTGAGTGTGCACCCACGAGGCGGGTCTCAAAAAAGATGGGGTGTAGCCAAAGCCAATTGTCTTATCCAAAAAGAGCTTTACTTTCTCAAAATGCAGAATGCTTCTGTACAATTAGAAGTCTGGTTTTAAGTCAAAAGTAGTGTGGTGTGTGTCTGTAATCCCAGGATTCAGGAGGATGAGACAGGATGAACGGATTCAAGGCCAACCTGGGCTAGAGAGATGGCTAGGCAGTGAGGAACACTTACTGCTCTTGCAAAGGACTAGAAATCAGTTCCCACATGGTGATGCAAAACTGTCTGTTAACACTGGTTCCAAGGGCCCCTGACACCCTCTTCTGGACTCTGCAAGCAGTGCGTGCACATGGTTCTCAGGCAAAACATTCATACACATACATAAAATAAATTTCTTCTTAAATCTCCTCTCTCTCTCTCTCTCTCTCTCTCTCTCTCTCTCTCTCTCTCTCTCTCTCCTTTAGACATGCTTCTGGTCGAAAGAAGAATGACTGCCCCCACCATATTGAGCAAGGCAAATCCAACCACGCTCCTCACGTTTTGCAGATGAGGGGACCACAGCTCAGAAGGAAACTCAGCGTGTAGCTGGGGAACGGCTGCAACCCTTCTGGTTCTCTATAGCTTTGAAACCAACTAAGGCCAGCCTCCAACCTGGAGGTTAGCAAGTTTATTAGTTTCATTTTACAGCTCAGCAAACCAAGACTCAGGGAAGACTGGGTGTCCTTCTAAACGAATATATGCTAACATTGGGTTTGAATTCAAAATTGAAGTGACTTTAGAGTCTTTCCTGTTGGCCAGAATGGTGAGGAAAGAGACTAATTCTGCATGGTTTTGCCCAGGACTGGTTCCCAAGATGCACTGATTGCTCCCCCCCTTTTAAAAAAAAAACATTCCATCTACTGGATGTGGTAGCAACCTCTGTGAGTTAGAGGCCAGCCTGGTCTACTAGTAAGTTCTAGGCCAGCCAGAGCTACATAGAGCGACCCTGCCTCAAAAACCAAACCAAAACAGACAAACAAATCCTGGGATTACAGGCTTGTGTCATGATATTGGGCTGAATTTACCTCAGTGGCACAGAAGAGTCTGCAGACTTCCATTCCGGGTTCTCCCACTGTGTATGCTTCCCTTTTTCTATTCTATCCTGACTCTTCTAGAGCTCTGCTCTCTGCTCTACATCGTTCAACAACGTTTTTAGTTGGGGACCAACCGGCAGCGAAACAGAGGGAGTTCTGGTTTAAAAAAAAAAAAAAAACTTCCAGCGCCCCCTAGAGGTAGGCCAAGCTGGTTCCCTTGCCCAGAAGCAATTCTTATAGGAGCCTGTAGGTGGCGCCCGTGAGTCAGCTTGAGGTTGGATTATTGGAGGAGGAGGCGATTCTGAGCCCCTGGGGTCCACCCATTAGCACATCACATAGTCCACTACTGACTTCACTTCCTTTCCAGCGTCTGAGATCTGAAGGAAAGCCCGGCTAAGGGATGGCTAGCCAGTACAGACAGGAAGATGGACGAGAGCAGAGGCGGAAAGAGCCCCCACCCCTCCCTGGGACTTTGGAAGGCGGTTGAAATTCCTCTCAGCCTTGGTCGGAAGCCCAAGCCACTGATTTGGATCAAAACAAAACAGGGTTCTGACATGGGCGTGTCATTCGAAAGCCTCACTAGAACTGGCTGGGGGGGGGGGAGCATAACTACCCGGCTGGGTCATGGGCTCACGGAGTTATCAGGTAGGAAGGAAAAGCCGCTGCATTAGACATTAGCACCAGCTAGAGCAACAGGATAGGCGTAGGGGGCGATCAAAGAATTTTTTTTTTAAATTTAGACAACTTTAAAGTCAGACAGACCTAATTAGACGCTGAGCCCTGTCAATACTCCAGTGCCGACCGCATGAGGGATCACTTCTCCACTGCCCCCAGATGAATGCATTTCCCACACACAAGAACGAGCCCTCGCCAAACGTGCCCCCAACTCAGCCCTCTAGATGGGAACCTCTGCACTGCACCTCATTTCTGACCAGTATAATGATTCCCGGGGGACTTCATGAACTTCGGGAGATTTGGGGTGTTTGAGCATCCAATAGTGACGTAGGCTCAGGAATTCCCAGAGCAATCTGGGGAAAACCAGTTGAGAGTGCCGGCCATCATGCAAGGGAGGCCCTGGGTTTGTGTCCCAGACTGCAGAAACCAGGAATGGGTCCTAGTATTCCCGGGGTGGAGGTAAGAAGATCAGAAGTTCAAGGTCATTCCAGACTATATAGCAAGCCTGAGCTACATGAGCCCCTATCTCAAAAAAAAAAGTGGTGGTTGGGGATCCCTTCTTGTCAGTAGAAGGCAAAGGGATAGATCTGGAGGGAGACTCAAGTTGAAAGATAAAACAAGAGTCAGGGGGCGTCCTTGGCATTATCAGTCACAAATGTCCAGCCTCATCTTGGTTCTGTTGGAATGTAGGTATCAGGTATCACACATCAGGTGAGGAACTCCCAACTCCACCCTGCTCATCCTCTCTAAGTACCCATCTAAGCCAAAGAGGGACCAGCCAGGAACAGTGACACAGCAGACAGAAGACGGACGTGTCTTCCAAGCAGGAAGGTGGCGAATGGAAACAGCACTCAGCCATGTAATGGGCTTGGCTCTGCCCTGCTGGTGGCCTGGTCTTTGGATGGTGCCCACTGAGAGCTGAGCTTTCAGAGACCAGGTGCCTGAGAGCAGGGGGCTCCCAGCCCTGCTCTTGACTCCCTCCAGTGTCTTCTCCCAATCCCACCTTGGGGTACTGTATAGATTAGAGTCAAAAATGAGTCGGGGTTCAGAACAAAGCACCACATAGGCCAAGGCCACAGTGCCATCAGCCCCGGGGCAATGTATTCAACGGGTTCTGGTGCATAGTTCTCTGTAAGGTTTTGTAAGGGAGTCCTGAATGGTGGCATGTGTCGATTTCTTGCAATGACAAAATCTAAGCTACCAATGTGACATCACTGAGCCTGCACACCCACACAACACACACACACTCACGGTTCCCAAAGGCTGGTGCCACGTGGCTCTGCCTACCAGCTTTATACTCAAGCCAGACTCTGCCACTCAGGCGGCATCTCCGGAGGGAACGCTAGTGAGTGGGGCCGGTTGCTGTCCGAGTCCAACTCTGTCATGTCCTGCTGAGCCCCCTTGGAGCCTTTGAAAAGGTTAATAATGACCCTGCCCACTTGATGAAGGTCTGGAGGAAGCCAAGTGTCATTTCGTGAAGGACACTTGGTGACTATCAAAGATCTTCCCATGAACTATGTATGGGTCAACTTACTAGCCCACCAAGAGAGACTGGAAGAGAGGACCTGTGTAATGCATGGTTGGGAACAGCCCACTGAGGTGACACTGTGTAATGCACGGTTGGGAACAGTCCACTGACCACTGTGTAATGCACAGATGGTAACAGCCCACTGAGGGAACACCACACTCCTGGCCCTTCCTGGATTCATGATGTCATCAGACACGAAGAGGGAGGAGACAGGACAGCCTTCTCACCCTTTGGGTAAGGAAGGACACTCCTAGTTGAAACAATCGTCTCCCCATACCTCTCTGGGTAGGGGGTGTTCTAAAGAACTGAGGGTAGCAGGTGACATAAAGGATCATGGGCACACATCCCAAATATGGCAGGCACTAGATACCCAGCCATGGATGGTGCCATGTGATATCTGGCCTCAAGACTCCAAAGGGAGGCTTCCCCAAACTCTCAGTTTAATAAAGAATCTAGCAAAAAGCACCTGTTGCTCTTCCAGAGGATCTGGGTTCAATTCCCAGCACCCATATGGCAGCTCACAACTGTCTGTAATTCCAGTTCCAGGGGCTCCAACACCATCACACAGACGTACATGCAGGCAAAACACCAATGGACATAAAATTAAACTGTTGGAAAAAGGACTCAGTGGTTAAAAGCACTGGCTACTCTTCCATATGGTCCAAGTTCTATTGGGAAACTACATGGTGGCTCATAATTATCTACAACTCCAGTCCTGGAGGACCTCTTCTGCCCTCTGTGGGCACCAGGCACACGCATGGTGCACAGACATACATGCCGGCAAAACACTCATACACATAAAATTTTTAAAAAGTTAAAATGGGGCTGGAAAGATGACATGGCAGTTAAGTGCACTGGCTGCTCTTGCAGAGGACCTGGGTTCGATTCCTAGACCCACACAGTGGCTCACAGCTTTCTTTAAAATCTCCTGTTCCAGGGGATCTGATGTCCTCTTCTGATCTCCACAAAAATATATATGCAGCCAAAACATTCATGCAATAAAAATAAATAAATATATAAAATTTAAAAATAAATACATTTTAAATTTTTTAAAAAGAAATCTTTAAGGCTGGGTGGTGGTGGCGCATGCTTTTAATCCCAGCACTCGGGAGGCAGAGGCAGGAGGATCTCTGTGAGTTCGAGGCCAGCCTGGTCTACAAGAGCTAGTTCGAGGACAGGCTCCAAAGCTACAGAGAAACCCTGTCTTGAAAAACCAAAAAAAAAAAAAAAAAAAAAAAAAAAAGAAATCTTTAAAAAAAAAATGAATCCAGAGGCTGGAAAGATGGCTTAGTAGGTAAAGTGCTTGAGGACCTAAATTCAATCCCCAGAATGCAAGTAAAAAAGCCAAGCATGGAGCCAGGCGGTGGTGGGACACACCTTTAATCCCAGTACTTGGGAGGCAGAGGCAGGCAGATCTTTGAGTTCGAGACCAGCCTGGTCTGATGGTGTGCACTTGCCACCCCAGTACTAGAGAGGAGGAGCCAGGTGGATCCCTGGGGCTCACTGGCCAGTCAGCTTAGTCTAACCTAAGTTCCATGCCAATGACAGACCCTGACTCCCAGAAACAAGCACCTGAGAAATGACACCCAAGATTGATCTCTGGCTTTTGCGCGCCCACACTCGCACACAGGCACACACACACACACTGGCACACTTTCTCTCACACACACTCGCACACACTCACGCACACATACACACACACACAAACACAGAATCCAAACTCTTCCGGGACACATCACATCTGGGGATCTTCTCAGCCAACCACTGATATGTCCCCTGGCTGGGCAACTTGGGTACTCACAGTTGGTTAAACACACGCTTCATCTCATCTGTGATGTTCATGGAGCCGACCTCCTCATCTGAGAACCGATTGACCTCCCCATCCTGCTCTGAGATGTCATCATCTGAAGCCACCTTACGATCTTTCTTCTTAGGGACCACCTGGACAGGGAAGGAAGAAGCCAAGGTAACTGGGGTGCTTGCCTGGGGTGGAGAGCGGGGTTGAGCCTGGACAGGAACCATTGTCCCAAGGAGTAGATGGAGTATGGCTGGGGCCAGCCATCACCGCAGGAAGCTGCATAGGTCCTCTAAGAAGCGCGCAGCATTAGCAAGAAGCGTGAGGTATGAGGCATGCAGGGCGGAGGACACAGACACAGGGACCAAGTCTTGCCCGGGGAAGCCTAGTGACTGGGCCAGCTCAGCTCACCCATCACCGGAAAAGCAGTCTCGTGACTGGGAACAAAGGTAGGCCAGACCAAGGTATCATCACCTGAGATGTCTCAAAGCCAGTCAGAGAAGTAAAGAAACCCCGTCAAAGGTCAAAAGAGCTGCATGCTTTCAGAATCTTCCTCTCACATGCAGAGGCACGGGGGTGGTTCACCAAACTTCTGCTCCAAGCAACAAGACCCAAGCAAATGAGGGCTGCATAGCTCCCCTCAGGGAGCAGCGAGGAGGCATGAGATGGAGAAAGGACTGAGGGAGGCTCCGACCTCCCCCCACTATGTCCAGAGTCACACACAGAAAGCAACAACACACGGCACTGCCCTGGGCTAAAGCACAAGCCAGACTATGACCCGAAACTTCTGAGAGTGACGCGCGCCCTGTCAGGAGGACCACACCCAGGCCCTCTCTCCCAAACCATCCACTGGTGCCAACCGATTGCCTTCTCTCACGCGTGGGAAACCAGGGGAGGAGAATGAGAATTAGGCAAGCGCCAATAGCTTCTCTTCAGGAATCCTGAGGGCCAGTTGTCAGGGCTCCCCACCACCTGCCAGGGCTCCCCCATCACGAGAACAAATTGGAGTCTCAGAGAAAGAGGGTTTGTGAGGAACGGTGGGCACAAGAGGTTCCAGCCTGGTTCTACCATGCCCTTTCTTGGTACGTCCTATGGGCCCCCAAGGTCTCGGTCTCCTTAGCTGTGAACTACAGATCCCCAAGTTTATGTCTCCCTAGGGGAGGTCAGAGGGTCAGGTGACTGACTACCTCAGGATGGCGGGGAGGGGGTAAGTAATGAGCAAAATGTGGAGGGAAAGAGGCATCGACTGGGTGTGGTAGAAGTCAGGGCTTGCTCTATGAGGTTGGGGTGGGGACTGGTGAGCGGGGCCAGCCCTGGTCACCTGGAAGATCTTGGACACGTCTTCCGAGTTCCGCTGCTGTGCGACATCGCACAGCTTAGCCGTGATATCGATTCGGCGGCAGATGTCCATGTCCACCTTCATAGCCTTTTCTTGGATCTTTGTATCCAGGTCTGTCATGGGCTGCAGGGAGGACAGCAGGGGTTATGTGAGCCAGGGATGGAGCAAGCATGAAGGGGCCATCAGAGGAGGAGGGAAACCCCTAGGGGTGGGGAAGCCCCTGGAGTCCATTGCGGGGTGGGGAGACAGGTGTTGACCATTGTGGTGGGGGGGGAGCGGGTGTCGAGCCTTTCCTAACAGTGGAGGATTGTTCAGCACTATTCAGGGTAGGAAGGGACATGGGGACTTCAGGAGGGAAGATGTGAGGCGGTGTGTGCTGGTCCCCTCAGGGCTGCAGGGCGTGGCGATGTTGGTTTGGTTGGAGCAGAGGACGACAAGGACACTGAGACTGTTGACAGGAAGCCTTCCAAGGCCGGTGTCACTTGGTCAAGGCCTTTGGTTTGATTCTCCAGCACACACACAAGAAATGCAGAGACTCCCCTTCTGCTCCCATCCTCATGCCCCACTGTCCCCCATAACATGCCTGCCTCAGCAGCTCTCTCTCTAGATTCCTGCCACAGACGACAGCAGGGGTCACATAGAAAGAGGAAGGGTTCCCTCTGTGCCCAGGTGAAAGGAGACATGTGGCCTCCACCTGGGTCCCACAGCTTCAGCTAACCACACTCAACTGCATGTCCCTGAAAGCCAGGAGCTGAGCCAGGCTGAGTCACCAAATTCAGGCTCCTTCTCCTTCAGGTGGACTCTCCTGGCAGACTGACCACTGCCTGAAGGTGGCAAGAAACCCAGGTCCAAGAGCCAAGGAGGCCTATGTGGCTAACAGCTGTTTCCACCCATGGTCAGTCACTCAGAGGGGCCCCAGATGGCCAAGAAGATGCACACACCAACCACTCCCAACTTAGCAAGGACACCCTTCAGGAGAGCGGGCTCCCTGAGCCTGAAGTCTCTTAGGTTGGCACAGCCACGTCCATTCGGTCGCCTGTGCTCTGCAGACACCGAGGTCGCCATGTGGCAAGTTGGGGAGAATCGAGCAACACATACAGATGTCAGGGGCCCGAGGAGGAGGGCGATGGGTTAAGCAGCGGTTAAAGCACCTCTATTCAGACATAGGGAAGCAATGTGGGGAGGGCAGGGAGGCACCTGGTCCCCAGTGCATCCCTCATCGGAACAAACCAGCCAGCCATGACTGTAACTATAAGCCGAGCTCGAGCCTCGGAGTGAATGAAGCATTTGGCATGATGGGTAAAGGGAGGTCATGATGCCTAGGGTGACGGCCATACCACTTACATCACTCATTAGCCCTTTGAACACCACCAGCTCGGCCTTGAGCCGTTCAATCTTCTCGTTCATCTCCTCCTGGATAGCCTCAGCTTCTTGTGCTGCCTGCGGACGGACGGAGACAGGCAGGCTTTAAGGAGGAGGAGAGGATGGACACCTGGGTCCAAGGCCCGGCCACTCAATGTCTAAATAAGCTAAACATCTGTGTCCCTCAGCCCAGCCTGGCTGCCGAGCTGTGCCAACTGCTCCCGGCGCTTCCTGGGGTCATGTACGGTGAAGGAAAACATCAGGTTCAAAGGGCAGGTTAAGGCCAGCAGGCTCCCCAGCACTTAGAAATACAAGGTCAATCAATTGCCAGTCCACCAGGTGCCTATTTTTTTAATAATAAAAAGACAATTGTTTCCTATACTTCTTTTTTTTTTTTTTTTTTGGACCAAACTCCCTTTGTAGCTGAGGATGACCTTAAACTTCTTTTGTTGTTGTTCGTTTGTTTTTCTTTTCTTTTTTCTTTTTTTTTAAAGATTTATTTATTTTTAAGTATACAGTTGTCTGTCTGCATATGTCCCTGCAGGCCAGGGCACCATATTTTATTACAGATGGTTGTGAGCCACCATGTGGTTGCTGGGAATTGAACTCGGGACCTTTGGAAGTGTAGCCAGTGCTCTTAACCTCTGAGCCATCTCTCCAGCCCCGTTTGTTTTTCAAGAAAGGGTTTCTCTGGTATCCTTGGCTGTCTCGAAACTTGCTCTGTAGACCAGACTAGCCTTAACCTCAGAGATCCACCTGTTTCTGCCTCCCAAGTGCTGGAACCAAAGGTGTCTGACAACATGCTCAGCTCAACCTTGAACCTATCGTCCTGGCTGCATGTCTCAAATGCTGGGGTTGCGGGTGTGCACCACACACACTGTTTACATTGGGAACACAGGGCTTCGTGCACACTAAGCAAACATTCTGCCAACTGAGCTGTGCCTCTTGCTTTCTTAGAAAATAAATTCTTAGCCGGGAGGTGGTAGCGCATGCCTTTAATCCCAGCACCCGGGAGGCAGAGGCAGGTGGATCTCTGTGAGTTTGAGACCAGCCTGGTCTACAGAGCTAGTTCCAGGACAGGCTCGAAATCTATAGAGAAACCCTGTCTGGAAAAACTAAAAAAAAAAAAAAAAAAAAAAAAAAAAAAAAAAAAAAAAAAAAAAGAAAAGAAATTCTTTAAACATCAAAAAGTGATTTGAATTTTTAACTCTTCCTAGAAACAACTAATTCTCATTTTTAATATTTTTCTTGGTGCTAGAGATCAAACTTGGAGCTATGCATAAGACAGGCAAAGGGCTGAGACACACCGCTGGTCCATCTTTAAAACAAATTGTTTTGCTTTGTTGAATCAGGGTCTCATGAAAACCAAGCTGCCTGGAACTCACTATGCAACTCAGGCTGAACTTAAATTCCTCATCCTCCTGCCTCCGCCTCCCAAGTAATTATAGGTGTGAGCCACCACACCCGGCTGTCAAAAAAAAAAAAAAAAAGCCCAACAACTAACTCTGCATTGCCTTCTCATGGTGTTGCTGGTCTGGTTGTGACAGAGGAAGAAAGGAAAACAGGTTGAGGATAAAATGTGCTGCTCAGAGTTCCCAGTAAGTATGAGTGGCGCAGCCCCGAATGCAGAGCGACCAGGGGGAGAAACAAGGTGAACGTCCTCAGGTCTGTCCCGGAGCCTGCTTGGAGGCTGGAAGCTACCACCAGATGATGCGTCCCCAGGTCTCTCCAAGGCATCAGTCCTAATCTGAGGAACTTGCCATTGGAAGGTCAAAGAGACCCGAAGACCACCCATCCCAAGTGGCGCTTGGAGGTGGAGAGGCAGGAGAGAGAAGCAGCTGGCCCCAGTCATCTAGTAAGACCCAGACTTCCCAAGTCTTGCTTCTTCCCTATAAATGGCTGAGGTGGCAGAGAATGATCACGGAAGGGGCTATGCTAGGCTAGGACTCTCTGCCCAGCTTTCCCCAACATGGCCTCAAAGCTAACTTGCCAACCTCTCCAGCTGGGGACTCTGGGGACTCTTACCTCCTGCAGTGTGTCTACCATGGTCTGAAGGTCCATACGCTTGGACAGCTCTTCCTCCCACCTGGAACAGCAAGAAGAACAAATGGTCAGAGGACCTCCTCCTGCCAGCCCCCACTTCCCACCTCATCGTCCACACAGGGCAGGGAAGATGCCTAGGAAAAGCTGCCCGCCCTCCAGGAAGCTCCCAGCCTAGAGGTAGGGGGAGCAACAAGACCGTGGAGTGGTGCTAATCCCAGGGTCCAGTGGTGGCAAATGCCACCTGTGAGGCACAAGCATGGTACTGTGGGGACAGAGATGGGAAAGACAGCTGCCTATCCCATGCAAACTGTGAAGGGCTACACAGATGCCGCTGTAAGGTAGAGTACCAAAGCTAGGCTTTAGGACTCTTCTCTAAGAAGCAAGCTTACCATGCCAAACACTATTATCAGGGCTATGTGCTCTGCAGCGCGCCTCACAGACCACAGAAATTGCCCGTGCAGGTTTCAGAGTCTTGCAAATGTAGAGACTAAGCTCAGTGGCTAAATAGCTTTTCCAAAGGCACACACCTAATCCATGGGTAGGTCCAGCCCTCCCTGCTCCAGTGTTTCTTGCATGCCAGACCCTGAGAACTTTGTGCGGAGTGTTTCGTGTACACAGCATTGGTAGAAGCTGAAGCAGCAAAGACAGGGGTAAGCCCGCAGGTTAACCAGGCAACAGGGAGAGGCAGCTCCAGGGGGCTCTGACAACCCGCGAGTGGGCGCTGGGCACTAACAAAGGTAACAGTGCCAGCTTCTCTTGAGAGGTTTACATGATGCAACTCAGGCCTCCAGCAGTGTGTGGGATGGATGCCACCATCATCCCCATGTCATAGCAGAGAAACAAAGCATGGCTGAGAGACCCTTCCCAATGTGTGGTAAGGACAGGAGAGCCAAGACTCAGCCTCCAAGGATGAGCACCTCGTTAAGATCCCCTCCCTGCCTGGAGGAGCTGGCAGCCTGTGCCTGTCCTCCTCCGCCTTGGGACAAACAGACAGGCTTCTGTCTTTCTTCACTCCATACTACCCTCCCTACATGGTAGCTGAGCAAGGAGGTCTGAGTCTCTTAAGAAGCTGTGGAGCCAGGCTAAAAATAGGCCAGAGGGGAGGACTGGATGAAGGGCTGGTTACATCACCAGCTTTTGGAAACAAGAGAAAATGGATACTGTTTGCACACACTGAGGAAAACGCCTCCTCTCTCCACACAAGCTGGCCCTGCCAGGCTCCTGGGAGACATGGCTCTACTTCCGCCTTCACCAGGGGCATGGCAGGGCCTGTATCTGCCCTGAGTTCTGGAACTACAAAGCCCAGAGGACACAGACGGGATCTCAGGGTCTCACGTGACTGGAACTATCTCCCTAGATGCCCCCACCCCCACATCCCAACCCCTGAACCCAGAGAGAAACTGAGACCTAGGCTGCATTCCTTCAAGGTTACACAGGATGCCACAGATGAGGCTAAATCCAGAGCCAGGCCACCTCTCATTGAGGAGGGTAGGGCTACGGAGAAGGGCAGGGGTGCCAGGCTCCCTCACCACTGCTAGCAGCCCAGGGCATTTGGAGCTTCCCTCAGGGGAGGTGAAAGCCCAGGACATTGTCCCGGCTGAATCATCGCTCCTGGCCACACTGCTCTGATGGGGAGGGCAGAGAAGGTGCAAGGGAGAGTGGATGGTACTGGCTGCAGTCCAGCTTCTGGGGTCAGGTCCTCTCATGCCAACAACAGGAACAACCAAGCAAAGCTTGAAGGAGAGAGACAGGCACAGCACTGGTCCCCCCACACTCCTGGAATGCAGAAGAATACCCTTAACCTTTCCTCTGATTATTCATCTAGGTGGAAGTCAGACCTACCAGTCATCAACCATGTATTGCCTTTGGATCTCCAGACGGGAACGGCAGCTATTTATTGACAGAGGTTGTCTGGGTCTCACATACAGGACTCATTCCCTCATACACACATCGGCTTTCACACGAATTACTAATCTTCCCGGGGTTTTATTCAAAACTACTGTGCAGATGAAGGAGCTGGGGTTCAGAGAGACGAAGTCACTTTTCTAAAGTCACACAGCTAGCAATAGGGAGCTGGGACACAAACCTCACTCAGCCTAGGTCCTGCAGGTGAATCACCCAGCCATCTTGTTCCCACACGAAACCCTAACTCAGCAAGTCTACACGAGGCAGACAGCTCCCGGGTGATGCCAGCCTGCAGATGCCTCGACCTCCCTGCACCCACTTCCATCATGTTTCCCAGGTTGCACCCCAAGGATGGGTTTGTGCAAATGATTTCGTAGGCCTTTTATTTCCAAAGCTGGGGTACGCATGCGGCTGCCTCTCTGCCCCCCAAGAGATAAAAGACAGATCCTGAATGTGCACAGCAGCTGGTTGCACAGATTGAGCCCCTGCCCCCAAAGAGATGTCCCTCCCAGGGGTGGCAGCAGGAAAATCTGGCACAGCTGGTTAACATGTTGACATTGCAGAAAATCTCTGCCCTTCAGCCGCTAGCTGCCTGGACAGACAGATGGTGCATCTCCCCAGGACCCGGCTTCACCAAAATCTTGTCAGCTGAGTGGCTGGCTGAGGTTTCAGCACCTGTTTCCCAGACACCACCGAAGCCCTGTCCAGGGCTTCCTACAGAGGGAGGCTTAGCCAAGGAGGAGGAACCTGCAGGACAGCACAGGACCGCTTGCCACCAGGAGGGGACGCACACTTAAAAGTCAGGGGCTTGGTGGACACGCTTTCCTGAAAGCCTTTGTTCCCTAGGCTCCTGTTAGGGTGTGGCTCCGAGCTGGACAAAGTGTCCGGGATCACCTTCAAGAGACCACCTGTGGGGCAGAAGGATGGGTGTGTCCGTGCTGTCCCTGTCCAGCTGAGGCAGTCCTTCCAACATCTCTTAAGTGTGGGATGATGGAAGTAAGAACTGGAGAGGAGGGTGTATTAATCCCCCAAGGACTAGCCTCTGCCCCAAGATAAAGATGAAGCAGGCTTGGCCTCTGTGTCAGTGTTAGCCTGTTCCTTCCCTCCTCTTCTGCCTCCTACAACTTTCTCCTTTCTCCCACACCGTCCCAAGTATCATCTCTCCAAGGCATCCTCTTCAAAAAACTCCACAGACTCAAGGCAGCTGGACCCAGGGACCAGGAGAGGTTTTCCCAGGTAGCCTGGACATCATGTGCATGGCTCATAGCTCTCCCCTGAGAGGCCCAGACCCATGAGGCTGTGGAGAGTGATGGGGAGTGAGGCCGCCTCTGCTCTCGTCACCATGCCAGGGGCTGAGGGCACCCACCTCACTTGCTCTGAGCACCCTGGGCCCTGGCTAAATGAAGCAAGGAGGGATCAAAATAATGAGTTGTCTGGACTGGGGTTGGGGGTGCAAAGGGAGAGCTGGGTCTAAAGCTGGGGGCCAGCCTCCCTACCCCTTCTCAGTAAGGAGGGGAAATATTCATTGAATGGAAAGGAAGCCAGTCCTCTTCTTCCACCATGAGAGGTCCAGGGATTGAACTCAGGGTTGGTGGCAACTGCCTTTACCTGCTGAACCATCTTGCTGACCCTTATTGAATGGAATGGGATGGATGCAGGGATTAGATGGGTGGATGAGAAGATTAATAGGTGGATGGACGGATGGGTAGGAAGATGAATGGGAGGATGAATGAATGAGCGGGCAGATGAATGGGAGGGCAGATGAATGAATTGATCCACACTCAGGCCCCTTCCTTCAGCCTAAGCCCTGCCCCCAAATCTTATCTTTGTTTCCCAGCCTGGGGAATCCACAGCCAAATTCCCACACAGCCAGGCTCTCTCTGTGTCCTCTAGGCTACCGTAGCCCTCCTGGGGGAGGGGCAGCACATCCCAGACAGGAAGCCTGAAGGAGAAAGAGAAACCTTCTCCTCCCAGTGCTTACAACCCTTCAAGGCCGGGAGGGGAGGCAGGGACGTCAGGACAATCGATGCACGGAGAGGAAATGACTCCACAGAGTGGCCCAGCCAGCCTCTGAGAGAGCAGGCCCCACCACCACCTAAGCGGAAGAGGCACATGTGGGAGACCGGCGGCTGAAGGGGGGGTGGCAGCCCCGTCACTGCCAGATGTGGTCCCTCAGCATTCCTGAAGAGCCAGCGCTAGGACCACGTGACAGATGAGAAATCTCAGCCGGCCACTGGGGGCGGCGGAGGGGAGACGGGGTGGGGGGGGCAGCTTTAAAGCCGGCTCAGTCCAGGCTGCCTGAACCAGGGCCAGTGGCTCCCCCTCCTCCATCAGCTCAAAATGACACACAGACGCAGGAAGGAGCCCATGAAGCAGGGCTAAGGAGAGGGAGAGGCAGAAACTGAAGCTGAAGCCACTGGCAGAGGGGCTGACTCATGGGGCTTTCATATCCTGAGCCGTTAGAGAAAGGCTCAGCAGCACCGGGAAGAAAGTGGGTGCAGTCCCTGCAGTCAATTAGAGCACCTGGGCCTGGGGGGAGGGGGGTTAGTCCTGGAGCCCCTAGGCTGTAGAGACAGAAGTAGCAAGGCAGAAATGAAGATATTCTGAAAATGAAACTGTGTTCCTCAATCTGACTTTCAGAGTATGGAAACAATGGACCCCGAGAAATGGCAATTTCCCCAGGAATCTCAAACTGGAACAAGGAAAAGGCCACCGCCAGAGTGGGGCCTTGTCTCTTGGAAAAGGACTGCACACAGTTCTAACAACTGTCTGAGCACCTTACAGGATGACAGTGAAGTCAAACAATGCTGGGCCGGAGTGGGCAGGACCACACTCTGTCCAGGACCATACGTGTGTGTGTGTGTGTGTGTGTGTGTGTGTGTGTGTGTGTGTGTGTGTGTGTGTGTGTGTGTGTGTGTGTGTGTGTGTGTGTGTGTGTGTGTGTGTGTGTGTGTGTGTGTGTGTGTGTGTGTGTGTG
>PVIU01000075.1:0-110000 GCA_004026605.1 Ondatra zibethicus
CCTTAGAACGGTCACATGTCCAGTCCCTGTATTTGGATGTTGCCTTGTCATTACCCTTAGAACGGTCACATGTCCAGTCCCTGTATTTGGGTGTTGCCTTGTCATTACCCTTAGAACGGTCACATGTCCAGCCCCTGTATTTGGGTGTTGCCGTGTTAGTTTGACTCAGGCTCACCACTGTCTCACCTGTGGATTCTTCTCAGTATTGACAGTTTCTAGAATTTGAGAACAAAGAAATGGAGTTGAACCCGAGCTTCCAGAGAAGGCGACTGGTGCTGGCCACACATCTAATTAGAGTGACTCTTGCAAAGACTCAGCTTGTGCTTTGTGCTAGTTTGCTTAGTTTTCAGTAGAAAGGAGGCAAGGTCTTGTGTTCACTTGGTGATGATTCCCTCCAAATTATTCAGAGCTATACAGCTCTTGGAATGAATAAGCCATTCCCTTCATAACCCTACACTAGTGTCTTTTAAAGCTAACGGAGTGTCTCCACCCTTTCATTTTAAGGTTTCCATATTGTCTTTCCAGTTCTTTATGGATAGTCACACTCTTTTTTCCTTTGGCCAGCTCTTAGAATTTTTTTCTATAAATTTACTTTATTGGCTTAATAGCATATTTTAGAGTTCTAAATCCTCTTTCATGAGGTTCTTCCTGCCTCTCATTGATTGATACATGAAATTACACTAAGAAAATCTGAACCTTTTAGCATGAAATTCAGTTTATGGGTGGCAAGTGAATGTCTCTAAAGTAGAGTTTTATCTCCTTGATGGACTGATGGCTCCGAGGTGAGGGTAGCAACAGCGGAAGACCTTGAGGTCTCAGAACACCCCACTCTTACATCCTATCTGTCATCCTCCGTTAATGGGTTATGTTGAGATCCATACACATCTGCAAGATGAAACCACTTTTAAGAACTGTTATTCCAATGTCTTCATGGAGACAGGAGTTGTAAGAGTTAAATTCAAGTGTCCAGTCACCTATTTTTGGCAGCAGATAGCATTCCTTGCCATCTTTCAAAGCGCAGAACTTTCTGTCAGGAGGTTGGTGCCTCAAAATATACCATTCACTCTTCTGATAGAGCAGCCCATGTTCACGTTCCTGCGCCTATCTGAGTCTGTAACTAGGTATGATTTTTTTATACCTTAACATTTAAAATGATTATTTAAATGTCATCTTAATTATTTATAGTGAATATATTTTAAATATGTAGTGGTTAAATATTTTGATTTTTTATTGTCATTTGTAATTACTGCATAGTCTGTGTCCTTTTGCACTTCTGACCATGTTGAATTTATTACTAATCCTGATAATAGAGACATACTGTGTATGCTGAACAAGCATGCAATTCTAAGTGGAAATAAGTTGTTCAGCAAATATTCTTGAGTTTTCTGTGTGATGCCGTGGGTTAAGAACTCGCAGGTTAGAAATGCTAGATAAACAACAAAATATTTCAATGAATACTGCTTTGTTTGTTTGTTTGAAGGAGCTGAGTTTTAGTTTAGACATGTTACGTCTGACATGACAGCAAGAAGAAGGGATGACAATTCATCAAGGAAGGGGGGGAGACTGACCATAAGCTGGTGGTGCAGGTTTAAGAATATCTTGCCTGTAGTGTTGTTTCTTTGCAGCAGTCAGTATGAATAAGCACAAAACTTAGACAGACAAGTAAACGTGGCTGCCATGCAAGCTGGAACCTGTAGAAGGTCAGATACAGAAAATCACCTTCACAAAGCTGTCTTGACATCCACATCCACACGTCAAGGCACTTGCAGGCGCGCGCACGCGCGCACACACACACACACACACACACACACACACACACACACACAGCGCAAATAATGATCATTTTTAATTAAAAAAAAATCCAAACCTCTCCAGCATGGAGTCCACTCGCGCTTCTCCTTCTGAAATGATAAAAAATTAAAGGCCACACCAGAAAGACCGCAGCATGTGGAATAATAGTAACCAACCGAAAGAGTCAACGCAATACATTCAACCACAGAGCAGAAGGAGAGAAGCAATTATCAGCAATGAATCAACAAGTAGAAAAGAGCATAGCACAATTATATTCTGAGAGGACATAAAAGCATGAACTGAGGGAGACAGGTTAATTGGGAAAACGCTTCCTCGGGGCAATGGAAGCTGTACTAGGTCTGAAGGAAGCAATGGGTTTGAGTTAAAGACAGGGGTAGGAGGGGAAGCCTGGATGAAGTGACTGAATGACCTACTCAGAGAGGAAGTGACAGACCAGGCCTCATTTAAGGAAAAACAAATGGTGTGTTTGTTTGCCTCTAGTGGAGAACCTGTGTGGAAACCACACAGATTTCCTCCTAGAGAGGCTTAGCAAGGGTGGAGGGTGGAGGCAGGAGTGGTAAGGAAACCTGAATGCTAATTGTGCAAAAGTACAGAGATTTCTTAGCGCAATTTTCTTATAGTTGTTTTCTAAATCTAATTATTAATGAGTTACTAGTGAATAGCCTCCCGTTGTCAAAATTACATGGAAGTGTGTGCGCTCCCTCCTGGCTGTTGATCTTCCTTCTTTGTATTTAGCTGTAGACACTGCCTGATTGATAGTTTATTCTTGGCTAAAATTCTGCATAAGGCTTTGAAATATTATCTTGCCTAGCAAACTTTAACAGTTGCTAATGTCATTCAAAAAGAGTTGAGCAAAATATGTTTGTGAAACATACAGCTCTTACTGTCAAATTATTTCTGAAGAGAAAGGAAAATACCATGGTATTCTGATATTTATTGAGTAGAAATCCATAAATGTTGTCAGGGATTTCATCAAACTGATGCCGAAAATAAGTGGGAAATCTGTGCCCTCTGTTTTAATGTCTGTTTTGATGTCAGTTTTCACATGAGCCTCCCTACTCGGCTGTCCATATGGGACAGCCGCCCGTCACAGCCCTCTCGGCCTCAGATAACATAACCCAAGCTCAACTGCTGTGGAGCAATGCAATTATGAATTTCTTAAGGGGAAAAAGGGAGAGATAAGTTCAGGGAAGTCAGCTACCATGGTACATGGGTAGTTCTGAGCAGCCAAAGGGTTAATCAGATTTTCATTTTAGATAGTCGCCTGAGTAACAATCAGAGAGCCCAGACTGTATCTTTCCCATTTGTGGAGAATGTTTAGATTTACAGAGTAGCTTAGCTTATTATCTACCTACCTTGATTGATGGACAAAGCTTATGTTAAAAACAGAATAAGATTCATTTTTATAATATTGCAAAAAAGAGTAAAACCTAGAAAATGACGTCACTGCTGGTCTGTGGCACAGGAAATGGTTGAGTTTGAACCCTGGTGTGACAGGGCTTCCAGAGAAGTAAAACTAGATGAAAGTCAACATTTTTGCTTAAGCTTTTAGTGAAAATAAATAGAGTGTCCCAGAATTTTATATATAAAACCTGACTTGTAATATTATGAAAAATCAGATATCAATTTCAGTTTTATCTCAAATTACGCCAAGCTCTCAAAAACCTATTTGCGTATACTGAATATCCAGTGGTAGTCATTTTTTCCTCACAAATGCAAAACTAAATCATATACAAAAGTAAGTGCTTTCAGAATATCCAAAAGAAGGGCTAGTGTTGCTAAACATGTTGAAATCCTTCATTTTTACTACTGTTCAAATAACAAGAAAACAAACTTGACACACTGCTCTACCCATGGCCCCAAGCCTCACCTGGAGAGGCAGATTCCCTAAGGGCAGAGAGAGGCATCCAGTCTGTTTGCCAGGGCCTGGCCTGTCTGGAGCAGCTGCTGCCAATTACTGACAAGCGCTACTCGGTGAGGCCATGAGATACAGAGAGCTTTCCGAGCTCAGCGCTTTCAGAAAACACTCTTTGATGCAAGAAGTTCACAGTTGGTGGGTTCATTCTGGTTCCAAGTAGTACTCTGCTGACCGGTGAGCCTATCCACAGCTTCTCAAAAGTCAGGGTAGCGGCCTCTGGGGCCACACAGTTCATACAATATTTATAGACAATTTCTGTCTCACTTTTGCTTGCTGTATTAAAACTACCCTACACATATCTCCTGTGTCTGATATTTAGCCAAAAGAGCCACTGGACATACTTATGAATAAAATGAACAAACATACAAAAACTAGGAAGGTTTTAGACAGTATGTGTTCAGGGTTAGAGAAATGATGAAAAATATTTTGAAAGCAAAAATTAACTTATAATTAGAGATACATAAGTAACATGGCAGTCCTTCATTCATTAATACCAGTTGAATTCCATTTTTTCTGAAAGCTAATCCACTGCATAAATGTGTGGATGTGCACGTATGCCTTATAGTAAATAGGAGACAAAAATGGCAGACAGGTATAAGAGTTGATACTTATAATCCTAACACTCCAGAAAATGAGGCTGGAGGGCCATGAGTTCCAGAGCAGTGTGAACTACATAAAGAAAGACTGTCTCAAAAAAACCAAGAAGGGAAGAGGAGAAGAAAGGAGAGGAGAGGAAGGGAGGGGAGGGGAGGGGAGAGGAGAGGAGAGGAGAGGAGAGGAGAGAAGAGAAGAGAAGAGAAGAGAAGAGAAGAGAAGAGAAGAGAAGAGAAGAGAGGACAGAGCAGGAAGACTGAGCAAAACACCTTGTTTCACGAATACTCTGTAAGAGTCCAGAATTAATCTTAAATTAGCTGTCTGTTGTAGGGGAGTTGAGACACATAAACTCCAAAAATCATGTAGAATAATTGATAATTGAGGATCTAAAAGTAAGGAATAGAGATGGGAAAATCAGAAGATAAATCACATTACAATTTTCCCTATGATCAGGAGAATGTGGAACCATTCTTTCTCCAGTCCCTTAACACAAGGTCCTTATTCGTGGGCACAGAGATTTATGTGTAATTTACTCTAGATTATGAGATTAACAACCGCCTTTCTTCTAACCTTGGGAGCTGGCCTTTCATGATGTCAGAACTGTGTCAGCTCTTTGCTCAGTTTAAATAATATTTTATAAAGAAAGATAGTCAATAGGTTCAAGTTTTTTAAAGGATTACAAACTGAAAGTTGAGGAATACTAGAGTAAATAAACTAACAGAGTCTATTTACTGTATTTCAAATGAGAATTTTGTCACCGGAAAAGATCTCTTTCACTGCACACGGTGAAAGTGCATTTATTTTCATACATGTTATGCTAGATTCCAAATGAAGACATCAAATTGAGAAATAAATACCCATAAATGTTGAAGAACCCGAGGGGTCTGCAGCCTGTTTTGTGAAAGGAAACACACGTATTTGAGTTCTAAGTGTGTTTTTTCCAATGATCTTGGAGAGTTCATTTCTAAGTATGACTCATTTCACACTATTTTATTCTAGTTTAAGTAAAGAACATCTTCAATATAGTCATCTAGTAGTGCTGTTATAATGATGTCATATAATCCAATACTGAAAAATAAAATCAGATTGTTGACACAAACTGTCCATAAGTATTTGGCTAGTATGTGAAATATTTCTTTAATTTCCAATAATATATCTAAACTTGGTTCTTTATTAGGCAGTCTCAGAACGTTATTGTCTCCTTTGATCTTCCCTCTGCTGAGTCACTATGCACACAAACTGTCTATTTATAATATTTTAGCATGTGAACCTGGATCTTATAAATGAGAGAGAGAGAAAGAGAGAGGGGGGATTCCCAAAAGCTACAGTAATATCAAATAAGACCATTCTCATGAAACAAAATAAAAGGAAGTTTTTTTTTTTTTAAGTATCAGTTGTGGCTAGGATTGTAGCTCACTAGCAGAATGCCTGCCCAGCACATATGCAGCTCTGAGTTTATGCCCCAGTACTACTAAATTGTGTATTGTGGGACAAGCCTATAATCTGAACTACCCACCAAGTGAGGCCAGCCTGGGCTACATGAGACTGTATCTCAAAAATTAAAATAAAATAAGCAACCAAAAACAGTAGACAAAGGAATCATTTTCCCATCTTCTAAAGTCATGGAGGAAACTTGGAATATCACCAACTGCTTTGACATGCCAGCCCACCAACACCATCTCAAAACTTCTTCCTCAACATCCAAATGGATGTTGCAATTAGTTCTCTTAATTTTTCAGCTGAGCTGTTGGTTGCTTGGGGGGGTTTTATTTCCCCAGCAAAGCATCCACAATCTAAAATCCTAAGACATCTTGAAAGTTCCTGCTCTGTTGTGAATTTTACCACTCTTCACTTGTACTATGTATGACTTGCACATTATCTTTTGATGGATTGATTTGCCTGTGCTAGCCTTCAGTTTGATTTAACTAATCAAACAACATACACGCTAAAGGTTGTTGTGTGTATAAAATGTCTTCTACTGGTTGTTTATGTCAAGACGGACAAAGGGCTGCTGAATGGTAAGAAGTGCTGCTACTGAGTAAGATGTGGAGAAAGAAAGAGAAAGAGAAGGTCAGGAAGATGAAGAGGGAGAGCTAGGGTTAGAAGAAGGAGAGAGGAAAGACAGAGGGGGAGGACAGAAGGGAGAGAGAGATGGAAAGGGAGAGAGATGAATAGAGAGGGAAAGAAAGAATAGAGAAGGGGAGGGGAGGAAAGAGATATAAGGTAGCCTGGGAGAGAAGGTAAAGAAAGGTGGTTGAAGGTAAGGAATTGGATGGAAGGGAAGAGGAGTCATGGAAAGAATATAATATCACTAGGGAAGATGGCTATAAACAATATGAATCATTACTGAAGTAAATAATGAAATAATTACATCAAAAACGAATGGATTCTAACTCTAACCAAAAATGTAAGGGCTTTAGGTAAAGAAAGAAGGAAGCTGGGTACTGAGAAAAATAAGAAAATAATTTTGGAAGAGAACCATGCTGGATGGTTTCTTTAGATTTTGCTGGGAGGTAGGGCTAGGAAGCAGATGGAACAAGTTCCTAGATGCCTGATTTGCCTAATTGAGGCAAGTATCCTGCCTACCTGACCCCTGTGCGTGGACTCCATCCTTGCAGTGGTCATTTGTCTCCATGCTTACCTATTCACTACAGATCAGGGTACTCAGCTTAAGACTATAGAAGGAATAGCAGAACTTGGAAACATTCCATGTCCAAGCAATAAAAATAGTACCATGGGAACAGATTAGGGTTCCAGAATCTCAAATCATATTGCTTGAGAAATAGAAGGGAAAGTTGCATCAAAAATAGAAGTAAGAAGACATGATTTTTTTAAGGCAGGAGGGGATTTCAACTTCTAGCTAGAAGTCTGGCTTTGCTTTGCAAAGTTGAAATGAAATGAATCTGCACCAGAGCTGGAGACATGGGGTAAGATTTCTGTGATTAAGTCTTTGGAAACTCGCAGTTGAAAAAAATGGTCACTGCTAGCCATTAATGATCTGCAACCTGGCCCTTAATCCACCTGTTCCATCTCAGATCTTCCATTTTCTTCCTACACAATTAACTGCAGGGGCTTTCATTATCCTACGAGATAAGTAACAAGGGTGCAACATGTTACTTAATTATTACTTAGGTCTTTCAGCCTAGATCTTCTAAACATGAGCATTCAAAAGCATTTTCAACCTGTGTCTTGAAGTATTTGCATGTCTTTGACTTAATTCTTTTTACTGATTTCCTAAAAAGAGATTTTTTAAAAATGCAATAGCAGTTCATCAATAATTTTCTGAAGTTTGCACATTTCATATAAAACTTTCAGGGACCCACCCCTCCTTAAAAATCTCAGTCGCATTTTGTATGATGTCACAGTATCTTGAAAACAGCTGAGGAATTCTAATGCTGTCTCTTTGTTTACCGATTTTAAGATCATTATGCATACTCTAATGCATAATTATAATTATGCATTCATGCTGTTACCTGTGCCGGCTTAGTTCGGGAATAGTGTGAAGCAGCTATCTCGGAGCTACAGGCTGTTTCCCATCACTTAGATTCTGATCAGAGCTGTTTGTTGAGTCTTATTGGAACACTGGCTGTCTCTGCGCCAGTCCCAAGGCTGGACTCTTCTTTTTACCATGAAGTTTCCCTCCCTGCCCTTTCGCCTCCAACTCTTAATCTTTGCTTTTAAGACAGGGGGGAAAAAGCTACCAGATAGTTTGGGTTTTTTAAGTGTTTAGTCTGTTCACACTAGTTAAATGAGAGGGATTAAAAAATTCTTCAGTTTATGTATACTCCACATTTAGCATTTTACATTATAAATGAAGATACCGTCATTTTTCATGGGTAAGACTTAACTATCAACTGGCCTTATCATTAGGTTTACTTTAGCATTGCTTAAATTAGTCTAGTGCAAAATTATCAAACTTTCTTCCATATGTTGTTGAACAGTGTGATCTGAGGGAAAAAAGGGAGTTGCTTTATGTTGCGTCCTTATCAACACTTGGAACATATTCATCCAGTGGCTATCTTGAGACCGTACTTTCTGTGGCAGCAAAGGGGTTGTAGTAACAGATTTCATTGAGAAATAGGTCTTCCTCAAATACCGTAAAAGACTTGGGTATTAGAAAAGAGCATTTGACTTAGTCATGAAAATATGTGCTTAAGCTCCATGCTTTACTGGTGGCACGTTTTCATCCAAATGGGACATTTTGCCCACAAATAGTACATACAAACAAGTTCATGTACAAATACACATACACACACACACACAAACAAACACATATGCACACACATCATTTTGCCCTGTATACAAAATACGGCAAAGCAAACTTCTAAATTTTGTTGTTGCTGCTGCCTTTTTCTTTCACACAGAATTGGGTTAGAGAATTCTATGTCAGTGTGAGTTAGAGATACATTTTCATGATCCTCCAGTGTGTGAAAGTCCCATGAAAGACTCAGCAGAAATGGGTGTGGTTTCTAGAGGGATTCCACCTTTGTTCCTATGAAGTGAAGTACTCTTGTGACATATTTAACCCCACTCTGTTTATTTAATGTTGTAAGTGTTGAAGGACACCATGAATTTGTATTTAGCATCAAGAAAAGGAACAAAGCTTGAGAGGGCCACCTGAACAACCGGGACCTCTCTGTTGCCTGAGTTCCTCACACAAAGGCGAAGAAGAGGATCCTAGGGTCAGAAGTAGCTCAAACCGTTGAAGAGCCCTTGTTTCTTCACTCATAATTTGCTCAGGGAACTCATCCATTGTGGCTCAGGGAAGTCAACCGCTTACAGACACTTAGAATGAAGCTCAAGTTTAGTGAAGGCACAGATCCCTTAAAAATTGGAGAAATGACATGAAGCAATGACACTTTAGGGAAAAAGTCACAGTCTCCTTAGCAATCGAAGACTGTTCTTTGATTTGGACTTGTTTTACTTTGTGGAAGGTAACAAAGGAGACAAGAAAAACATTAAATAAGTACATCTGATCAAGATAATCACATTTAAGACATTATATGCCAGCGTACAATATAACAAAATCACATCTTCAAAATAGTCTTACTACATAAAGAACTCTCAAGTTAGAGTTCAAAGTAGAGAATTAGCAGAAATAGGAATTCAGTGACCAGAACTTTTGTCCTGCTATGTCCCTAATGCCTTACAAAGCAGAATTTAGGTCTCATGATTGCTAATAAAACTATAGGCGGAAGTAAGAGGGGATTATTGCATTGTATGTGACTGTGAGAAAGATTGTCTATAAATTTCTAAAGATTATTTGAAAGAATATTAAAAGACTTTGGAATAAGGAAATGATTAAATGTGCAAGGATATAGATATAGTTAACCTAATTTAAACATCATACAGTATAGTTAAGTTACATAATACCTTTTATCATTAATAATATATATATTTTTGTACTTTAATGCATGAGGTAAAAAAGAAAATACAACTATGAAATTCAGACTAAAGGAAAAACTTTTTTATTAAGTAAAACTTTTTTATAATGCGAGTTATTATTCCACTAACATAGAAGGGTCATCAAATTTATGTCATTGACATAGCAGTGACAAGGGGTCTTTTTGGCTCTGACTAATACAGTAAATAGATGATCAAGTAGGAAAGCTCTTATACTTTTTGTCTATTATATGTTAATCTGTTGATATTGGGTAATATAAGTTCAACAGATATTAGATCTTATTCTGTGAAAGGGTGTCACGTAGTCCAAGCTGCCTTTCTACTTGTTACATAGGCATACACAGGCCTTCTGGCAGATATTTGATAATTTTTACAAATGTTGCTCCATTCCTCAAGTCAAGGCCCACAATAAGCATAAAGAGCACTTTGTACTTTTGTTGTTGAATTTAACATTCACCCCAATGAGTCCCTAGGACATCAAGAAGAGAGCTGATGCTCAGAGAGCTACACCTGCCTGACCAAATGCACACCCCATGCAGCCAAGTTGGAAAGCTGGCTTCAACTCAAGCAAGCTGACTCTTAGGCTACAGTGTTGTTTCTCCACGAAGACTACAAGGGCATGAACCAAGATTCCTCCTTCTTAATGTCATGATTTCCATTACTTTTCAGAAACATGCTGTTGTGAGCATTCAATGACTAGTATCTAAATTATAGTTGAACATTTTGCTTTCAATATTTAGTCAAAAGAACAACTATGGCACAATTTTTTTTCACATCTACTTTATTTCTACCCAATTCTTCTCATGAGGGATCCTTTTGACTTTCCAGATTAAATTTCCATTTTGTCCAGCAGGGGAAAGGGCTGTGCTTGGGTTTTAGTCCAATCTACCTGTGTTAAAAACCCACCTCATCAAGTACTGAATACCCATGCAGATAAGCAGTATATCCAAAGATTCTGAAGAAAGGAAGTGCTCTGCACTGCCAAGGGCTGCCTAGACTGTCCTCTACTCAAACTACACTCAGATACCTTATCAGAGGTTAGGTGAAGTCACCTATGTTTGTGAAGCAACAATTACACACCAGGGAAGAATGTTATTCTGTGTGTATTCTTGTGTTACCAGTGCAGTTTCGTATCTTGAACCTCATATCATCCTGGATCTCATCATGAATTCTGATTATGAATGGAAATGCTTATAAGGCTTTTTTTAAAAAAAATCTGGTATATGATACAATCATTTCTATAAGTCTAAAAATGCCTAAAGTCATGAAAACACAATATTCCAAGGTATTACCCATTTTTCAATATTTTATATCACTAAGTAGACCACATTTGGTCTTTTCCTTTTACTTGAAGCCTCGTACTGATATTTAGCATCTCAACTAGACTTACAAGACCCCAAACTGTGCAAATGTGAGAAATAATTCACCACAAAAGCTATAAATTTCACAGCTCAAGAAACCCTGAAGATTATTAATGAGGCGCCATGCAATTAGCTTCTACAAAGTACAGCAAGACATCATGCATAATGTAAAACAGAAACTGCTAACCAGTGGCTCGTGCAAGATCATTTAAGCTAGCTTGCATGAGCAGGAAGAACTGATATTAAGCACACTTCCTAAGAAGACCCTCAGTGCCCTCACACTGTGGAGAGAATTCAACTTCTTATAGGTTACTAAGAAGAAAACAGAGGACAGTTCATGGTTAAGGACTTCCTAGCAATGAGTACTTGGCTAAGTTATTTAGATTTTTAGACTCTGCATATTTATCTATAAAATAGATATAAAGGTATTTTATGGGATTGCAAAAATAATCAGTTTAGACAATATAACACCTAAACTTTTAACACAGAGCTGCTGCGTAATAAATGCAAGAGAATAAATCATACATTAGGGAAATATGTGACTTTTGAGTCAGCTAGAATTACTATTTTACTGGGAATTCTAAAAGTTTGAGAAAACATGTTTCTTTAAGGGTAAGTAGAAGCATAAGCTAAATGTTTATAGGGACTTACATACCCAGTACTGTTAGTATACATTACATGTATGAACTCATTTGTTTTTCAAAATAACCCTGTACCACAAATACCTTTGTAATTTAGATTTTCATGTTATGTGTATGTGTGATTGCCTCTGTTTATACATGGGCATCACTTGCATGCATGGTCCCTGTGAAGACTAGAGGAAGGCTATAGAGCTTAAGGAACTGGAGTTACAGTCATGAGCCAACTGGTGGGGATGCTAGGAACTCAACCTAGATCTTTTGCAAGACATACAAGTGTTCTTAACTCTTGAGCTTTCTCTCCAAACCCATAAAACAATCAATTAAACAATTAATTCTACAAAATTTTGGTAATTTCTACAAAGTCACACACTTCCTGAGTTTAGGTACATATGGTATTCACTCAGTCATTTGCCTTTCACAGACAAATTTTTAAGCCACCTTTGAATCCTTAATTAGTAAAGTGTATTAAATTAGTTGATGAACATTACTTAAAATATGAATATTCATCTGGCTATTGTAGTGGTTAATATTGATTACCATCTTGGGAGGATCTACAAACATCTAGGGGAAAAGCCTCCAGCAGAGTAGAAAGGCATAAATTGATATATTGATCATAGGAAAAGGCTGAGAAGCAATAATCTGGCATTTAATAGCTAAACTCTTAATATGCATCTTGAAAGACCATTATGATTAGATTTGAGATAGAACTATAAAAATATGGGCCATGTTTTATGGTATTTCATTCCTACAAATGAGAAACTTGAATGTGTTTAGCCAAACTCTAACGTTAGCCACATAACTATCATTAAACACCACTCTATCCCTTACATAGACTAGCAATCATTTCTCCTTTGTGAGTGCACTGTCATTACTTCATGGGTCATGGAATATGCATTGCAATTTCCAAGTGTATCAATCATAGGCTTGAATATAATCATCTTGATTATTAATATTGATTTAAGTAATCTATGTGAGTGCTACTTAAGTATTATTGTTAATATATTGTGAACATCTAGGGGGAGCATAAGTCATCTGTCTCTCCATTCTTGAAGTTTTCTGTGCAGAGCTTATTAGTAAACTTCTGCACACATGATGACCACAAGTAATTTTCATAAAAGCCCAAAATGATTATTCAAATAACTGAACAGTAGCCTTCTCAAAACAGAAGCAATTGAGATAAGGACGAAACTAGACGTGTTGGGCTATTACTAGTGGAAATGAATTTACACATAATGTTCCATTATTGACAATGCAAAAACCACATTTAGACAACACAAACAAATTTCTTCCAAACTTTAAGTTAACTCATGTGTAACCAACAACCATAAAAACACTGATATTGGTACTCAAACCTTAAACTTTAATCAATGCCATAGTCTGTTACTTTAACCCAATTTAAACTCACTATCTAGCATATACATTGATGCTTCTATTCACAGCTGTTAATTTTTAAGAGAACATGGTAGGCTAAAGACAAGGTGTGATATTGCATAAGTCTAATCCTATCACTCAGAAGGCTGAGGCTAAAACATCTCCAAGTTCAAGTGCTGGCTAGGTACATAGTAAGACCTTGTCTCAAAAAGGAAAAAAAGAAAAGAAACAGTAGCCAAGGAAGGAAAAGGGAAAGAAGAGCAGAAAGGAGATGGGGAAGGGGGAGGAGGGGGGACAGATTAGAGAGGGAAGGAAGGAGGGAAGGGGATGGAGGAGATAAAATAAAGGATAGAGAGTTGAAGTAGACTTACTAAAGTTTGTCTCATATGACTGAGACTCATATGCCAAACATCTTACTAATAAATTACTTTTTAAAAAATTCATGTTTATTCTTTGCTCTTCATTAGAAAAATCATGTTACTGAAAATTAGCAACAACAGAGAAATATCACATTAGAAAAATTGATCCAGATGCAACATTAACAAAGATGAACCTCATTTGACTTCACAGCATGCCATTCCAGCTCCCTATGCATGGACAAGCAAGCTGAATAGCATCTGGGTGTTAGAGTCATGGAGCGCTAGAGCTTTGCTAGCTCTTCAAGAGGGAAAGCAAGGTAACCCACCTCAGTGAGGTGGACACTTGTTCCATAAAGAACAGCTTTACAATAGTCTTTCCGCGTGTGTTGGTTAGGCAAAATTATTCAAAACCTCCCTCAATACCAAAGCCTTTTAGATATCTGAGCCATTTGTAACACTCTTGTAAACAAATTGTCATAGGATTAATATAAGCTTTGCTCAACTGCCCTAATACTCTTACATTTCTGCTGAATTCTTTCTGAACCAGAATTTAAATAGCGTGACAATATTTTTTTTGTGGGGAGGAATATACCTTTCTGAAATATACAGTTACCAATATAATACCTAGCACTAACTTTAATATTGATATAATTTTACCATGGAGAGGACTTATTTTGTTGTAGGAGAAAGTGGGCTGCTTGTCATCCTGGTCGCCCAGCTAGCTTACACTCAAAATAGTCACACAGAAATTAATTAAATCACTGCCTGGCCCATTATTTCTAGCCTCTTATTGGCTAACTCTCACATCTTGATTAACCCATTTCTATTAAATCTGTGTATCACCACGTGACTGTGGCTTACCAGCAATATTCTAACCTATATCCATCTCAGGCAGGAGATTCATGGCATCTGCCACACTGCCCTTCTTTCTAGCATTCAGTTCTGTCTACTCCACCTATCTAAATTCTGCCCTATCAAAAGGCCAAGGCAGTTATTCAACCAATGAAAGCAACACATAGACAGAAGGACCTCCTACACCATTATTTTTCTCATTTCCATGCTTATTTTAATACAAATATTTTAACTTAATTATGACATCAGAAATTTTTAAGTTCTAAATACAAGTAAGCTCATATTAGTCTAAGATAATAGATATTAGAATATTAGTAATTAAGAGAAGAATATATTTGCTTGTTGCAGCTTTAGTATTATTATATTGAGACCCTTTTCTCCCTTATGACTGCCCCAAATGCTAAGAATAGGTTGCAGATGAGGGCTTAGGCCCAAACAAATCATTTGTATTACTCCCTCCAAGACTCATGGGGCACTGGAGAAGAACAAAGATAATGTAAAATCCAAAAGACAGGGAGGAAGGCAACAAAGCCCCATCTCTATACTGGGATTTGGCCAGTGGAATCAGGATCTCAGAGCAGCTGCAATTGCTTTGCCTGGACCTGTAGAAAACATATCTTTTGAATCGGGCTCATGGATGGATCGGGCTCAGGGCTTATGTGACCTTGTACTGCTGAGCGTGAACACTTGATGATGATTGGAAAGGGTGCCATGATTATCAGTTATCTATGCACTAGTGTACTCGCTGGACTTTCATGGATAGCTCCATTCACACGACCACCCAGGTGGCTGTACACACAAACAGAACCAAAACAAAAAGACAGAAATTCAAGTAAGGAGATTATAGAAGTGGAGGTGGGTAGAGGAAGGAGGGAAAGAGGAAGAAGGGGGCTGAGAGCAATCAGAATACACACACACACACACATATGCATAAAATTGTGAAAGAAAAATAATTAAGAAAAATATTATTAGCTGGGCAGTGGCAGTGCACACCTTTAATCCCAGCATTCAGGAGGCAGAGGCAGGCAGATCTCTGTGAGCTGAGTTTGAGGCCAGCCTAGTCTCCACAGCAAGTTCCAGGATAGCCAGGACTACACTCAGAGAAACTCTGTCTAGATAAAACGACAACAAAAAATGTATTATCTCTCTTTAAATAGAAACTAAGATTAGCTAAGGTGACAAACCAACAACAGCAATAATAATACTAACAACAATAATGAAGCTATAAAATTAATTGCATGTGTGGTAGACTACTTCATGAGGGATGTATAGCTCTCAGTATCAATATGCATACCTCTCAATAGGGTAGCTTTGAGCAGGGCATTTATTCTCTCTAGTACAAAATGTCTTTGGGTGAGTTCAAAGATAGATGACTGAATAGAATCAACATTAAGTTTTTTAACCTAAACAAGCCAATGATAGTTTAATGTGAATGTATATCTAGTCCATATACTTCCTAGTCTTCAAAACCCCTTCATTTTGACCACATCACTTTCTCTGAATAGGCTCAAAACATATAACATTTAATTAAGATAGATTCCATTATTTATTTATTTCTTCACCAGCAAGAATAACTTTTCTTCAACACATCGAAGATCGGTGGGGTTGGGTTTCTGTATGCATCTTCCAGGGCACACTCAGAATGTGAGTTTGGCTTGGGAGGAAATTCTATAGCAAATGTCTCTTAAGGACAGTATTAACAAGCTGTAAGGACATATGAGATCATCTTACACAGGAAAAAAAGAGACCTCCAGAGGTTAAGTGGCTGGCTCCAGGTCACATAGCTGGCACCAAGGCTCACATGCTCCTGACCCCTGCCATAGTTTTCTGTGACAGTCTTCTAAAAGGAAGGCTACTGGAGAGCAATTTGTTGTTTTGGGTTTTCTTTTTCTCCTTCTTCCTTCTCAGGGTTTCAGCTCTGACACTCTTTTGCAGATTGCATTAGGTGCAAGCCCAGAAACTCTGCCAGGAGCAAAACAACACTCCTTAAACACTCTGTGACTCCCAGAGACACATAAAATAAAAAGGGTGAAGCTAATGGTTGCCAGCTTGTAGGGAGGCACTCCTATTCCGAGCCAAATTGATGTGAAGAACAGATGAGGCTGTGGGACTGGAGTTGGCAAAAAGAAAGAAAGATTACTTCAGTCTTTCTGAAACTGAAAGCAGAATATCTATCTGGATACTCTAGGGGTTATTAATTTGGTAATTTTTTTTTCACACTTGAAAAAGTGAAATTTTTCTATTTTTAGAGCTGATGGTTTCAGCCCACTGTGTTTGTCTATTCATCGCCGAATGGTTATTCTTATTTGGAAACAATTTACTTTAAATAACCCGCATGCATAGAATTATTTGTGTTTTGCTTTGAACAAGATCATTATTTTTTTGTCCTGAGATTTCTATATTTAAGCAGTGAGTTGGGTGAAGAGAAAACAAAGCAATGTGCCACAAGTGATAACAATTATTTAAATTATTGGTGCTCAGAGATAAACTAACATACAGCATACGGATATAGTAGGCAAGGATTCTATCATTTTATTCTATAGCGATGTTTTTTAAGGTCTCTTATCATGGTTGACATCCCACATCCCACAGTCAATGTGAAGATGCTTTCTTAGGGGAAATCCTCTGGAATTCTACTCTCCTGGTATCCATAACAGATATTTTATAGAGTCACACTCAAGAAAAAATGGGATTATAATGATACCTTCATGAAATGCCTCTCTCCTTGCCTAGCAGAATACTGCAATGGATTTAACAGAACATCACAATTGTCTTTCTTGTTTGCCCAACACTTGGATCATCTAATTTCAGAGTACCTTTGGGTTCTTTTTGCTCAAGTTTGAAAAATACTTAGAGCACAACAGTTTTTCCAGGTAGTACAATTTTGATATATTTTATGAAGTTGGTTTGTTATTTGCCAAACAGCAAATGTAAGTAATATCATTCACTTTGGTATGAGTTTGGAAATTTTATTAGTGACATGTTTAAATGATTATACCTCTTCTCCTAAGCACACGGATACTCCCCCAACATACGCGCGCACATGCGCACAAACACACACACACTCTCACACACAGTAATTCAAATCCTGCTTTCATAGAATCAAGTACAGACATTCACAAATTTTGCCTTTAAAATTCTATATTATATGTTTTTTTTTACTTGAAGGTACTATTTTCTTGATTGGAAAAGTTAAATTGATAATTTTGGGGGCTATGTGACATGTCTAATGTTACAGAAAATATAATTCTATAAAGCCTTGAATTGGAACTTTTTATGAATAATTTTAAGTTATTTGCTCCCACTGAACAGATTGCTGCTTCTTAAAATTCAAATTCATTGTCTTTAGAAAGGTCAGACAGTAAAAAAGAGAGTGGTTAAGTGTGCCCATTACTATAAGTTTGAGTGTAATCAACTTGAATGTATATGTATTAAGTGAAATTTTTACTATGAAAAAAACTTGTGTGGTAGTAAAGAGGAAGCTATATGCAGTATCAAAATTTTTATTTGATTTGAGAACAATTGAATTCAGATGCTGGTGATGGGTGTGTCATTCAATTTTATAATGCCAAATACAAAGTATAAAGTTTTTCTCTCTTTCTCTTTATGTGTGTGAATTTGTGTGTCTCTCTGTGTAGCCCTGAGTGTTTCTGATTTTACTACAAGTTTAATATCTGTTTTAATTTTGAAAATTTTCTATGCCTAATATCAAATATATCATTGAGAGAATAGTAAAAGTTATCAATTATTAAGATAGTAGAATATTGTCAGAAAGGCTTCATATCTTTTTTACTGACTACACAGCTATGGAAACAGCACCAAGATAATTTTCATCACCATCAACCTTTATCTAGTGGCAAAGGCATAAGATATTATAACTGTGTTTTTACATGTTTCCCAAACAATTTCCATCAAGCAACAGTTGCAATCCTTTCTCAAGGGGTTCGACTCTTCTTATACACAACCCCTTCCTGTGACTTCTAGCTCTTATTTTGGAAATACTCAACAAAGTTTTCCAGCAAAATTTGGAATCCCTAAGGCAGCATTACCTCATCAGTTGCTTGGGTTAGAATTCTCCTCTGTTCTTTACCTTTGGGCTGTCTACTTTTATCTCCATTAACCTTTTGGCTCGACTATAAACATTTATTGAAGGCTACCTCCTTTGTCGGTCCAGTAACTCCAAAGGTTAGTGAGCAGAAGATGCCAGTCTGACCTCTTTTATCCACATTAGATGATTCTAATTATTCCTAAGAAGTGACACTTATGACCCATTTTGTCCTTGTCAAGTTTGTCTAGTTGTGAGCTGTCTAAATGTGAAACTCTGGGTTCAAACCGTGTCTAGAAGTGCAGATTTATTTTTTAACTACAATGTGGAGCTTCAAAAAGTGTACAGTTCTTTTGCAATCCAGTTTAACTGAAATTAAGACTCCTTTTATGTGCCTTCGATTATTGCTGAAAGAGCTACAAATTAAGCACAAATTTTAACTGTCAAATCTCTAACTCCACGGGTATTTCAACGTGGAAACTAAAACAAATGAAATTAAATTAGGATGAACTAATCTTCCCTAAGATTAAAAGCATCATGATCCTTGGAAAGTCACTCCTCAGGCTCCGTGACGGTCAGCAGCTGCAGGTTCCTCTCATGAGCGTCTACTTGAAAACTTGGGCAAAAGCAAGGGGCATTGTTAAACACCATTGTTTTATAGGCTCTGTTCTATATGGAAATAACGTCAGTTCTCCTCCTCCTCTTCCTCGTCCTCCTCCTACTGCTACTCTGTCCTTCCTCCTGCATCCCCCCTTCTTACTCTACTCTTTGTTGTTTTCTTTTTGTTCATTTGGTTGGATTTTTGGTTTTTCGTTTTTTTAATTTTTATTTTTGGAGACAAGAGCTCGTGGTGTAAAGCAGACTATCCTCCATCTCCAAGATGTTCTGCCTCAGCCTCCCAGGTGCCACACTTCCAGATGTGTGCCCAATCCACTTTTATCCACCTCCAGTCGCCCAGCAAAGTCTCACAGGGCTGCAGCTTTTAGAAGACTCTTCAACACATAAAGATGGGAATGGTGGAATAATATTTTTGAATAATATTATTATTGAATACTAGCATTGGCTATTGCAATACTAAATGGGATAACCAGGAAGTTCTGTCCTGACTTCTATGCTAACCACTGCAGACACTACCAACCCTCAACAAATGGGGATTCAGGAAATTCTTTTGACATTTCAGTTCATTTATTAATCTAGACATTTAGTAAATGATTGACATGTGTCTAAATATAGTATTGAGCATTACGATAGCTCTCTTACATACTAAAAAGTTGGAATAGAATGCACATTTTGAGCCAGGCAGTGGTGGTGGTAGAGACAGCCTGTCTCCGTGAGTTCAAGGCCAGCCTGGTCTACAGAGCAAGTTCCAGGACAGCCAAGGTTGCATAGAGAAAACCCGTCTCAAAGAAAAAAAATAAGAACAAGAATAAAAGAATGTCCATTTTGGAGATATGCATTCTAAAGTTTAAAATACTTAGGTGGTTTTCCAGCCAGGCAACCCACCAGCAGCATGGGTAAAGATTCCCAAGTACATCATCTTCTCCCTCACCTTGACTTTAAACAAACTGCAACTGCCAAGTCAAAGATGATACCAGACATGGTTGTACAAACCTAAGTCTAGAATCAAGGACAATGCAAGCACCACTAGGTATTTAGTGCCATTTTGAGAAAGGAACATCCTACGGTGTTGTTCCACCTAAGAAACATGTATTTTATTACGTTGAATTTGAGAAAGGAATTTTGACATTTTTTTTAAAAAACACAGTTCAGTAAACTGAATGTGGTTTTTTTTTCCTTACTTGATTTTACTGTTTAAAGAAACTACCACCAACAGAGGCTGCAAACCTCAAATTACCATTTTATAATTCTGTAGGTCAGAAATCCAATACAGGTCTCAAGGTGTCCAGCAGATAGGTTTATTCTTGGAGGTTCTAAGAAAGAGTCCATTTCCTGGAGGCTGGATCTTCCATAGCTGTAGTGTTTTAGGGTGTGAAATATCAGTTACTATCTCTTCCTATGAACTGAGGACAGAGCTGCCCCCCTTTTTTTTGTGGCCTATGTCACTACCTCTTTAAAAGCAGGTGCAATAATTGCAGGTGAAATCTGTTTGCTTGTTTGTTTGGTACAGGGTCAAACTCTAAAGCCCAGGCCATCCTGGAACACACTGTATGGCCCATGGTGTCTGGTGGCTCACAACAATGCCTCTGTCGCAGCCTTTGGAGTGCTGGGATTGCAAGTGTGAACCATCAAGCCCAGCATCTGAGAATCTCTTTGTTTCACACTTTTGACTTTCCTTCCACTTTTCAGGTGCTCCTGTGTTTTGAATGAGATTATTTGCACAGTTTAGGACAATTGGCCCTCTCCTGGTCCTAAATTTCTAACTGCATCTTTGCCAAAGAAGGCAACATAGTCTCAAGATCTGAGGCCTCTGAGCATGGTTTCTTCAGGACCATTTTCCTCCTGCCACGACTTTCAGAAGCACTCTTTTTCTAGTCTGTTTTTTCACGTGTCCACTTTGTGTGTTAATAAATATTTCCCTTATGTCCTTCACTGAAGAAGCCAGAGTGTTAAATTCCATGAAGTTTAAAGTTTCTAAAACCCTAGAATTTCTATGAATCCTCATCCTAGAGTGAGGCTTGAGGAAATGAGCCTAATGATCAAGGTGGATTTTATTGCTATTTTCTATACATGGCTTTTTCTAGAGTGTCCATTTCCTATAATCCTGGATAACACCTTCTTCTCATACTTCGTAATCTCCTTTGAAGACAGTCAATCTCTCCAAAAGTTGGTTTCTTCAGGCAGAAATTGGCTCACCTCCTCAAAACCATAATAACTGCTCCCATGATAGTTTTTATCTATTTATTATTTATGTTACAGCTTCGGGATAGCTTTCAGCTAGACCTTCTCATACTCTTGCTTCTTCCTTGCTGGTGTGGAGTAGAAGAAATTGTTTTTATTTCAGTCCAGTTTCTTAAATCAATTCCTGCCCATGCTGAAGCATGATATATGTTTATCAAAGTCATAAGACATACAGTGCTAAACTTATCATTCAGAAATGATATTCATCAACTATTTTTGCTTGAGTCACAAAGTCATCTCTTAAGTCTTAGCTTTTTAGGGGCAAAATAGTGGGCCAGCAGGGTATAATTATCTGATGTTTAGTAGTTAAAAAGCAAAAGCAAAGCATCGTTCAGGTGAAGTGCTTAGCAGTCCACATGCAGCAGGTTTTAAGTAGATGTAGAAACTAAATATTGTCCCAGTAGCAGTACCTGCTAGGAAGAGCCTACCATCCTTGCTCCTCAGAAAATCAAATGTTTGATGTCACTTAGAGTGACCATATTGGGGACAAAAACACCAAAGACACCATCACTGCTCTCTATCAAGTATTTGACCTCCAAGAAATTATTTGATCATTCAGGTTTGACACCCTTATCTGTAAGTAAGACAGAGCAAGTGTCTAACACACTGTCTCTATACACAGCACAGATCACACTACTCTCCATGTTCCATCTGTGCAACTGTTTCTATTGGCTGTGTCTGCTTAGAGAATTAATCACAAAGGCTTTTGACTGAGGTATAACTTCCTTGCAGCTCTCCCAAGCCTTTTCTCCCAAATATATCCCTTTAAGCTTTCTATTTATAAGTAAGAAGCCCATCAGGGATGATTTTGAGGATGAAAGTTAACCCACTCTTTTAGGAATTTGTACACACTCAGGAAAATTCTAAAGATCTCCTTAAGAACGTAAACCACAGAGTTCCAGGACTGAGTGTTATGCACACTGTTTTCTGACATATTGTTCAATATTTGTCCACAGGATCCCAGTAACTCCACATTCTTCCCAGAAGCTGCCTCTCTGGTATCCCGTGAGAATCTATAGGACAGACATTTCCCCCTTGTTTTTAAATGACTCCTGTTGACTGGGATTTCTGTCCTGCCTCTTCCTGCAGTCGTTCAGTCCCAAAGAAATACACAGAGGTCTACATTAATTATAAACTGGTTGACCTGGTAGCTCAGCTTCTTATTAATTAATTCTTACATCTTATATTAGTCCATAATTCTTGTTTATGTTAACCACATGGCTTGGTATCTTCATCAGTGGGGCATTCTCATCTTACTTCCTCTGCGTCTGAGTGCAGTCTGCAGATTTAGACTTTCCTCTTCCCAGAATTCTTCTTGTTCTCATTGCCCCACCTATACTTCCTGCCTGGCTACTGGCCAGTCAGCATTTTGTTAAAATAATACAATGGACCGTGTACAGATGATTGTCCCACAGCAGACAATTTTCAGTTTATGAGCGACAATATACCATGATCCTTTCCACATTTTATTAAGCATCTGGCATCCTCACCTGGATCTTTCATAAAAAAAGACACTGATTTTGCATCCTAAGAGCAGTACCGAATTTGCGTCATTCTGTTTCCATTCGTGATGCGAGTGCAAGGTCAGGGTATAGGCAACTGACTTATTTACCTTCCACTAAGATTTCCTGGAGACTTTACATAATGGAAAGGCCTCAGGTTTGGTGTTCAAGAAGGACACTGAGGCAGGTTGTCCTTTTGGTAAGGGAATTATTAAAAGGGTTATTAGTGCCATAAAGAGACAAGCTGCGCATAGTATGAGCTTTTAAAGGGAGGTCGGACCCTTATCACTGAGTAAGGGTGCCAGGACATTCTAAGCTACCCAAACCCTTACACATTCCTGATCTAGATAACATTTCAGACTTGTTTTAAATTTATCCTTCACGGCTGAATTCTTATCAACACTTTGTTCTGTAGTCATTGCCTTGCCTGATTCAACTGTTACTTAGCGAATTGAGGAGGCCTCTGTTATGTACAGTTTTGAACATGGCTTTGCCATTACCAATCGATTGGTATGTTGTACGCTATCCCTGCTGTTGTGAGGGGAGTGAAATGGGTTTTCCAGATTCCTGTGGGGTCTGAAGTTGCCAGTGTACACAGAAATCCTCTGGGGACTACTTGTGAACGTCGATTTGGGGGATTCACGATAGCGCACAACATGTGAGGAAGTCCCAGGATGACGGAGATTTCTCTGGCAGAATCATATCTAGGTGAAAATGCAGTTCAGAAATTACCTCGAGACCCTTGTATTGTCCTCTGTGTTGTGGTTTCCTGATATTTGATACACAGAACACGGGCTGTCGAATGATAAGTCTGAATGCCGATTTACTGTAACTCACCCGGGAAGCGCCGTCTGGCTGAGGCGTTCCCACTCGCTCCCCAGTTTAGCTCTTTACGTGTAAATTTATCAAACGGGTTTTAGAGGTAAATAATTTGGGTGCCAGCTCCCAAAAGTATTGAATCTTATGAGAATTAGATTTACCTCTCTTTGGTATGTTCTTTTAGAATGGTAACCCTGGCCTCCCTGCCTGTTTGTTTATTTGGGGCAAAGGGTAGCTCATGGTTTAGTCTCTCTGTACTTGATTTATTCAAAGCTGCTCTTTTACAGTTTCCTGGAGACAATGCCCGGTGGGTCATTAGCATCGTTATTATTGTGGCAATAGTCAGACGGCATATCCACACTTCACTCAGGGTGGTTGGGTGGATTTCATTATTCATCCCAAAAAAGCACAGACTCTAATACAAATGTCTCCCAGGATAGAGCTTTGAAATAGATACTGATTCTCTCAATTCTTTCCTGTCTGCTTCAAGAAATCATGAGATGCTGTTCATAGTGAAGCCCAATGTGTCTAAAGTTCACTTCTACACACTCTGCTCTGCGATGAAAGTCACCTGTGTTCTCTTGACAACTCAGAGCCACAAGAAATCTGCCTAATTGTGGAGATTTGATCCAATATCATGGGGGGTGGGGAATCCCAGATAATAATTCCACCATTCACGATTAGTGAAAGCAGTAAACCCTTGGAGGGCTCCTGCCATCTTAATAAGGCCTTGGGTTACGGTTTGGGCGATTTAGTTGTTTGTTTAAATGAAATGATCAGTAGAGTTATCATTCGAGTTTTAGATCAACAAGAGCAAATGGCATCTGTTTGTTGTCATTCCGCAGAAGACGAAGGCGCAGGTCCCCATGGTGCTGACTGCTGGTCCCAAGTGGCTTCTGGACGTGACTTGGCAAGGAGTGGAGGACAGCAAGAACAACTGTATTGTGTACAGCAAAGGTAACCTAGTGCTCCCTTTCCCCTGTCTCTTTAGCGGCACCGGAATCTGAATATCGCGGCCCTGCTCCCGAGGAATGGGATCGAGGACCAGGTAGAAATAGAGCCTCTTGCTTCCCCTTTCACTCATGACCCTCTCCGGTCTGTGTTTTCAGGGAAGCTTTCTGATTTTTACTTCTGTGCAACATAAACAAGAAGAGTTACCACTAAGTTCATTACTTAGTGCTGTGACCCTTTGCTAATGTCATGTGTGAGTGGTTTCGTCGGTGTCTGTTTCCTTTACTCTTACTCCTGCCTGGTTTTATGAAATCCCAGATTCCCATCTCGGGTATTACTAAGCAAAGATTGTATTCATTTTGAAATTTAGCAGTTTTTGTCTAGAGGCATGCTTCAGGGGCATTGCCTTGCATCAGATTCCAGAAATCATGCAGAATGGGGGGGGGGTGTTGAAAATGAAATCTTTACAAAGACCAAATGCTATCCCGTAGTGCTTTGCGAAGAGTATGAGGCTAATGGGCAAGAGGGAGCCTGGTGGCTTGCAGAGTGTTGCCTTTGATTCACTCGGCATGACAGCAACCTAGCCAACCTCTCGAAGCTACAAAAGGATGTCATGGCACATCATGAGACCACTTTCATTGAGACAGGAATGTGTGGTGGAGTTTGGGAGGTGAAGTGGGGGCCTTGTAGACGGCTGTGTTTTCCTTTAAGTTTCAGTCTCTAGCTCAGTGTTCTCACAGTGAAGTCCCCAGTCTCACTCTGTCGTGAATATTGCAAAACCTTTCGCTTCTCATGTTTCATTTCTTTCAGCTTTCTTTTTTTTAAACCAAATAGACCTACTGAGATCAAAGATGTGTTTGCTCATTGAACCTAGAAACCATGAAAGCATACAAGGGAGCAAGCAAATAAGCACCCCTATCAATATATTAACATATAAAACACTAATCATAACATCAAAGACTCTTAAAAACTTGCTAGAAACAATTACAACTTGTTCCTATAATCATTACAATTTGTACATTTATAAGAGGATTGCCTCCAAACTACCCTGGGCCTTTGAAAGTTAAAACACCGGAAAGAGGGAATTTGCAAGCTAAGAACACAATCTGCACACCAGGATCTGATTATATTTCTTTCCCATCTATAATTGCTGGTCACAGACCCACCAATTTTCTAACCTGAAATCTCTTCTATAGTCTGATGGGATCTTTTAACCATAGGAGAAATGAAAATTCCCTTGAGGGTGTGTGTATGATCTGTCAACACAGAGTATACTGTGAGTCAGTTTGTAAGTCCCCACACTCAAAATACAAGTATGAAAGAGTTCTGGGTGTCTAGGTCCCATTGTGAGGTTAGATTTCTGCTGGCCAATAATAACTGAACTTCACTGTGTGGTTACAGTTGGAAAAAACAGTGAAAATGAACCTTCTCTGATGTGATCTAAACCTACCATATTTATATCTGGGATTATTTTAGGAAAGATAATTCTGAATTAAACTTCTAATTCTATAGTCATTTCAGTTGAGTGCTTTAACTTGAACATTGAACACAATTTTGTCTTTGTATTATGGTTGTCTATTCCTCAAATATTTTGGCAATAACTAAGTTCTGGTTAATGGATTATTAACTATCAATCACCTAGCTCATAAAGCATAAATCAACTCTAACCATGTGTTAGAATTACATACACATTGATAGCCACTAATTTTGAACTCCCCTTAAGTCCTGTCTTTAATGATCTTTTACCAAAGTATGTACACTTCTGTCATTGCCTGTCATTGTTTTTCTTGTGATCAACTATCGTATGTTCCAAAAAAGGAAACACAAGGAGCTAGCTATTTCTTGTCTCTATCCCATCAATATCTATTTACTGCAATAAGGATAATGTTTTATTCATTCTCTGTCCTTAACTAGGCATGCTCTTTGTACAAAATGAAAAGAAGGAAGGAAGGAAGGAAGGGGGGAGGGAGGGAGGGAAGGAGGAAGGGAAAGAGGGAAGAATGAAGGATAGAAGGAAGGAAAGTCATATTGATTGATGAACTGGATAAATGATGAATAGCTGCCAATCATTGTAATAGACATCTCACATAAAGTATTGTTAAATGACAAATGACATAAATTGCTGATGTCGTTGTTTCTCTTAAGCTGCAGAAGGTTATCTGCCATTGTTTAATTTATGACAATTCAGGTACTAGACCTGCAATAAATCCTGTATTGCAACCTTTCTTTCATCTCCTACAGTGTAGCAGATATGCATCTCCATTTTACAAACAATAAATAGGAGAATTAGTAAGTATATATACTGTGTTTATGAAGCTAATAAACAATAAATATTCACATAGCTTGAGGTCAAGTTGTTTACACTAAAAACTACCCCCTCTCCATGAAGATTTGAGACAGCCCAATGAGCTAATTCGTCTTCTCTTCCCTTTACATGTTTCAGGTTGAGACAGGCAGTATAATTGTCTTTAGTCAAGCAACCTAACAATGGAGGCAAATTTCAATACAGGTTCTGGCAACTCCAAATCCTGTGTTCTTTGTACCACATGACCCCACCTATCCCCATTCAACTACTTCATCATAAGTTCCCTCAAAACAGCTAGACCTTTATGCCTAAAATTCATAAAACACATATCTTAAAGTAGAAAATTTCTCCCCAAATATTCTGTAGAATCCTACAAATGAGAAAGAGCCCTTAACTAGACATTTACTACCTTCTATAATCTTCCTTGAAAACTCACTATATATGTTGATAGTAATCCTTGGTCAATTACTGCAGTAAAACACCCAGCCATGTGAAAATGTATTTTCATCTCTCCTCTCCTTTTGGATACTAGTTCTTCCCTGAGGAACAAACTTGGGGAAACCATTGAAGGCTACTCAGATCTCAGGGCTTCAGAAAACTGATTGCCTTAGGGTGTGGGGAACAGAGTATCCTGGCTTTTTCCTAGGTATCATTTTGGTCATGGAAAATGGAACTTTATGGTCTCCGTCTCTCAGTGCAAATGTGTACATTGTGGATGTGTTTTTGTTGGGACTAGAGGGAACAATCTGCTTGCAGAACTGAGATTGCAGAGGTATGCTGGATTTAAGGGACAGGTTGATGCAGTTGCTCACACTTTATCCTTCTGTCTACTTACGTCTTCTGACATTCCTTCCTTGTGTAAGTAGCAAGCAGCATCATTAGAGATCTCTGGTGGTGACTAATTCCAGACTTGTTTTGCCAGCACAGGAATGCCAGTGAAAAGAATGCAATCTTGGGTTTTTAGTGACACCGAACCAGGGACTTGCTGTGGCTCTCACCAGCGTACCTAAGTCATATTAGACTGAGAGTATTAGCCTGAACTGAGCCAGTGGGGTCAGGAAAAATTGTTCCCTAAATACAACCTGAGGGCTGCTGCCAGGGTACAGGTTCTCCTGTGGGTGGCATCCGGGGACCCGGAAGTATGGATTATCAGTGTCAAATTCCTTAGAGCTTTCAATAAGGATAAAAAAAATACATAGGTTCCCAATGATATGACTGTGTGTGTTCCTTATTTATTTTCTGGCCAAATACTTACACAAACTACTTAAAAATTCTATGTCAATACCATGACCACAGGACCCAACTATCTCAGAGCAAATCAGCAAATACAATATAAATTCTGTATGTGTAGCATTTTGTAGAAGTGGTTTAACTGGGAGAGTTTTTGTAGTATTTTTTTATAGGATAAAAAGAGGCTTCATACTGTTAATATTTATGACTAAAACTTACTTAAAATAATGTTAAATACACCTAATGACAAAGTTCATTGTAACTATACAGCTTTCATTTTCTAGGTATCTATAAAATGAATATTTAAAAGTCAAACTTTTGTCACTTAGAGCTGTTCGACAAGCTATCATTCTGTTTAGTTAAAATAGAAAATAAGACAGTTTTGGGCATTCACATCCTAATCCGATATGTTTTTACTGTCTCAACCATCCCATGCCCTTCAGACAGTGAAAGACTAGATTTGGTGGCCATCTGTTTGTTGCCATTATTCTTAACAGACCCCAGATAATTCTCCTATCTGAATCTCTTGAAGCAGCCTATTGGACAGCCTCATCCTGCAGTTAAAGGGAGCCCTGCTGGAGAGTGTGCACAGGGCAACCACTGAGTGTCACACATCTATTCTTTTCTTTCTGTGGATTGGGAAGCGTGGTGACTTTCTTCATGCTTGAAAAAGAAAGCTCATTAGATATTCTGAGCATTCAAAACTAAACTTTTAGTGTCTTCCACGTCAGTGTTTTTCAATTAGTTCAGTTTCAATGTTAATTCTTCAAAAAGTTATTTCTAAACCATCCACTCACTAGGTCTCTGTACTAAGTCAACAACACCAACCAAAAGAATGAGAAACTATCAAGTAGCCCTCATTTCCCTTTATCACAGTTGCTTTATATGTCAGTGCATGGTATCATTATAAATGAAATCTCCACATGGAGTCAAGGACAAATCACTTAGCCTCTCTAGATAGTGGTTTTCTTAGCTATGTATGTAGAAGACTAATGGATTCTTGGTGGAATTTTTATGAAGAAGGACCTAGACACTAGACACTAGCCTGTGTGTCTTATCATCTTGGATACCATCTCTTCAACCACGTCTGTTCTGGTGGTCAAAAGTATATGTAAGAATGATGATGATATGTAAGAATACATGGCCATCTGTTGTTTAAGATGAAACAATTCCATAGTTCTTATTCAGTAGCAACAAGTCCACTTATCAAGATTTCAAATATGTCACAAACTCACAGACCTGAAGCCTTGCCTGGGCAAACCATTGGGTTTGTTCTTAATTGAGCCCATAATATATTTTTCTGATTTTGACCTTTAACCTATTGATTTATGTACTTACTTATATATTTGTGTGTGGGGGGGGGGACATGCACACTGTGTCATGTATGTGGAGCTTGCAGTAGTTGATTCTCTTCTTTTGTTTTTAGGTTTGAACAACTGAGCTTGGGTATTTGGGTTTTTTGGCAAGTACTTACCTACCATCTAGTTTACCTAATACTTTTATTTTTAATGAGAATCCTATGTAAATGTTAATTTGATGATTAAAATACTGATGCTATTAATGCTAATAATAGCTGTCATCAGTCATTGTTTTATTTCTACTCTATGCACTATTCTCATTATTTCCACACAATAGCCTGTTTATTGTTCCAATATATACATGGTATAAACAGCACTTTTCTAGAAAAGAAAAAACAAGTTCAGAGACAGAAAACTCCATGACACAAATAGCTCCTATGATAGGAAACTGGTCTTTCTTCCCTTTCAAGCCTAACTCCATGACAATTTACACAATTGACGTTGCTTTCGAAGCCACCATTTAAGAGGCGAAGTAAATTTCTCTTTGCTGGAAATTGCATACACATTTATCAGTGAAGTTATTTTTCTTTCTTTGTTTTGTCTTGAAAGAGACAGTGGTCTAGAACAGAGGCAGCAGGGACCACTCCATTTATGTTCATCTTTGTTAGCTCTAGGCAGCAACAGTGGAAACTCATGTAGAAGTTGGCATTAATATCATCCTGGGCCCATCTCCGAAGTTCTAACTTGCACTCATTGTAGCAAAGTACTCATTTAGTCACACGGTTAATATATTAAGACTTCATTGATGGTCTGCTCTGCTCATGACCCTATATTAAAATAATATTAAAATAATGACAAAATGCTAATACAATTTAGGGTGGGTGAGAATCTTTCAAAAACAAATGTATTTAATTATCAGGACCATGATTCACCTTAAAACAGAGGATCTGCTGGAGTTTCCTAGAACTTTGATACACTGGCCTTGTCCATTATAATAGTCAGTTTTCAAAGTAATCTATAAGCTAATGCTTTTACTTTACCCATAAGCTAATGCTTTTACTTTACCCAGAGGGTCTACTATTATACAAATAATAAAGTAATTTAAAAAGTAAATAGTATCCATCTTTAATGTTGTATTTAAATAGTCAGTAAATTAATAAAAAATGTATGAATGTCATCTCATTTTACTGTATTCTTGAAAGAGAGTGAGTGCTGAACCAAATATTTAGCAGTGGGAATTATAAAATCATAAGACGATTAAGTTAGCTAGTCTTAGAATTCCAATATTGCTTTTTAAATGACTTCAGGATATAGGAGGTACTAAGGTTATTATCTGTTATCTGGAATACAGTGGAATTGTACAACTGGATAATAACCAAACAAACTGGCACAATGTAAAATTACATTATCAGTGTGTTAAAACAAAATTGCGCCCTAAAGGAGTCCACATGCCAGCTCAGAGCTGCAGTGTAATTATGCTTAACTCTGATAATTAAAATACAACGGAGATCAACAGAATCATTTTCATTAAGAAAATTATTAATGACGGTGGTATAACAGTAATTGATTGCAGAGCACCACAGGATAACGCGATGCTGAAAACCCAACATGTTTCATGATCGTCTCAGGCCTTTTCTGCTTATGTTCTGTTAAAATGAGAAATACGTTTTGAGGCGTGAGCAGTTTATTATGCCTGCTCTAAGACTCGGTGATTGGAAAAATGGCTGCTTTAGAAAATCATGGTCTGGATTCAAATGGTCGTTTCTGGAAGGTCTGAAGGTCAAGACAAGCAGCCCCAGTTAACAGGGATTTCTGCTGCAAACTGCAGGATGGCAGAGATCCGGCAGCTATTGGACTCGTGTTGTTTCCATTTCTTATTGTGCGCTTCCTGGTTTATACAGCCGCGTAATGGTTTGCTGATATTATGCTGACCTGAGTCTGCTTACACATTCATAGTCATTATTAATTTATGCTATGTATGTAAAAATAGACTTGTGTTCCTACAAATGTCATTGCGAGTTTGCTAAATGAAGTGCTGGTATGAAGGCCTGTATTGTATCATTAATTATCTCAGTAAATGAGATATGCTAGCATGTGTTAGGGAAGAAAATATTTTAAACCACCATGAATCCATGTATTAGTGAAGCATGTGTCTCTTAGGGGTAGAAACTAAGACTGTTGGCAAATGATAAGAACTAAGGATATATCAGTGTTATGTGTATAAAAACGAGAAATGAAGAGCAGGGTCTTTTGAGAGGTGAGTCACTATCACTCAGAGATGTTAGCTTGTCATTCAAACAGATGATAATGTTGAAAGCTACCCCCAGGAATATCTTTGTCAGCTAAACTGAGGGACAACTCCTAAGAGTAAAAATTTTTTTTGAGAAAGACACTGTAAATAACTTTTTAAACATCATACTGATTAGATGAAATTGTTGCATTAGAGCTCTAGATGAGAAAAGCAGAATATACGGTATTGTGTCTACTATAATTAGAGTAATGTTTAAAATTGTATGCACAGGAAACATATTGAAATAAAATTGCACAAAATTGCAAACGTATTTCTGTAAAGGAGCAAGATGTGTGGCCATTATTTAGATCTTCTTACATTCCATGTTAGAGATGGAACCTAAGACCTAAGACATGCGAGGCAAGCTGTCTAATGAGCAACTGCATTTTCAGACTTGTATCCTATCTTAAAATTAAAACTTCTCCTCTTAGAGTACTTTCCTCATATGGTTTAAGAGAAGAGTTTCCAAATTCAAATCCCTCTGTCTTAACCCCTTCTTCCATTCATTCATTCATTCACTCACTCACTCACTCACTCACTCCTTCATCATATGACACAGCTGGGGACCAAACCCATCTCTACACATATACTAGGAACCTACTGTACCATTGAGTTATTATTTTCAGCTCCTTTGTCTTATATGACCCAAACTGTAGAAAAAGAAACCTTTTTCTCATCTGCAAAACCCTTAGTCCATAGGAAAATCAATGTTTTTCTTGGTGAGATAATTAATCTCTCCTAATACACTTATGGATGAATGCTCTAAAACTTTTTTGTAAGATAATTTTCAAAGTCAAGTCCAGGTAGCTGAATGCATGCTTTACCATGGTAGGACGCTGCGGTGAGGATACAAAATACTGTAAAATAAACCTAGGCCTAACGAACTCATGGAAAGATTTATTAATCAAGTATATTTAACTACTTAAATACTGACTTCAGTCAGTAGGCCATAGTCAAGGCAAGACTCGTGGAGGGTGTGAAGATAGATAGATAGATAGATAGATAGATAGATAGATAGATAGATAGATAGATAGATAGATAGAGAGAGAGAGCTAAGCATTGGTTTGAGAAATGGGGTGAGCAGTTAAAGACCCTAGAGGCTCACAGGATGGATGTTCAAAGAGTGCAGTTCTGTGAGGGAAGAGAACTTGCAAATGAGAGCAGGGATGGGTAAACCAACCGCTCACCATTTGCTTGAAGGATGTCAGGTATCCTTGGTCTTTACAGGGTAACGTTGACCATTCAGGGACATCCATATCAAAATGAAAATTTAGCCAGATCATTGTGTCAAAAACAAGCTTTTACTCATTCATTTAAAAACTATGCTCTGCCAGGCGGTGGTGGCGCACACCTTTAATCCCAGCACTCGGGAGGCAGAGGCAGGCAGGCGAATCTCAGTAAGTTCAAGACCAGCGTGGTCTTCAAGAGCTAGTTCCAGGACTGGCTCCAAAGCTGCAGAGAAACCCTGTCTTGAAAAACCAAAAACAAACAAACAAACAAAAAACAACTATGCTCTGACAAGAAATGGGGTTGTATTCACATACTTAAGGTAGGCAATAAACCAACCTCCTTACTCAACTTGTTATCTGACTCCATTTCCTGTCCTTATTTGCAAGTCAGCTGGCTTTGGTCACATGCGGCCATCATGCTGAACACTCGCATCTACCTCCTAAACTTCTTTCTTCATCACCTTTATCAGCCTGACAATGCTGCTCCTCTCTGCTTTCTCCTGGCTAGCCCAGCCAGCCCCGCCATACATAATACATGTGAAGTGCTCAAAATAGCACTGTGTTAGTTACTCTCCTCGTTCCTGTGGCCAAATACCTGACCAAAAAAGCAACTTCAGGGAGAAAAGATTTATTGAGAGTCTGTAGTCATTTGTCAGAGAAGGGATGGTGGTGAGTGTGTGTGGGGTGGGGGGGGGAGGGAGGTGGCCACATTGCGCCTGAAGACAAGAAGCCGGGGATGATGGTGTTGTTGCTCCTATGCTTTTGTCATGTCTTCTCTCTGCATACCAAGTCTGAGGAAAACTGCTAATCATAGTTCTACATTTCTCAAAGTGCGCTGTTAGATGCGCCTAGTGATCTGTTTCCTGGATGATTCCGAATCTAGTCAAGTTGATAATGAAATTAGCCATCACAATCACTTAATCCATAAAGAGCCCAGCACAAAATTATACTCAAGATAAAATAAACTATTAGCATTTGTTAGCTACTGGGAAAGGAAGAATTGGCTTTCTTTGATGATGGGACTCCAAGATTGACCTTACTTCCAAGAATAGCTGGACAATGCAAATTGGAGTCAAGAGAAGATAAGAGAACTCATGATTGGTGGAATAGTGAGGTGACAGTGGCGAGAACTCATAGGGAGGAGCTAGGGGTCAATATGATCAAAATGCACTGTATGAAATTCCTAAATAATTAACAAAGCCCTGCAATTTGAGAAACCTATTTCCATGGATTTTGTTGTTGTTGTTGTTGTTGTGCTGTGATGCTACGAAAATACAAACAGGTGGTAAGAGTTTCTTACTTGCATTGCTTTTCCACTCAGCCTTTAGTTAATCAATCTAAAGAAACAAAACAGACATCTGTCTGAGTACAATGAATCACATGAGAAAAGCTTCAGCATCAAATGCAAGGACAGGATGGGGAAATAAAAGAAAGAAATGAAGCAGAACAGAAAAGTCCCAATACATCCTCCAAATCTTAGGGAATGATAGCTATATAAAAAGCAATATGTTGAAAAATAACATAGAAGTAAAAACTTGTGGTACTTACAAATATGATGCTTAAAATTAAGAGATAATTATGGGGTGAAATTTGAATAAATTTCAGAAAATGGACCAAGTTCCCACTGATCTTGATCTAGCCATCCTTCTCCATGCCCAGTGACAAGTGCCTCTATCATTGTTCATATAATAACTAAATGGCATTTAGAGTCTTCTTTCATTAGTTTCTTTCCATAGTATCTCATTTATATGCTTTTAAATTATTTCTTTTTTATATTATTACATTATTTCCCCCTTCCATCTCATCCCTCCGAAGCCACCTGTGTTTTATTTCATTACCCCTCCTTATTTTATTTCAAACATTTAAATCTACTCCTTTTAGCTCCATTTCTCACAATTCTATCTTAGACTCCAATCACAGCCATGTATTTAAATGAGTGTGATCCTCAAGTGCCCCTTTCCTGCTGATCTACATCATATTTTCCTAACCTGAAACCTTCTGATTCTTTTACTTATGCTTACAAGTACTGCTTAAGGAAGTGAGCATTGTAACTGTTCAGGGTCCCTATGACCTCAAGAGGATGAGAGTGCTTCAGATCTACTGACTGTTTTCACCTCTGCATAGTCCTAAATCCCACATAATATATGCTCATTAAATTTACGTTATTATTTAAGGTATGATTCATCTTCAAAAGAACAACTTCTAGTAAGTCTGGTATAGCATCAGTAACTGCTAATGAGGAAATCATTTGAAAATCCAGTATGCCCATTGTTGTTTCTTCCACGTCTAGAAAATATTTCATGCCTTAACGAAGCTTTTGAAGTCCTAGGAAAGCAACGCACATAGCATGTATTGTGCTATATCATTTGGCACATGCATATATGAAAGAACTTTCTAAAAAATTAAGATCTGCATATATAGAAAATGCTGTCTTTTCACAGCACTTTGGTTAAAACTTTGGCCCAGCGGTCATGACAAGGTGTTGACTCTCTCGTACTAGTACTTTCCAGATCCTGTTTCCGTCAAAGCAGAAGTTATGTCTTTTGATTTCTCCTCTTCATGAGAAAAGTCACTGTCCAAATAGACTAGGGTCTCAAAAAAGCCAATACATGCAGAAGAGGCGGGTCCCAGTGCCATCATCAATGGCTTCTCAGTCCGCCCCCATTGGCAGCCACATTCAGAGAGTCTGGTTTGATCACATGCTCGTTCAGTCCCAGTCCAGCTGGATTTGGTGAGCTCCCATTAGATCAGGCACACTGTCTCAATGGGTGGACCAACCCCTCGCGGTCCTGACTTCCTTGCTTATCTTCTCCCTCCTTCTACTCTTCAAGTGGACCTTGGGAGCTCAGTCCATTGCTCCAATGTGGATGTGGGTCTCTGTCTCTATCTCCATCCATTGGACGAAATTTCTATGGTGATATTCAAGATATTCATCAGTGTGACTATGGGACAAGGCCAGTTCAGACACCTTCTCCTCTGCTGCCCAAGGACCTAGCTGGTGACATCCCCGTGGACACCTGGTATCCCCTCTAGAGCCAAGTCTCTTGCCAACCCTAAAATGGCTCCCTTAATGTAGATATCTTCTTCCCTGCTCCTATATCTGCCCTTCCTCCATCTCTACCCTCCCACTCCCCCAAGCTAGGCCTGGATGGAGGGGGAGGGCCTTGGACTTCCCACAGGTCAGGGTACCCTGCCCTCTCTTAAGGATGGAGGGGGAGGGAGGAGAGTTAGTGGGGGAGCAGGAGGGGAATGGGAGAAGGGGAGGAAGTGTAAATTTTTGAATGGAAAAAGAAAAAAAAAAAGAAAAAAAGAAAAAAGTCACTGTCTATCAAGTCTTTACTCTGACACCCACATTGAATGCTTTTTATGTTGCTATTGGTGTATAAGTCAATCCTATTTTAGGTGTCTGTTTTTCAACTCAAAAGGTCACCTTATATGTCATGATTTACAGTAGTACTTTGGAGAAGTTATATTCTCATTTGTCTGACATCTTTGTAACTGTCAGACAACACTGAGGTCGATAAGATAGCATTTTGTGGTGTAATGATCATGAATATCCCAACCAAGAGAATGAGTCAAAGATGCAAATGTTTGTATATAAGTAAATAGGTCATATCTATTTACATGGTCTTATGTATTTCCCATTGAAATTCATTTGGAATAAATTATCTTAATCCAGTTTTTACTTTGAAAATCTAGTGTCTGCCATCACTATCTGATATTTCTTGTCAATAAAGATTTTCTAGAATGGTGTGCCCTTCATGTAGTGCTCCAAGTGGTAGAAATTCTATTATTAGCTTCATAGAAACTTATTAAATATATATAATGAGGAGTGTAAGACTTCTAAAGACTGTAAGCAAGTGAGTAAGTTATAGTTTGCTTCTCCAATCCCCCCAAACATAAGTAGCTTCTTTACAAAAATATAGAAATATCAGAGTCTTTTGATGTCAGAATTTGTTTTATATGCATATGAAGTTTTCTGTAAAGCTCCTGCTTGCTGCTGTATTTTAAACTGTCCATTGTTTTTCTATTGTTTCTTTTTAATTGTTTAAGAGTTTCACATCCTCCTAACTTCTCCATCACTTCTCCTTCCCAACTTCATGTTCTCTCTTTTTAAATCTACTAAATCCACTTAGTGCTGACAGTATGTGCATCTCTACGGAACCATGCATTTGAATGTGAGGAGTATCCAGAGCCACATCCAAAGAAAATTGGCTATTTCTCCTCCACAAGTTATCGATGCTGGCTAATAGCTCCGCAGCTAGGGCTAGGTTATCATGAGACCTTCTAACATCCACAGTGAGATTTTGTGTGGGTTGATCTTATACGTATCTTGGACATGTAGTCACAGGTGTCTATGCAACATTACTGCCATGTTTGTGAAACCGCTTTCGGAAGCAGTCATTCACTACCCGCAACATTGATCCCAGAGCCTTGAAGAGAGGCTGTGTGACACTGACATCCAATTGAGAGCTGAGCAAGCTGCAATGCTCTATTCTTTGCAAGCCGGTCAGTTGTGAATATTTATCAGCTGTAGCAAGTCTTTCTCTGTACTACCAGCTCCCAAATAGCTACACTGAGACTTATTATTAATTATAAAAGCTTGATCCTAGCTTAGGCTTAACCAACTAATTCTTATAACTTAAATTAACTCATTGATTTTAAGCTACATTCTGTCATGTGGCTCATTGCCTCACCTCTCCATGCTGCTCATGCTGCTTTTCCTGTGTCTGGCTGGTGAACCTGCCTTTCTTCCTCTCAGGGTCCTCTCTGTCCCCAGAAGTACTGTCTGACCTCCTCCTGCTTAGCTATTGGCCACTCATCTCTTTATTGAACCAATCATAGTGACACATCTTCACATAGTGTAAAGGAATAGTCCACAATAATTGATTGCCATCTTCTGCTAAAGAAACAGCTCTGATGAGTGTTAAGAGCTACACTAATCTATAACTATAAAGATAAATATTTAGAGGGGACTATGATACAATGTCCATTTTAAAAAGTAACAGTATTGGAATCTTCCCAGGGCCTATCACCTAGCCAGTAATAGTACATAGCCCAAGTTTAATGGTACCAGCCATGAGTTTCTTCTTATGGAGAGCCTTAAATCCAATCAAAAATAGGTTATTCCCAAATGATTCATGTCAATATTGCACTAATAGGCATGTTTTGCCAGTATATCATTGTTGTAACTTATAGGATCCACAGATGGGTAAAACTGTTGAGATACTTTGATTGCTGGTATGTTTTCACCCCCAGTACCCTGCATAGATCTTTCTTATACTATAAATCTACACACTAGGAATGAAGCTCCATGATCACCTTCAGTTTGGTTTCTCCATGTCCTATATGACTGAAGCATGTTGTGTCTTCAACAAAAGGGTCTTATTAATATTTCTGAACTGCTGCCAATACTAATAGCAGTAGCTTGTATTGCATTGGGGCATATTTGAACCTCTGCTCTTAGAGCTGTGCTTTTAGTTTAATGGCATACGGTTATTAACTCTTCCTATAGGTTAGCCACATTTAAACTAATTTTTATATGCATATATTTTAAGTATGGGCATCTAGATTAAATGCAGTTGCTGTTTTAGCTTTTTGGGTTTTGTAATTATTCTTATTTTAGAAAATCTTTACTTCATAGCTTTGAATTTTGAAAGTGATATAAAAAACAAGCATCTATTCTCAGTAGGAAGAAATGTTTAATAAAATGCCCAAACAACCTTGATTTATTATGTATAGGTGTTTTATGTTTATACACAGGTGTATATAGTATATTTATATGAACTTGTACATGTATAGCTTGATGTCTAGTGTTTTTCTTGAAACAAGATCTTTCACTAAATTCAACACTCACTGATGAACTAGAGTTGCTGGCCAGAGAATATTAGTGATCCACCTGCCTTTTCTCTCACAGGACTAAGGTTATAACCATGGCATACCATGGCTGGCTACTTTTTCTCAAGTTCATATAGCAAGCACTTTACCTACCAAGCAATTGCTACAGCCTACAACTTTTTGTTTTATTCATGGATTTGTTTTATTTTTGCCACATTAGAGGTAAATTAATCAGTACCTTGAGTACAGGAGACTAGTATTCTATGGCTCACTAAACTTCACCCCAGCCCTACAACCCTGTGCATGCCTTTTAATGGTGTGGGAGGTCCTTCTATCTATGTGCAGCTTTCATTGGTTAATGAATAAAGAAACTGCCTTGGCTTTATAGGGCAGAACTTAGGTAGGTGGAGAAGACAGAACTGAATTCTGGGAGGAAGAAAGCAGAGTGAGAGGGACACCATGGATCTACAGCCAGAGGTAGACGTGCTGAAACTTTTCTGGTAGGCCATGACCTCATGGTGATATATAGATCGATAGAAATGGGTTCAATAAAGATGTAGGAGTTAGCCAATAAGAAGTTAAAGCTAATGGGCCAAGCAGTGATTTAATTAATACAGTTTTTGTGTGGTTATTTTGAGGCTAAGCTAGCCTGGCAGCGGGGACAAACAAGCAGTCTCCCTGCAACATTTTAAAGTATTTAGACAGTCTTTACACACGTACATGGCATTTGGGATCTCTTGTTCCTCAACTCAACTGCTACTACTTGCCAGGTAGAGAATCTGTTTAGTATTCCCAGTATGTTCAAGTTGCAAGTTATTAGTTGATACTAAGATAGAGTTTGTCCATATCAAAAATATCCCTTCTTAAACATTTTATAAATATCTTGTTACTTAGTTTGTTCAGGCAACCAGAAGTGTGCTTCAGCTCTCTATGACCATGTTACCTCAGGCCTAGTCAGTCTACACTCATATTTTAACAGGACCCTACGTAATCCACAGGCCATGAATTTAAGTTTGGGAAGCCCAGGTCTTGTGATGACCAACATTACTTGAAAGAAAGAGTACCTCGTGAGATTGCAACAGTTAGATGCTGGTGTAACCACTCTCAGGCTGAGACTTATGAGTTAAGCTGAGTGTTGGAGACAATAAGAATCTCAATTACAGCATGAGAATGTCATTAAGGGGAAACAAGAGCACTGGAAAGGTTTCCTTCCTCTGTCCTTAGATTGGCAATAGCTTGAGTGTTGTATTGTTTCTTCTCGCACTGCCCCTCATTCATCATTCTCCCAAATGGAATTATAGGAAAGAATATGCCACTGTACTCTACCAGGAACATTTATTGCTCTTTTCCTCTTCTCTCCAACACCTATTAATTTATATTGGGCATTAAACTGTAATGCTGTTTCTTTGCATGGTTAAATGGCCCTTGCATGTTTGCCTTTAAATCAACTCATTGTTATTTTGCTAAACAAAATGCTCAAGAAGTACTAAGGGGAAATACAGACCCATGACCCTTGACACACTCAGAAGGGCTGCCTCTGTCATCCTTCCTGCAAAGCAAAAAAGAGAAAGAGAGGGAGAGAAAAAGCAAATTTGCTGAGCCACACATTTCAAGTCGTCGACAACCCTATCCACTAGAAAACAGAAGAAAATATATATGCTCTCTGTCCTGTCAAAAGGCTTTCACCTTATCTTGAGAGACTGTCAGGGCAGGAACATCAGTGAATGGACAGGAGTCTATTAAATTAATAAGCTGCTGGATGGTGTCTGGAGAGTTATGATGCTCTATAAATCCAGTTTGATCATGGTGGAGGCGGTTTAAATCTGCCGACTTCTAATACACATCCAGTTCCTGGATTGGATTTGAAGTTTTGTGCCAGAGACACAGAGATAGTCCTACAGCATATGAATTAAGATTTATCTTCTCCCCCTTCTCTTCCCTTTTCCCCTTATACTACTTACAAAAATGAAAGCACCTTAGGGATCCCGGCAAATGTTACTGCCAGAAATGAAAGAAGTGTTGTCAAGGTGAAAGCGTGACCTAGACGCCTAAAATCAAACCCTGGTGTTCGATTCAAGCAGCCCCATCAGAGCAGAGTGTGAAAGGTCTGTGCAGACAGAATGATGCCCGAACTTATCTATAGCCTGTTTTATAGTGATGCCTGTCAAATTTACTCGTCTGTATTTATGACAGAAGGAAAACTAATGGTGTCAGATCTGCCCTATAGTAATAAAAAAATCAGGAAATATTCTCACCCTGTTAAATAAAGGCCTCAGATACGGCTCTCACTATGATAGAAGGTTTAGTCAAGTTTTTAGCTTTCGGCCATTGGAAGCCAAAGACTCATGTTTTATTACACGTACTCCCAAGTAAACTGTTAATTTTAGGGAAAGAACAAGTTATTGATATAGCATGGGAAATAAAAGAAGAAATGTACTCAAAAATTATAAAATTCTCCCTGTTAAATAAGTTTATTGCCCTGAGTATGCACATAAAGCAAGAGGAAGTTGTTAGTTCCATGTTTATTTCCTGTTGATAATTGTCCTTATAAATTTAGAGATTATTTTCTTGCTTTGTTAGGAAGTTTGTAGTCACAGGCAGAGCCTTGTTTGAACCAATATTATATGTCCCTTTCAAGCTATTTTTAAGTCATCATTACAACATTTTATTATAGATTTGTCCTGCTTACTGTCTGTGCCGGTGTATATTAAGTCATTACAGGAGCAGGGAGAGCCTTGTGAAAAGAAATTCACCCACAGCTAGCACTCACTGCAGGCAAAGCAGAGGCTTGGACATTGGTCATCAAGTATTAATAAATCCTCAGCGGAAGCATTATGATTATGTTCATTTACTTAAAGGACCATTGAGGTTTCTGGAGCTTAAAGCTTGCTCAGGGGAACTGATGGCTTGGTAGACAAGAGCATCTGCTGCTCCTGGAGAAGACTAGAGTTAAGATTTCAGCGCCTGTGTTGAGCTCCTCACACCTCCTATTATTCCGGGTCCAGTGTATCTGACTCTCTCCTGGCCTCTGTGGACTCCTGCACTGAGACAAACATGCCCACAAAAAGTAAAAAGTAATGCAAATCTTTAATAGAAATAAATGTATTCATATCAGAGTACTGACAAATAAAACTACTTGCATCAAGCCCATCTCTGCTTTTTATCATTCATTTATTCCCTTTTCATCTATTTTTCATTCTTTCATACACGTGATACTTATCAAATTTATCAATGAGCACTCATTATTTTACAGGCACTGTATTGAAAATCAATTCCCCATGCTCATTAACATTTTTGATGAGGGTGCCAAAAGTCATGATGAGCTGATTCACAGGTTTATAGTTTATCTCTCTCTCTCTCTCTCTCTCTCTCTCTCTCTCTCACACACACACACACACACACACCCACACACGCACGCACAACCTGTAGGGTTTTTTTTTCTCTTTGTTTTTTACATAGAACAAAATAAGAAAAGAAAGCAAAGAGTATATGAGTGAAATTCTTGTCATCATTAAAATCATCTGTTCCGGGGGTTTCCTCTTTGACATCTGAAAATTATTGACATCTTCAGTGAAAGTTATTTGAGATGTTTTGCTATAACTTGTCAGTATGTTTCTAAATGTAAACTCCTATCCTATAATAGCAATATACCGCACAGTGCTAGAAAGATTAGGCGGATATTTTGGCAATTACCTAACACACTACGGTCTTCAATAAATCTCATGTGTCATTCTCTACTCCCACAGCCACTGAACTATGTACCTAGCCAGGAAATGCTCATGAAGACAGATGAGTTCCACATTATACCCTACAGCTTTGTGGAACGTAGAAAAGGGTAAATGTGTTGGGCCTTGACCTAGTGAACTCTTGACCTCTCATTTCCAAGTTCACTCTTAAAGGCTCTGGTGCACTCAAAAGCAGGAAGCACATCACGATGGCCTTAGCTTCTGTTGTGAGGCTAGCAATGTTCCGTGAGAACAATATTGTAAAGTTTGGCAAAATTCTAATCTAGTCAATATCCTATAAACAACATCTTCTTCCAAACATGTATTTGCATTGTCCTTCCAGAACACTGAATATTTGATGCTATCATATAGTCCTAGCAACAGAGAGGGCTCAGGATTAATAGCTGAGTTCCAAGGAGAAGGACATAAGGAATCATTGTTCAAAGAATCAAGGGATGTATGTGTTGTGTCGCTTGTTCTCACTTTGGCCTCTAGTTTGTTAAGACCAGAGTAAAAAGAATAGATTGGTTGGGAAGTGATGCAGCAGACACCAACTTCACGTATTCATGTTCTAGATGAAGTCAGCTGATGGCTTCCTTGTTGAGACTCACCTATCCCCAGGAGGCTTTGTACTATCTAGCAGCAGTGCTGTCTTCCACCCCACTGAACTCAGTCATGCCAGGAAGAATGTATAGGAAGCAAGCATGGTTTACACTTAGTGTTCCTAATGTAGATGAACCATGTTAAACTCAAAGGGAAAAAGAGAGCACTAATATTGGCGAAGTACTGGTTCTGGGGAAAACCTGTATACATCATCTTCCATGGCTACTTTGCAAGAGTTCTACATTATTTTTCAGAATGAAGAAACTGGGAAGATATTTTGCTTATATTATGTAGTTAGTGTTAGACAGGGTCAATATTAAGACTTGGTTTTGTCCAAAATTCATTTTTTTCAAATTAAAGAATGCTTATTCTTGTCCATGCATATCACACTGTAATTGGATATGTTTTTCCAATGAATTAAATAAATAATTCCGCAAGCAGAGGTCTTACTATGAAAATAAACATTTTGAAAAACAGTGTATGGCTGGTGAATCCCTACTATATAAAAATAATAAAACATTTTCAGAAAAATTAGTGTCCTATAATGCAGCACAGCTAATTATAGTGTCCCTTGTATATTAAGTCAATATTAACATATAATAAAATAAATTTCTTAAGCATGCATTTAAAATATAAAATATATCTCTCAAGCCAGGAATTAATTTCCATCCTAAACAGCAAAAATGCTATTTCTAATGACACAAATTGTGTGTGTGTTTAAGCTTCATATAAATAAAATCCAATAAATAAAAATATATACTTTATGACTTATTTTAGTCAAAATAATATTTTGGGGACAGATGTGTGTTGTTTTGTGCCTCGGTGCATTATTCCTCTCACTGCTGACTAGGATTTCCACTGACTCTCTTATCACCAGTCACATAAAAGACTTTTATGGAGAGAATTGTGTAGTCTCTGGTATACCTTGGTATCACATCAAGGCACATTTTGTGGCATTCTGTTAGAAAAATAACGGACCTATGACAAAATGCTTGCCTCCTGTAGTTCAGTAACCTTTGTGCTATACTGATCCCGATCATGCCTGTAAGAATCAAGGCCAATAGCCCTCATAGGCTGTCAGGTATGTCCACCCCACCAGTCATCTTCCTCACCACCTACCAAAGTGGTTCAAAGATGAATGAATCTTCAAAGTTTCCTAATGATATTGGTACGTGAGTGCACACAGCTACTTCACTTTTCTGGTCTTTATTTCGCTTGTCTTATTAATTGCTTTCCACAAAGGGGAAAAAAAAGAGCTCTCTAAAAACCACATTGGAATCCTTGCATGGAAACAGCCATAACTATGGAAAATATCGGCATTATTATTTCAGCTAATAGGCAGTTGAAGCTATGAAAAGAATAACTAGGAAGACAAATGAATGGCCAAGAGGTACAAAAATTATTTAAAGGAGAAATAATGGGCAATACTAACAAGAGTTCTGAGAACAAGAATAAAATATATCAGGAGGAGATGGGTCTTAGAGGAATGTGGTACACGTAGACTTAATTAGAGGCTAGCAATGGACAGTGCCAGATGATATCAGATAGCTTTGACTACTCCTTACAGAAACCAAAGCCCCAAGAACAGCTTGATAATAGTTTAGTTTGTATCCAATAGCAACATCTAAAACTCTTGCTACAGAAATATATTTTTAAGAAACTTCTCAACACTCGAACTGCTTGTACATTCAAAAGAAAATGAACAGATTTTTCTTAGAAACTCAGAAATCATACGGCAAACAGTAGTTGGCTGACTGTGCCCTAACCTTCAACTCAGAGCATATGATGAACTAATGCTGTTGCTGTGTTCGTTGAACAAAAGCTCAGAAATGTTGGAACGGAAGCACATGAGACATGAGGGAGTGAACTGGTTCTTCGGTCAGCCAAAAAGTCCTCTGGTATTAGAGGATGGGCAATTTGTTTAAAAATACAAAAACAAATGAGGGAATTTCACTCTAAACGTAAAAGAAAAGGGTCATAGTTTCAAACAATCATATCTAATAACCATGTTAAACAAAATGTACCAAACAGAAATGATTTTATAGATGTTTGTAAATTATAAAATATCTATAAATTTTGAATCAAAGAAGAGAATAGCTCATACCAAGTACAATTTCAAATATTTAAAGAAAAACAATTCTATAAGACATAGTTCTTTGGAAAAATATGTGAGTCATATGAGAATAGAGATAATTTCTCCAATTAGAATATTAAAGTATAACATCATTTACCAAACAGCCAAGAAAGCATATGTGTGTGTGTATGTCAGGGGGAGGGGATATTTTAATAGAGAATGCAGAAAAGTCTTGAACACAATAAGAATTACTTTTCTGTACTTTTCCCCCCCTTGGGATAAGGGTTAAACAACTTCCAGAACTCATTAGGAAATCGCTTTGGAATGGAAAATATGTCTAGCTTTATCCTGATACTAACAAAGGGTAGGAAAAGAAGATAAAGTCTTTCCAGAGCTCTCTAGGTTGTTCTTAATATTGATTTCGTCTATAAATAATTGGCCAGTCTTTGAAAACTTCCTTGAGCAAACTGGAAACTTAAATACAGTTGTTGATGGATCTGGGCTATCACTGCCAATGGCTTAAAGAGCTACGACTCTGCTAGGCAGAGTATGACGTTCACCCGTTGAACCCTAGTGACAACAGTAATGCCTCTAGCATGGTGGCGGTGGAGGAGAAGCTGGTCAGACTCCACAGCGTCACGTTTCCAATTCGAGCACTTGAGCTCACAACCTTGCAAGACAGCCAGAACCAGCATCCCTATCTCTTTCCATGCTAAAACACTGCTAACAATGGTATAAAATGCTGAGGGTGATGAATGAATTTCTGTCCCATCCATAAGTCAAAGTGTGGCACTAAGGATGAAAATGAAGGATGGTAGATTCGTTAGAAAATGATTTTTAAAACCTGTATTTATATATACATACATCATATGACTACATGGAAAAACTATATATGTGCAGACAAACACCTAAAAGCTTAATATTTGTTGCTAAAAATTGTTGACCATGAAAATGAAAGCAAACTCCTGGTATTACCATGCCCTCTAGCTCCACATTAAAGTACTGTTTTAATATTGACTAATCAAAAAGTTACTGAGTTTTCCTATGAGCAATAGTAACTTTCAATAAATCCTTGCTGGTATCTTATAGCACTTCAGATCATAGATTTTAAGTTTGAAAGCAAATATATTAGTCTAAAAACTGAATACAAGAACTGATGATCCATAAGGAACGTGAAACAGTTCTCAGATACACACCGTGTTCTACAAAGAGAAATGTACCCTATTCGTTCCCAACACAGCAAACAACCTGGCCCCTAAATAAAGGGGGCAGGTAGCTAAAGCTGGGAAAAGAAGGTGCTTTTCACTTTGTGCTGAGAAAATGCAAAAGAAAAAAAAAAGCTTCAAATGCCAAAAACAATGAGGTTGGCATTCAATACCTAGCATTTGGAGGAAAAAAGTTGTAGGCAAAACTTGATAAATCTGTGTGAGTTGCTCAATAATATTGGAAATCCAGAGAAGCAAATAAGAAGTTTTGCATCTTGATAACACAGATTATAAATAAAAGTCGTATAGAGGACAAGGGATACAAGCAGGAGGGTGTCATTTTCATTTCATAGCGGCTGTAAGGCTTACTGTGGACATGGAATCATTCCTCAGGCTTCTTCTCGGAGGTGACTGTGAAGCCTGTGTAAATCTCTCACCCTAAGGACTCATATGTCTCTCTAATATGGATTCTGGGCACTATAACGTTCCTGAAAGAGGGAGAAATCTGTGCATTTCACCCACCACAAATAAAGGAGTTATTGGTTCAGTTGTTGCCCTGCAGCTTTTCCTGGTACGCTGACAGTAGAATTCCCATAGAGGCTCCGGGGAAGTGCGGAGACCAACTTTACCACCCCCCCTTGTCTCAAAATCTATGATATTATTTTCCAAGGCCGGACTAAGTTTTATCAACTTGTGCCATAAAGACTGCAATGTTAAAGCAAGCTGCAAGGAGCGGCTCTGAGGCGAGGCTTCAAGCTTTGTCATCACGCTTGAAGAATTTTCTGTTTAATGTACTGTAATGCAGTATTCAATGGGGACACGTTTAATTGAGTTTTACACAACCCAGTTGGGAGTAGCGCTGCAAGGTAGGTGATGTCTAGGTTTTTAATCTTCCACTCCGGAGAGGCTTGTTGACGGAGAGGTTCTTTCTCTTTGAAAGGAAGAAAAAAAAAAGCATGAGAAATGATACATCCATGGATAAAACCAATTGGCAACCCCCAAAGGAATGAGGGCAATAAGGCGAATCCAGTACTTGTATGAAATAAAAGAACCCAACTGTTCATTTAAATGAGAAACAACACGCGATTGGAGAAGGCAGGGAGACTGGGCGTCCAGGTGGGGAGGAAGGAGCCTGACAGATCCGCTGAGGCAAGAAGAGGGACGCACCCAGCCTTGCTAGGGGACCTTTCAAGGAGATACTGTGTGGTGTTCATTTTAAAGGAAAATGGGAGGGAGAGGAGGTCAGTTTTACATTAGAAACAGTGAATAGCGTGACAGGAGCTGTATCACACAAATAGTGCTTAAAATAAACCACCGTTTCTCTCTAAAGTCCCAGCCTAACCCCGCATCAACCTGGGTAAAAATAGCGCCGGACCTTGTCAGAAAGAGAAAATAATACCTTATATATCGGCTGCAAGGTATTAAACGTCCTCAGCTTCAGCTGTTCCGTTTCCTCTGCTTTAGCAGCCTAAGCTGTCAGAGCAGAAGCAGCTGCAGAGCCCAAAGACCGCGTTTCTGTTTGGTCTCCATGACACTGGGCCTAACACTGGCTGCAAAGCTGGTCCAAGAAAACCTTTTCAAAGGAAATTAGTGTTTTCTGGTTACCGACTTTCTGGTCCCGGCATAGGAGGTCAACTCGATAAGGGATTGCTCCTTATACTCATATATTTAAAGCATTCGCTTTAAAGGGAATGCTGGCACTCACTTTGTCTTTTTTATTCCTGGGAATCCTTTGCAGGCTGTCCCTCTTCATGCACTACTCCTGGGACTGACTGGAGTTTGGTGTGCCTGTGATCCCATCCCAGAGGCTGAGTGCAGGTTACACAGATTGCCTTGGGGTCTTGTACCCTACCTGCAATGGGAGTCAGTGCTGGAAGAGTATTGAGTTATCCCCCCTCTTCAGTGTTTGGGGCATATGGATAACAGATGCATTGCTGCCTGTCAGGGTCAGTGCTGATTTAGGGTGGAGGACAAGGTGCCTGGTGGCCTGCGTGTCAACCTTATTGGCATGAGAAGCATAGTGTTGTGTGTGTGTGTGTTATCATTATTCTTTAAAGTTCATTTGCTTTATTTGATAGATCCTTCTAGCACTAGGCATTAAAAAAGAAATGGAGAACCAATTCAGACATTGCCAATGTCTTCATGGAGTTTATATGGTCTACTGAGAGACAAAACAATAATCATGTAGATAAATGAAATATTCTCAAATAAATAATTAGCTTGTCTTTGGTATATGGAGAGTAAGTCCACAAAAGCAAATTTTGTTTCGCCAGTAGTAGCGATATAGGGGACGGCAGTAGAGGCAGGCATTTTATAGATCTGCTTATTTGTCACACAGATTCATTCAACAAATGTTTGCTAGGCACCTGCTGTGTGTCCGGCATTATTCGAGGGAGGTGCCTGCTATAAAGTAGCAGCTTGAGCAAACACTTCTGTTTTCCGAGAAATTATCACCTAAGCATTTTATCACCTAATTCTTACTACAAAATGACCATTTGATATCACATTATCTCATAAATGTTTACAAAGGCATCTCACATGTCACAGAGTGTCTTCACCATCTCTCTGAAGAACTAATCAATCATGCAAATCAACTGTTACTTCATTTATTAAAGGAAGCAGGGAGAGATAAAGTAATTTTATAAAGATTTCATAAGATTTCAGAATTAAACACATAACTACAATACAATTTCCTAATTAAGCCTACTATTTTTATTTTGCTGTGCTGTTTGTTATAAATTGATTGGGTTTATTTTATATTTTAATGGTGTGTAAATAGTTTTTCTAAAATCAGGTATTAACAGAAAGTTGTATGTCAGCTTGCAAAAGTAAATGCAGACAAACTTTTCTGATCTGACCACTGGGAAGGAGTGTTTTCTCACTGGAAACCAACTCATCTTGTTTGACTTAGATGAAAAAAATTTGACCTCATGGCGGGGAGGGCATTTTGGTAGTATTTTCTTAATCATTGTGGCTAGTCCTATCCATCAGCAGAATTGACAAGTGGAAGTTTATTGAAGTTTATTAAGGGCTGGAAGATTCTGGAGCAATATCAGTAACATTTTGCTCTCGATCATATAAAAATCTATTATTGTCTAATAACTGGTATCAGGTATTTGCTGTCTTGAAAACACTGATTCATTTCCTAACAGATCTTCCAAATATTAGCAAATTTCATTTTACTTTATCATATAATCATTTTCACTACGTTATCACTAATTTAATCAGAAACATCTTTAACTATGGGTGTGTTACGATCCCTCGACATCTTATTTTATTTGAAAATAAGATTTTAATTAAAATATACTCAGCTCTGGGAGGGCAGAAGCCAGCCATAGGCCCGCCCAGCCATAGCCCCCCCCCCCACCAGCCACCCAGTGATCCAGGAGGCCGGGCACATGAACTGGTATGTGGTGGAGAAATGGGGGAGAAGGAGACGTTGATGCACTGAGGAGACAGGCAGAACTGAAGACAAGCCAGCAGCGAGGAACAGACTGAAACGGTGGCCCAAGCTGCCGGCTGGGGCCATATGATGTCCAGGTCTGGGCTGCCGCTAAGAGCCATGTCTAGGTCCGTGAACCTACTGAAGCTGGGGTCTCTTTTGTTGTCTGTGGTCACTGTTACCACAGAAGGCCGTAAGGATGCATTTGGTTGGAGCTGCCACCTAAGGCGATGCTGCTGCCAGGGCCATACCTATCTGAGTGGCCTGCACTGCCACCCAGGCCCACGGTGACTTTGGGCCCAAGCTGTGGCCAAGGGCCATATCAGGGTCTGTGGTCCTATAGCAGCCTGAGTCTATGTTGATGTCTGTGGCTTTGTTACTACCAAGGCCATGGGAGAGCTGGACCCAGAGACCTGGGCACCAGAGAACTAGCCTTTCTCCATCTGCCTCAGTGGGCTAGCTGCCCCACCCCCACCCAGAGAACTGGCCCCAGTATTGTAGGTGTGCCCCCTTCCGCAGCAGAATATCTGGCCTGGGTACACAAGACTGCTGGCTCCAGTCCTTGCCCGAAGGGCTGGTCCAGATGATGACCTGGAATGACCAACTCAGCCACAACCCAGACCCGCATCCAGGGTGATTTAGCCCACACCAACATCTACCCCATCTATGACCTGCTGGAGCACGGGAAGAAACTGGTCCTGCAGAACCATATAACTGCTGGATCTCCATGTCTCCAGGCAACAGCAGGATATCTGAGAGAAGTTTCAGTGAGGGTCCAGTGTTGATGAGGTACCAGAAGCCAGAGGCTTTGGACCTGACCGACAACTCATTGCATGAGCGTTTGCAAGGAAAGCTGTTTGGGTAAAAGGATGTGCGTGACACCCTGCAGCTTCCAAGGCCACTACACTGATTGAACGCGAGATGGAGAGGTGGAGTAGATGGAGCCGCCCATTTTTTAGCTTGTTTTATTTTGTTTTTGTTTATTTTGGGGGAGAGGCTACAAGAGAAGATAGGGAAGGAGTGGGAAAATGAGTAGGATTGGGGTGCATGGTGTGTAATTTACAAAGAATCAATAAAAAAATTATGAAAAAAAGTTCTAGTTGACATTGCCATTTTTTCCCATTCATCCAAATGTGATTTTTTTTTTGTTTTTTTGTTTTTGTTTTTTTTTTTTTCCAGACAGGGTTTCCCTGTGTAACAATCCTAGCTGTCCTGGAACTAGCTCTTGTAGACCAGGCTGGCTTTGAACTCACAGGGATTCACCTGCCTCTGCCTCTGAGTGCTGGGATTAAAGGCATGCGCCACCAACCTCCCGCTATCCAAATGTGATTTTAAAGTAAATGATAATACTCTATTTCTTTGTTTTGAAAGTATGGAATTTAACTGATAAATGCAATTACTGTGGGCAGGGAGGTGAGCAGAGAAAAATGTAGAGCTCAATAAAAATCAATAAAAAACCAAAAACAAACCCCAAAGATCAGCATATTAGGCCACAGGGCCTCATTATCATCCACAGATTCCATGTCTCAGAAGGTCCAGAACACCTCCAAACTGGGGACCAGTTGTGAGCCATTGTGAAAAATCAGTCCTAATCACAACTGCATCATATTTTCCTGTTGAATGCTTGACAAGTATATCAGTGGTATCAGTGGGTAAGACTCTTTCTGGGGACTAGAGAGGCACTCAACCAGTAAGGTACCTGCTATGCCAGCTTAAGGAATGTGTTTGGCTTCTTACCCATAAGAAGCCAAATCCAGTATCAATGCGTTTGATGTAAGCACTGGAGGGCTGGGCTTATGGATGAGGTAGACAGATAGCTCTCTAGAGCTTGTTAGCTATGCAAGCTGCAGAACTCTAGATTCAACTAGAGCCCCTGTCTCAAATAATAAGGGAGAGAATGACAGAAGACACTAGACATTGACTTCTGGCTTCTGCCTCTTCTCTCTCTCTCTCTCTCTCTCTCTCTCTCTCTCTCTCACACACACACACACACACACACAAGCAACCAAAAACACATGAACATGCACCCATACATTCACTTACTCTCATATACACAGACACATACAAATAATCTTATCTGTTATGTATTTTCCAGTAACCACCTAACAATATTATTATTTGTGTTACAATTGTATGATAATCATCAATGATTGTTATAGACAGAGGAAAAGCAAAGATTCTATTAGAAATTATTAAAATAAGAAAGGAGAAATCTATGCAATGAAAGTCTAGATGGAATTATATTTTTGTAAAGAATTATAATTGTTGTGCTTTTTATTTTCTTTAGAACTCCGAAAAGAATTTTAACCTCTTTTGTAGCTCTTATGGTCAATCAAATTGTATTAGTAGAAGGGTATCTGTGAAATAATTCTAACCTCTGTTCAATCATTATGTTCATTTCTTATATTTTTATTTTGAGACAAGATCTCACTAAGTTGGTTAGATTAGTCCAGATATCATTGTGCAGGTCAGGCTCAGAATCTTTATGTAGACTTGAACTCAGAACCTTCAGGATGCTTCAGGGATCTGAGGACTTGAATTACAGGCATGGGCTATCATAACCACCTCCCACTCATCTATTGCACACAGAATTGAGTCTAACTTTACAGGAGACACTCTACAAAACCAGAAGACTGGAGAACCCTCCTTCCTATCTATCATACTTCTTGCATATCATTTAATTACATAGAATTCTTAGACTCCAGAGCTACTACTTTCTAGCTCTTAGGGCTAACATAAGCTGTTTTCTCACCTTGATATCCTCAATGTAAAATAGAGGAAATAAACACTTTACTTAATAAGGAAACATGTATGGAGGAAAGACTCATAACTGTGTTTGGGACAAAGCCAATGCTGTACAATTTTCCACAAATTCTACTGCGAACAAGCTTGTATATTAACACAAATGTCATGTGAATTTAACCCACAGATAAGGAGCCATTATAAAAGTTAAAACATTTTAAGTTAATTGTATTGTCTGTTTAAAAGACTTGGAGCTGGTATTATTTAAATCATCTACCTTTGCATTGAGAGGGTGGTGTTTAGCATCAGTGACATCTGTGAAATGCTTCTGTATAAGTGACTTTGGGATAAACCCAGATGGAAAGAAATGCATTTCAGAAAGAACATGCATGTTTACTCTATTGCTGACTAGTTCCTGTAGAGGAACAAGAACTGGATTGAGGGAAAGCCCTGGCTGGAGTGTTGTACAGCATACTCCAGGCCAGGATTCAGTCATAAGCAATCCAAAAGAAAAAGAAAATAGAATGATGCTTATTGGTCTGACATAATCAAAAGCTCTTAGAAAGCCAAACAACAATTAAGTGTATAAAGAATTACCTAATCTATTGATTTTCTCGTTTCCACCATAATATATTTGCAAAGAACAGTACTCTATTTCTGATGATTTATTTTATTATGTGAGCATTCCCAAGAAGGACTTCTTGCAAAATGCTGGCAAATGATCACTTGTCATTTTCCTTAACCTACATTTGTATTATCCAAGCTTGCACTTTAAAACAATAATTTAGAAACCATAATATACAAACAAAAGACCAGTAAGACGAAAAATTTCCAAACAGAGTATTATAAAACAGAGTCTACAGAAATAGCATTGAGCTTTTTGTGTGTGTGTTGGCTATCTACTGTTGGGCTTGGGGCCAACCCTGAAGTGTGGTTAATATATTCAGTGAGACTCCATTGCAGAAAACTATTTATTTGTCACATGCGAGTGGCATCTTCTTGGTTAGAGGAGGGAGAACTTGTCTACTTACCCCTCTCAGCTCTCGGAACCTGTCTGGCTTGAACCTGTATGATTGGCATGGAGTTGGGTGGGAGGTGAGGTGGGGAGAAGAGGGAAGCAGTTGGAGGAGGTGAAAAGAATGTATAAAAGAAATTTTTCAATTAAAAAAGCTTAAAAAGTAATCACACACACACACACATAAAGCCATGTGAAGAGAGTATGGCTTATGCAACGAATTGTCCATGAAACTCTCTGTGCAAGGCACTGAAGCCCTCTGTGGGCCATATGCACTTCACAAGTGTGTGCACATCCCTGGGTTGGGGGCAGAGGAATCCCAAGATCCTTGACTGGAGATCATATCATGAATAGCAAATTTCATGATATTATATAGATGGGACTTGTAGTTTCCATTTGGATCCCATTTGCACTACTGAAAGCAATGAAAAAAAAAAACTGACTGGGCCGTTTGCATGAAGCAAGAGCTGCCCCGAGCATTAGAAGTCTTGTTGCCTTTCACTACCTGGCACTCACAGATAATGGTAACGGCAACAACCAAATGACCACTACTCAAGAGCGTTCCTGAAGAAGAAGTACAACCCTCCTCCGTTATTACCTTAGAGCCTTGATTATATGCCTTCTTGGCAGTCTCTGGGACAGCGTGGGAAATATATATAGACTACCATTGCTTCACCCTGTAGCAGCCCACAGCTGTCCCTGGGTGGGCAGGGGTGAGGGTAGGGCTCAGGAATAGCAGTTACGTGTTGCTTGAGTTAAAAGTTGTCAGTTTTTCCTCAGAACATGACTTCCACATTACTGAGATTTGAGGAGTTCACACTTATTTTCTTAGAAATAACAAAGTGAGCCCATTGCTTCATGGAAAACAACAGGCAACACTTACCAGTCAGTGATAAGTCAAACTCTCAAACCAAACTTAAAATTCTGGAAAGTCATGGTGTCTGCCACCGTTATTTGGAAATGTTGCTAACTTTTGAGGGCATTAGCAGCTGCGGTGAGCCTGTTTTTTAGGGTATATGGTGAAATGCTGCTGCCTTCAGACAATCTCAATGATTCAGTGGGTCAATATTGATCAGATAACAAGCAGACAGTGCTATAAAATATAAGAAGAAAGATCCACTCTGAGTGTCTTAAGAGCATCAAAAATGGCACGGTGTGAAAACTTCTGGATGCACTGTCAGATTTCACACCCAATTCCCCTTTAGGAAGGCAGCGAGGATTGGGTTTCATTGCAGTGTCAAAAGCCAAACGCCAAGTTACTCAAGAGGCAGTTAATGATGTACCCCTCTTTCCAGTTCCATGTCGATAGAAGGCCAGGCTTACTGTGTGTTTGTTAGTCAGACACCACAGGAAACAAGATTGTATGCAGGGTACACAGGAATCCAGCTTTTTTCCTGATAAAGATATCTGCTAAATTTGTAATATGATGTCAGTTCTTATTATTTGGGAGGTTAAAATTTAATTTTTTTATTAAAATGTTTCATTCCTGTTAAAGTATCATTTTAAAATGGATAAGTCAGTATACAAAATGTTTATTATCTACAATCGTGGTACGAAACAAGATAAATACCTTACATAAGACAAAGGTTTTTTGGGGGGGGTGTCTTTGGATTCCCAGAGTGCAATGGGGTTTTGATCCATTGAGGTAGGTCGCGAAGGAGGGATTCAAAGACTTTTAATGCACGGGTCACTTGATTTAGGCCTCCAGGCCTTGACAGAGCACTAGCCCTCTGAGGCACACACACCTTAGCTGTACCAAACTGGGAGGAAGCTCATCAGAATTTTCCCTCCCGACCTCTTCGGATCTTCACGAGCCTTTACAAGCTATTCTCTAATTCATTCAAAATAAGAAGGATTTTAAAACATGTGCTTGCCTAATTTTAGATGAAAGTGAAATGTCAATTAAGAAGGCTAATTTTGCTCCAGCCACTAAATTAGCTTTTTCTACCTTGCAAAGCAGCAGCCTGCATTGGGCAGACATGGGGAAGATGACTGAGCTGACAGTTTAATACCCCAGATTTGCTGACCTGCATTTTCTCATAACAGGGAAAAAGTACTTTTAGCACTGGAATTATCCTTTTCTAATGAAAAAAAAATGTAGATGCTTCCCTTCTTTGTCCATGCCAATTGCTAATGTTCGCTCTTTGTAAAATTGTGAGTACTCTTCACAGTGCAAGCCATAGTTAGGAAAATAACTGCATTTAAGTCACATTACGTCTTAAAATAGGAAGCAAAAAGGCTGGAAAAATAGCTCGGGAGTTGAGAATATGCACTACTCTTCTAGAAGACCTGAATTTGGGTCCCAGCGCTCACATTGGGCAGCCCCAGGATACCCAACATCATTTTATGTCCTCAATGGGCACATAAGCCAAAATAAAATGCACATATAAGCCAAAATAAAAATAAAGGTATCATTGAAACACAGAGAATTCTACAGATATTTTCCTCAAACTTTTACGTATATTTAAAAAAAAAAAACAAATCCTAGCAAACAATTACAGATGATTACTACCCAGCAAGGGCAAGTTGTTTCTTTGTTACTAACCCCAAATGTTTCTGTGATATCATTTATAGCATACAAATAACACTGATTTAGTTTTTCTACCATGTTTGGTTTTAACGTGAAAAGAATTATATGTCAACTGTTTTCTGGATCCCCAAAATCATAACAAGATTTAGAAAGTTAACCAATATGTTTTTTTAAATACGTGAATGACAAGGTCAATTACTAACAGAAAACAGAATTGATTGCCGGTCTGTGTAAAAGACCAAGTTGCTTAACTATCTCTTTATTTTTGTACCTACCATTTTTAATTGAAGACCATACATGTGGACCTTGCTAGTAAATAATAAAGTAAAAAGTGGACTGATCTAATGCAGAAACGCAGACGCACGCAGCAGCAGCATCATTACACTACAAGTGAATGTTCAGCCACTTTTTTGAAAATATTTGGAGACACTTAGTGAAAATAAGATGGTACAAATAAGGCTGGAGTCCTGGGGGTGTAGGCAATTTTCAACACTTAAACACATCTCAATGTTATTCTAGTCCTATACCCTTTAAAACTTTGGTAACTTACTTCTCACCTCAGAATGTTCAACACAGATTTTGTTTCACATTTTTGATTCATTTAATTTTGTGTTCTTAAAATATTACTGTTCAATGTCTTCTTTCTTTTAAAAACCTACATATTGACAATGCTGCCACTTCACAATTTGCCAGTATTTATTGTTTTCTGTTTCATTTTGCCTTGATAATTTAAAGGAAGTCTGTCTGTGTGTGCATGTCTGTCTGCATAAACAAGGATCACAGTATCAAAATCTGGTTGAATTCATCATTGTATTTATATTTAGATCCATCAGCTTAGTATCCAGTTTTCTGATAACCGTGACAGGGTCACTAACCATAATCCTCTTATGCTTCTTCAGGCAATATTCACAAGCACAGTTGTCCTCCCTGTTGAAGGGTGTGGAATTGTAGCTACAGAGCACAGATCCTGCAAGCACTCGCCACGCCTGACTATGATAACTTTTTCAGCATCTTCTTGACTTTCTGTTGCAACTAAGCATCCACTTCCCAAATTAGAGACAGAATGCTATAAAAAGTCTTTACATGAAATTATTTTCTGGTTGCCTGAATTTTTTTCCTACAGATTCTAAAAATCCTTAGACCTATTGGGCAGACACATAGGGGGAGAACAGAAAGTCAACAGTGGCATCGAGTAAAAATGGGGGTGTGTTTGTAACAGAGTCAAGCACCAAACACCTTGAGCTTTATTTTGTTTTATCCTTTTTGACTTAAACAAAATAATCCCTGCAATATATGCATATTATAAAGAAAAATGCAAAATATATTTAACATAAATATAGCATGTAGTGACATGCCACTCACTAAGGCTAAGCCTTGTCACCTCCTCATGGCAAAGTTTCTGTTCCTAACAATAATATTCTTCTCTGTATTTTTATAATGCTTTCCCCTACCTTTAAAACATAAAGTTAGCACATATGTGCACACTCCTAAAACATATATCCCTTGTTTTTAATCTAAGATACACCAGTGATTTAATAGAGATTTCACTACTATACTTAACACCAGGGCTGATTAAAGATCAAACCAGAACACCTGGCCTCAAAATGCCTCATGTCTTAAAATGAAAACAGCATAGAAAAGGCAACAAAATTAAAATCTTGCTGTGAAGAATGGGTCTCATATATATGCGTGTAACATCAGTGAAAAGGAGAAGTTATGAATTTGACAGACAGAAAGGAGGGAGTGTATGAGAGGGCTCGGAGGGAGGAAAGGCAAGGGGGAAATGTAATTAAATTATAATCTCAAAAATAAAAGGAAAAAACAGAAAAAGTAATCTTTGTGCTAGAGGGATTTTAGTTTTAGTATACTTGCTTGACAACATTGCGTTCATTATAATTTCATTTGGTAATTACATATTGGTAATATCTAATTGCAATTCCTTTTACAAAAGTCATGCTAATACCTGATTAACATACAAATGCATAGGTAGACTAAACTTCATTGGACTAGAACCTTTATATGGGATCTGCTGCCACTTCTTTTTTTAATATAAAAAAGTTGACCGAGCCCGTCTTGTAAAAGCTTCTGTCATTTCCTTAAGACAAGAAAATAACTACATAAATGGTGGATAAGAGAGAAGTATTTTAAAGACCTTGATGCCCTTGTTCCACCTTATGATATTTTAGGATATCAGGATTTGTTCATAAAACTACAAGCAACCAGTTCAAGTTCTCTGTGCCTGGAGAGATTATATATACCCAGTGGTTTGAACCCAGACCGTTTCAACAGAATGAGTAGCGGACTCTTTAAATCATCTTCTATTGGCAATGTGAAATAGATTTAGATTGTGTTTTCTGTTTTTGTGTGCAACCTGCTAGCTAGAAAACTAGTGTATCCAGATGACAATTGTTCTACAACATCCATGGATTCTTTTATTTTTGCTTGTTACATTTTTCATTTAACAAAATTATAATTTTTGAATTCTTTTCTACCAAATGTTGTCCTGAAATTTTATAAATAATTCTACTTTTCAATCCAATTTCTGCCTATAAGCCCTACAAACACTACTCAGATTTGGATATCAAATAATTATTTTAAGGTTTTTAAAATTTTTAATTGCTTTACTCTCTGAATCATGGATAATGTGCAGTATTGTTTAATATTTGCTAGTGCAGTGAACAGGTTCCCATCGCTGTTATGAGCATTCTTATAAAACAGACAGTGTTTCACCCTGTATTTATTAAACCTCTCAACAGTCCCACAGTAGCAGGTGCTAGACTTCTATGTTACGGTTGGATATGGTGAAGAACAGAGACTGTCAAGCTAGCACAAGCTGGCAAAGAAGAACCAGCCTTGTCTCTGAACCATCACACCATGGTACAGCTAATATGCACACTCGAACCCAAGCCACCTTGTCCTATCCCAATAAGGGGCTTAAGCTACAACCCTAAAAAACTGCACATTTTCAGAAATCTTCCACAAAAGAATTAATTTCACCAAACTAGTAAGTTGTCACATCTTTTAAAGTCTTTTCATGGTCCCGTTGATTACTGTCCAATTTTGTAACATTTTAGAAGACTTATTTATTTATTTTTTACATGTGTGTTTTCCCTGCATGCATGTATGTGCACCACATGCATGCCTAGTGCCCATGGGGACCAGAGTATGTGATTCCCTGAAAATGAGGTTACCATGGCTGTGAGCTGTCTGTCTTGTGTGTGGGTGCTAGGAACCAACACTGTGTCCTCTGCAAGAGCAGCAAATTCTTCTAACATCTTGATTTTGCATTTTAATGTAATATTTTAACACATTCTTCAACTACACTTTTTATTTATTTTAGCTATTTTCATATAATTTTCCACACATAAAAGAAATAATGTCCTTTAATTAAAGTCCTTGATGGAATTTTAACTGATTATTTGGTATTTGTAAATCATTTTGAGGAAACTGGCACAAATATTTTCTCCATTTTAATTATCCATATTATAAAATTGTGGTGAATATATGTATGTCATATGTATGTCTTGTGTGTGTTTGTATGTGTTTGCATGTTGCTTATTAAAATAAATGCTTTCATTCACAATGGTATTTTGTTATAATTATGAAGATGTATAGGAAATATACTGTCTGGGTAATATACAAAATTGCTACTGATTTTTAAAAGCCTAGATTAATATTATGTATTAAATGCACACTTCTAAATTAAATTAAATGCATGAATTCGAAGCTTTAATGATTCAGTTACCTTTCCTATAGTTTTAAAATTCATATTTCTAGAAAATACCAACAAGTATCACTGATATTTCTAAACAGTTAGAAACATTTTACATGAAAGCATAAAACTTGGGAGCAGGCATAATGCAGTTTCTTGTCTTTTTCTGTGCTTGTTTCCCACAAACGGAGTCACACAGTAAGCCCTAGGTGCCATTGGCTTTGTTATCGTCATCCAGGCCTGGAAAAGCTGCATCATTTCAGGTCGCCTACTGTGGAAGTCATCTGTTCACCTCAGCAAAGAGGGCTGCTCTGCCAAGCTGGTGGCTGTCAGGCACACAGTGGAGATGGCACAGGGGGAGTGGCTGAGGCTCTGGACTGGATCCTTTCTGTTGCCCTTAATTTAATCTCATCCTAGCTACTTTTTTCATTGTGCAACTAAGAGGAAGTTGGGTGACAGGAGAGTCGGGAAGGGGAATGGCTCCACCCCTGTGTGAAGGTTGCTGAGATTTTGCTCAGTTCTGCTACTGTTAGCAAAGGTGCCTAATTGTGTGCTTGTCTAGATTTCGTTAGCAATCAAGGCTCATTTATTTGAGTCAAAAATCTCCATGTTGAAGAACAACACCCACCAAACTTCTACTTCTTAGAAAATAAATAATGAAATTAAAGTGAACTTGGCAGAAAAGCAGTCTTCAAAATGACAGCGAATAGCCCCACAGGACAATAAGATTGAGATCTCTTTTATCATCATAGCTGTCACCTGAAGTTTTGAAGTGGGACAAAGCTTGAAAGGCCATGAGGATTTTGGAGTGACTGTTCCAGGAAACATAGTGTATACTTTGGTTACAACAGGAAAAAAAAATATTGCATTTATCTTTTTAAAAGTCAATGTACCGTTATCCCTTAAGCAACATTCCTGGAAATTTGATTTATATTATATAAATCATTTTATATATATATATATATATATATATTAAAGCTGTAAACACTGATAATTATGTCTAGGACCCTTTCATTTCTAGCTCACATGCACAGCCAATTTCTCCACAGGGTTGGTATTCTTCATTATTTAGTTACATTAAATAATACTTATTTTGTAGGTTCATGTGTAGGTAGTCCTGGAGTGTTTTAAGAAGTGTATATTTAGTAATCCTTATACTTTATGCAAATTTTGTATTCATCTGCCTGGTAGGGACTTATCATTTATATGCCAATCACCTAAACAAAATCAAAATAAATCCTTATAAATATGGTATTAGAGACGAAAATCATAGCTATAGCCCAAGTCTCAGTTTCTGCATCTGCCCAAAGGGAGCATTGCCTTTGTGACTTCATATGATTGTTACCGATATGAGTTATGAAAGTGCATGAAATATTCTAAGTCTGTGAGTTGTGATTTGAGTAGACTTTTCAAGATAACGTGTGAGGACTGCAAAGCTACTTGATAATATTGTGGGAGCAACCAAGCATATTAAAGTCCAATTCTAAAACATAAACCAATTTAAACAATACCAACTGTGAACTTTGCACATAGTAAATAGTTTTCTGATTTTCTGAGGATTTGCAACTGTTTTTTAACAACTTTATTACTCATTGTCCTCCGGGTTTTCTACAATTAGACATCAGAAAAACTCAGCTACCAGGTTTTAATACCTTTGATAAATATAAATATTAATTGTGCATATTCTCCTGTTTACTTTCCCACATATGTTTATTATGAGCTCATATACAAACACTTTTCAATTTGATCTGTACCTGATGCAAACTGCCCTTGCTGAGACCAGAAGAGAATAGAGGATGTGACTACCTGGATGGGTAGAGATGTGTTCTCCACAAAACTCTTCCACTGGTATCCCCAAAACATAACTTCCTGTCACAGAAAGATGCATTTCTCTCTTCCCACACATAGACTCAATAGATAGCACTTGGGGGAACATGCTTTGTTCAGGTAAAGAGATGTCAGGGCTTTAACTGAAAGCCTGCCTCTCCAGGACTCATCCCAGTTCTGTTAATCAATGGGTGACAACCATTGTGCTGGAGAATTAATAATATTCAATAAGAGAAGGATGCGAACCCAGGCCGGATGAATTATGCCAGCTATTCAATTCTTTTCAACAAGGAAAATCGTAAGATCCCATGGCTTCACACTTTCTGCAGTATTAAAACTATGAGAATTTGATGAGGTTGAAGAAATGTTGAGTGAAACTCTGTCTACACACTAATGTCAAGAAAGGCAATTTTAGTTATTCAGTGGTGTAGCATTTTGTGTTTTTTTCTGCAATAAAGCCATCAGATCAATAAAAAATTATGTAGCAGATTATTATTACACTGTGCTCACCATAGCTCTGATCATAAATAATACAGCAGTTATTCTGGTTATATTAATTATAATTAGAATGCAGATAATGCAGACGGTCTTTTATTACTAGAGCCAAATCAATTTTCCAGTGTTATTCAATGCAAGGTCACACAAAGTTGTGGGAGCTTTTAGACTTCTCATGAAATGGCCTTCCTGCCTGTGAGAGAGGGGGTTTGGCTCAGCTGTGCAAGACACATTGACTGGGAAGAACATTGAAATAATTATAGCCGTGAACCCTTGTCTATGATGGCAGAATTTCATTTTATAAAGTAAGCATAGCCGTAATCCAGCCTCCTTTATGGTGGGAAGCCTCATAAATCTTTCAGAGGAGACCAAGTCTTGTATTTAGTGGTAAAGAGAAAATCAAAATAGATTCGTTTGCATTGTTCATCTCTCCTCATTGCCTTTCCTTTTGAAACCTTGACATCGTATTTTTAGAAGGTGTGCCGTCTGTAATCATCTAATAATGATGGAGGGAAGCCGCAGAACAACAAACAGAACTGCATCCATTGTCTGGTGTCGGTGACTAGCATGGAGATTGACTTTACACACTCCCATTTGAGACTTTATGAGATAACCGTTTATTATACCACAAAGAAGAGAAGAATGAAAAAGAAGCAGATAGAAATAAAACTCAGATAAAGTCACATTACAGGAACATTTGCTATCAACCAGCAGAAATAAGAGCTGCAGGTTCTAAGGCCAATGGAGCCAAAGACTGGTTGAGAATAAACCACAATTTCCAAGAACTAGGAAGGGGTAGAGTGAAAATTCCAGGCTCTGACTGAGTAAACTGAATGAGGATATACTTAAGCTTTTGTATTTCAAATACAGTTCACCAGATAAGACTCTCAACACAGTGGATCCAAGGTGAAGCAAGGTCACAAGGTCCAATGGTAATCAGTAACTCAGAAAGGAGGCTAAGGGGAATACATAGAAAGTCTGTGAAAATATTCCCTGGAAAATTCATGGTCGGCCTAAAGAAATGACTGTCTAAAATATTTAATCACTGAAGCAATGTCCATGAGTCCAATGGAGCAAGCTAGCAGTACCTGGCTTCTGCTGAGGAAGACATGCTTGCAACCTGGAAATATCGCAAGTTGTGTATCTACAGGGTGGGGGATTTCTTCAGAGACTATGCCTGAATCAGAAGTAGTTAGGAGTAACATCAATGAGTGTGGAAAAATGAAGTTATTCTGAAAATCATGGTCAAGAAAGTAGAACCAAAAGGGAAATATGGTAGATTACAGGGTTTCCATACAGAAGGATAATCACGTAACATTTAAATACAAAGCAGTTCACGTATTTCTTGCTAAATCTCTGTGACTTTATTTTTCCCACAAAAAAGATTAAGTCAGGTGTGTGCATAGATTTTAGGTTTAATCTTTTCCTGACATAATATGATTATTTGGGGGCAGGGGAGGAGGAAGGAAGGGCAATGCTGAGAATCAAACCTTGGCCCCTGTGTATATTGCATGAGTAAGTATTCTATCAGTGGGTCATGCCCTCAGTCTTAATCATTTATTGAAAATATATTTCTCTTATATTATGGAACTTGTCTGTTCCTCATCAACTACTCAATTCTTTCTTTATGACAAAATTAGTAATTGGTAATTCTTGTTATGTGTGACAAGTGAGAAAGAGATGTCTGACTTCGGGGAAGATGCTATTGTCTGTAGATGGGGAAATAGAGGCCCAAGGAAGCTGGATAGATGGCTGATGGCCATTTAGAAATTGAGTAGTGGAAAGTTTTGGATATAGCCGTGCCCTTCCAGGGTGCACACTCTAACACAGCACGTCTGCCAGATACAGTCTTCACATATGAAATGGCTGAAATCAAACAAATTGACTCAACACACAGGTCTCTCAGGATTGCTTCCCTTCCTTAGAACACAATAAATACCCTGCCTATTCCTTAAATGTAGAGTTGGGATGTTTGTCTTACTAAGTAGTAGTCCATCCAATGGTACCTTGCATATGAGCAAAGGCATGGATTTCTATAGTAACTTCCAGTGTTTGAATAATAGAATTGGGGATGTGATATATATATATCAGATATATATATCTGAAACATCAGAAAAATAAGTTTAAATGTGACCTTGTCAAACTAAATTAACTTCCAATAGGTCCTCCTATGAAGTGATATGTACAGCAACATTATTTTACTGCTGAAAACTGAGATGCGTTCCAGATTTTATGACTTACTCCCAAATGAGAAAAAGTGTCTTTTGAGGTACTTTCTTCTCATTGAATGCCATAATAAATAGCTCTGCCATATTCTATGCAAAGAGCAGATGTTGTAATTTGGAGCTGCTCCTAAGAAGTTTTGTAAATGGAACATTTTAGGAAACTTTTGTTTAAGTATTTATTTTGCTGTCAGTGTGATCCACCACCCTTCCCCTTCCCCCCTTCTCTCTCTCTCTCTCTCTTTCTTCTTCATCTATTTACTGTAATTCCCATGTAAAAGGTCCAAAAGTTTGCTGTGGAATTAATTCTAAATTGGAAGGAAGAAATTGTATTTTTTCTCAAGTGGAACATTAGACTCCAGTTTTGTTCATGCTGTTAGCTCTCTCTTTGCTTCTCTGTATCTAATCACAGAGTCTGCTTGGCTGTAGGATCTATCTAGTGTCTGCTAGTTACATGTAATAGCACCTCTAGCAAAATTACTATTAAACAGTGCCTTTTTCTATCCTTTGTCAGTTGCTCATGTCAGTAACAGGGAATTAGCTTTAAAATATAATCTGATTGAGAACATTACATTGGCCAGTCTTCCTCATCTCCATCCCGCACTTACTTCATTGTCTCTGATTTCGAAATGGTCTTTTTGCCTTCTGGTTCCAACACAGAGCAAAAAGGACCATCTGGATCCACATATGAGGAAATCAGACATCTCTTGTTTAAATCATGTCAGATAAGCTGCTGTGCAGTGTCTGATAACTAACAGAATTAGAATATGGAAATTTAGACTGCAAAGTACCCGTTCTCATCTCCAGTGTGCCCTTTTATCCTATTGGTAAGTATCCTGAGATTTCCACTCACATTTGCCAGTGCTCGATGCAACCCCCAGGTTATGACTGTGGCTCAGCAGCAAGTGCGGTGTGTTCTTGGCTGGAGAGGAATCGTGCAATGGCAAAGAAGCACATCTTTATATGATGGCAGGATTTTGTTTTGTAACTTTCTAACACATTGCAATACAGTCATAACAATAAAACAGAGAATGCCAAAGGACTGGTGAGTGCAGATCACAATGCCATCGCTTGCTAGCCCACATGATCTTCAGCACACCAACAATTCCTTTTCAGCCTCTGACATTCTTACTTACAAAATGGGGATATCTTTCTACTCATTTTCATGAACATATCTCTGAGAGAGACATGTTGATGCTCTTCAAACTATGCCATCTGCAAAGATAGTGTACCTAAATTTTAATTATTAGCATCATTTGAAAATAAGATGCTGTAGTTTATTTTTTAAATAAAGGTTTTCAGCTTTATCCTATTTCTACATGGCAACGAAAAACATCAAGTAGCTCTTTCCTGCTCAGACAGGGTGTGCTGTGCAGCTACTTCAGCTGCTGTCTGCCCTGATTTGCATGCTGCATGCTGATACTCCCTGTCTGGTGCCTGCAGGCGTTTGAGTTGTTGCCTGTGTTGTTTATAAAAGCAATTGCAGATCTAGCTTCATGGGTTCACATTTTGAACCAGATTTCATATATCAAGTCTTACCACTTTGCTGGTTGAGGATTACATCATGGTGGTGGTGGTGGTGGTTTTACCATGATAAATGTTCATAATAGTAGTTATGTATCAGAATTTTCTTATGATTAAGCTATCTATATAAGGATGTTTTTTAAAAAGTAATATATATTATGTATAAAAATTATTTGGTAATTTGAACATTTTAAAAGCAATCATTTCAAACTCTTACACAGCAAGATTGAATTATATATGATATTCGGCTCCATCTTTTTCCTAGGAAGTATGTTACAATACTATTTTTACAGCTATTTGAGTAACTATAATGAGAATATTATAAAACAAAATAAATGTCAACTGGTATTTGTGTTATCCTGCCTGCACAAGTGTTGAGTATCAGTTTTCATAACTACCAACATTATATCACTTGTTTGGGGGAGTGCAGCAGGGTTCAATGTGTGTGTACACAAGTGTTGTTTGTCCTTGTGGGGAGTCATATATGACTATGTGTGAGGCCAATGAAGGGCATCAGATTACCTGTTCTATCACTTCTTCTACTTCCTTTGAGACAGTGTCACTGAACCTGGAGCTTGGCATTTTGGGTAAACTACCAGGTCAGTAAAGTTCAGTGACCTTTGTCTCCACCCCACACAAAACTGGGGTTACGGAAGCATGCCTGTGTGCATGCATGTACTGCATGGTTGTTTCTTGTGAGTTCTAGGTATCTGCAAGTACCCTTACCCTCTGAGCTATCTCCCAGCATCTCCTTCTATCCCTCTCTTCTTCTCCCATGTTTTTTGGAGATTAGAATCAGGCTCGCGCTGCAGTCCTGGATGGTCTGGAACTCACTAGCTTCAAACTCACAGAAATCTGCCCTCCTCTGCTTCATGAGTTCAGGGATTAAATATATGCACCACAATACCTGGCCTCTTGCATCGCTCTTGATTGAACCTTCTTCTAAAGATCTTCAATTTTTCCTTTGCTAAGATCTTTAATCCACAAATCAATATTGAATAGAGAAACCCAGGTAGTATGGATTAAAAATATCTTAAACAGAATCTTGTGTGCCTTAATGTGCCACCACAGAAAAAGTCGTCTGGTGCACACAGACACTATAGCTCAGTTTCCACACAGGTATATTTGTTTTGCACATATATAGTAATTGTAAGTATTCAAATAGCCATGTAATGTCAAAAAATTTATTAGAAACATGGTGCGTATATATTATTCAAAGAATAATTAATTATCTGCAGAGCTGCTCCTTACAAAATTTGCTCATCTACAAACTATGTAAATTCTGATCTGAGTATACATATATCTACAAATACATTAGGTACATTAGCATGAGTGCTACCTTCAACACGCACACACACACTCAGAGTGTGGAAGGAAGGAGGGAGTGGGGAAAAGAGAGGGAGAAGGAAGAGAGAGAAAGAACATGGGTGGGGGAGGACAGGAGAATGAGAAAGAGAACTCACAGGTATTTATCAGCCCTTACACTGAAAGATCTTTTAATAGAAAGCATCCTATTTTTGATTCTTGTCATATCTTAGGATATCCTGCCCAATACAAATGATCAACTGCTCCCCTCCCTCTTTTTATTGCTTGCTCAGCACCTCTGCAGAGAACATGGGAGTAAACATCGAGTTAACCCTCTTCAATAAGCTGAATTAGGAGTCTTTTCTTTGACATCTAGAATAATCCAGACCTATCATTATCAATATCTTGCCAAATTCTATCCAAGGAATTTAGTCAGCAATAGACTGTTTTTTCACCATGACCGAAGACTAGATGCACTTTTAGCTCAATTATTTAACAGGTGCTGGTAACAGAGTGGGTGTGTGTGAAATGCTGGAAGAATGAGGTTATGAAACAGTCAGTCCCTCTGAGTTGATTATGGCAAAGAACAGAAAGCACCATGACACCGTGATAAAACAGAAGAATATTCATAGCTTGCCATGTAGACTTCTTGACGGAAAATCTAATGACTATTCCTCTTTCCACTTAAGGTGCCGTACAGATGCATAGATAGGTTATATCAGCTCACATGTGTTCAACAGGGTGGATGATAACTAGGTGACTCAGGCTAACAGAAACCACCTCCTTTGACTTGAGATCATGTGGAATGACTATATTGTGGATTTGATTTTGCAACAAGCACACAGTCATGTACATTTTGTTGGTACATGAGTATAATTTTCCCTTTGAAAGACTAGTTTTTGCTGGGTTGTATATTTCTACAGACATGGTCATAGTGCTATACAACCAAAACATGGGTGATGGCATAAAGTTGGCTAGGAGCCAAAAGAAAGTACTGCAATTTGGTTGAAATTAAGAGGCAGCTGTGTTAGGTCACGTCTAAGCTCACTTATGCTGAAAATTTAGGATATCTGAAAGCAAAGCATACTTATACCTAATATTTGATCAGGTGAATTTTCAATATGATTAAAGTAATATACTAAAATCCTAAACAAGAAAATTACCATCTTAGGTGCTATTTCTGGTAAGATGGTTTCTCTCCCTTTTTTATTGTTGTTGCTGCTGGTTTGGTTCTGTGTATTGAAACAAGATCTCACTCTCAGGGTGTCATGAGAATTCCCGGCAACCTCGGGCTCCCAAGTGCTCGGAATGCAGATGTGAGTCACTGTGCCAGGTGGTAATTATGCATTAGAAGGTTTCCATCTGTAAACTGGGTTAATAGAATTGACTTAACAGAGAGAGTAGGAAATTCTGATCCTTACTTCCAGTACTTCTTGGCAAGCATCTTAGTTTAGAATTAAATCAGAAACTATCATCTATATTAAGTCATTGACATGTTCTTCATGAGTTAAGAAACTGAATTTCTGCCAGGCAGTGTTGGCACACACCTTTAATCCCAGTACTGTAGAGTCACAGGCCAGCAGATTTCTGAGTTCAAGACCAGCCAGATCTACAGATAAAGTCCTGGGACAACAGGTCTACAATGAGAAACTCTGTATCAAACAACAACAACAACAACAACAAACAACAGAAAGGGGAGGGGGTAGAAAACAAATTTCTATAACTAAAAATTGTGGTCAATGGCTCATATATTATCTCTGAAGTCTAGGAATTCAGCTCATTAAGCTAATAATATAGACAACACATTAGATAGCATGTTCTTTGCAGGAAAATCAAGTCAAAATGTAGATCAAAAACTGTACTCATAAACCTCTTAAAGTCTTTGAAAACCAATTTTGAAGAAAGCCTGTTTAACCAGTTTTTAAATGTTTCAATTAAAAACTGTTTCCTAGTAAGCAATACAACTATTTCTATTATAAATTATATTTTTGAGGCAATTTTGTGAGGTCCATTAAATTTTTGCTTTACCCACAGTCAGCAGGTATAATTTAACTCAGGCACTCTTACAGGAAATGCTTTTTCTACTATGTCTAAGCCGAGCATAAGAACTATTGGAACTGTTGAACTCAACTATCAGAACTTGTTCTACACTGAGCCTCAAGTAGATGTATGAAGGGTACCTTTATCCTCACAGGAGTGCCAACCGTTTGCTGTATTCCGTAGGTTCAGTCGATACTAATTCAATCTCAATACTGTATTCAAACAAAAAACAGAAACAGGCCTGGGAAGATTGCTCTACTAGCAAAGTGCTTGCTGCTCAAAATTGAGTTTGGGTCTCCAGGACCCACTGGGTTGATGAATCTTAGAGTTCCAGATGCTGTAAGAGAACGTGTCTAAAATATGAGGTGAAGAGTAACAAAGGAAGATACCCAACATCAACATCTAGCCTCCAATGTAATTATGTACCTATATACATACATACAGTAAACACACACACACACACACACACACACACACACACACACACACACACTGGAAGCAAAGTCAGACTCGGTGAACTCATTATCACAATAATGTAGAAAATTCCAATATGTTTTCCAATATGTTTCATGCGACTATATAATTTGTGCTGACTTATTTTATGTCAGCTTGACATAGCTGGAGTCATCAGGAGACAGCCTCAGCTGAGAAAATGCGTCCATAAGATCCAGCTTTAGGCAAGCCTGTAGGGCTTTACTTCGTTGGTGGTTGGTGTGTGAGAGCCAATCCATTGTTGGTAAGGCCACTCCAGGTTTTGTGCTATTAAGTTCGTATAGAAAGCAGGCTGAGCAAGCCATGGGATGGTGTGCAAGGTCGTTCTGTCTATGTGTTGCTTTTATTGCTTAATGAATAAAGAACTGCTATGAGCCTATAGCAGAGCAGGGCGGGAAGGACTGGACTGAATACTGAGAAAAAGAAGGGCAGAGTCAGAGAGATGCTATGTAGCCCCACCAGAGACCAGATGCTGAAACTTTAGCCAGTAAGCCACAGCCACGTGGCGATACACAGATTAATAGGAATGGGTTAAACTAAGATGTAAGAGTTAGCCAATAAGAAGGTAGAGCTAATGGGCCAAGCAGTGATTTAATTAATACAGTTTCTATATGATTATTGTGGGGCTAAGCTAGCCAGTTGGCCGGGACCAACAAGCAGCTCCCTCCTCCAACAATGGGAAGCAAGCCAGTAAGCAGCATCCTCCAGGCCCTCTGCATCAATTCCTGCCTCCAGGTTCCTGCCCTGGCTGAGTTCCTGCCCTCATTGCTTTTGATTATGAACTGTTACACAGAACTGTGAGCAAAATAAATGCTTCCCTCCCCCAGTTGCTTTTGGTCATGGTGTTTCATCGCAACAATGATAACCCTAAATCAATATTTCAAATATAATATAATGTTAAAATGTATATTTGGACTGGGCCCAATGGGAAACAGACAGCCACAATCATCTCAAGATTAAATGCCTAATATGATCAAGATTCTATAGCTTTATTCTGAAGTGTTCAAAGCACTTTACACGCTTTCCATTGTCTGTTCTGACAAAATTGTTATAAGATAGAGATGAGAGATGTGTAATTCATGATTTTGTGTGTCTGGTTTTCATTGTTATGATAAAACATTGCACTGAAACCTCTGCTCTTGGTTCAACCTGACAACAAAGAAAAAGCAAGCAGTCATTTTGCAGTCTTGGTACATTATCATTTCTGCTCCGTTACCTGGAACAGGCTTCTTGGAGTTTCCATGCCAAGATCATCTGGCATTTATGAAAAACCATGCTTCTGGCAACTTCACATTTTGGATTACTTTAATAATCTTCTATGGCCACCAGTTGAAGTCCATGTGCAGGGTGTTAGGACATGAAAACAACTCAAGCAACTGATTTCCTTCTGTTCATGTTTATATTTGGCCAATTGTGCTATGTAACTTGTACATACAATGCTTGGTATTCGATAGTACAGTTATTTTCCAGACAAATAACTTTCACCTTCTTAAACATTCCTGTTTAACAGAAAATAGTACCATGAAAAATGTTTAAATTGTAGCTGTAGACTAGATGCAAGATTTTGATTTAATGTTTCTACAAAAAAATTATCACACCACCCACCTTTTAATTTTTGTCTATTTTCATTTTTGTATTTCTCAATCCCTACCAACAACTGGGAACTTATGCATTTCCTTTGATTAGAGCAGCAGATGTTGTCTATTTGCCCCATTCCAGGCTCTTTCTTCCCTCTTCTGTAGAAGCTGGACCATACTTCCCAGTGTCCTTTGCAGATGGGCAGTGCCACTCCCTATGTCACTGGGTGGGCATGGTAGCAATGGGAATGACTCCAAGTCACGGGCTTCGGTGCGCTGTCTCTCCCTCCAACAAGCGAAAATGAATCTCATGCTCAATCTGACTTTAGGGCCCATATGTTGAAAACTTCAGTTACACCATCCCAGATTCTGGAAAGACTTTGGGACAGGGGAGGTCACACCTCCAAAGTGAACGTTTCAGTGAATCCATCTTAGTGGGGTCCTATTATATTTGAGCATTGCACAATTTGGGGCTAGTGTTGCAAGAGGGGCAGGCTGCGTTCCCAGCGCCTGGCTAGCTTATACCCGAAATAATTACACAGAAACTGTAATCATTTAAATACTGCCTGGCCCATTAGCTCTAGCCTCTTATTGGCTAACTCTCACATATTTGTTTAACCCATTTCTAATAATCTGTGTGTCACCACAAGTTGTGACTTACCAGGAAAGATTCAGCGTGTCTGACCTGGGAGCTTCATGGCGGGCAGCTCTCTCTAACTCTGTCCCCTTCCCAGCATTCTGTTCTCTTTATTCTGTCTATCTAAGTCCTGCCCTATCAGAAGGCCAAGGCAGTTTCTTTATTAACCAATAAAAGCAACCCAAATACAGAAGGACCCTCCTACACCAGACTAGTGTGTTATAGCTGTTAGTTTATGATGGCTATTATACCACTTTTTCATGATAAAATTAAGAGATAAAAATGTAAGAGGGTCTTAACAGTCCTTGTAGAAGTACATCTATAGGCAAGCATGTACCCAAAGTTTAAGCTCATGAACTAATAAAAAAGGGGGGGTTGATAAGCCCAGAAGCCAACAGATTACATGGGGAGCTTAAATTTCCTAGAAAATTATGAGCAGGATACAAACATTATGAACGGGAGTTCCTGAATAGCAGCTATAGTTTCCTAACATAATCATGTGTCCCACTGATATACTTCATATCTTACTCGCCTAAATATCTTACATTTAGGCTTTATAGACATGTGCTTAATTAAATGTGGGAGTGAGGTGAAATATGAAAATTAAGATCAAAATCTAAATCAGAGAAGAGGGGAGCTAGAACAAACCTGGAGTTCCTGGACAGGGAAGAAATTACAACATCTGCCTGTGCCTCACGATAAGTCGGAAACTGGTGAAAATTCCGCTACACAAATGATGTGTCACGGGGATCAATGGTGGGGTATGATCATAAAATGGACACATTATGGAAATTGAGAAGAAAAAGAATAAAAGAAGAATACACGGTGTATTGGATGTCAATTTTTAATTTCTGAGGGCTAGAAGGTGCCAAAAAGAAGATAAAGCTGGGTGAGTTAATGCTGGCTAAAAGGGGTAAGTGAAAGCCAAGATGCTGCTTCAACTTTATCAGGTGAAATGAAAGATTAGGGAGAAAGTGGGGCCATAAATAACCGGAAAGAGCAGATGAAATCAATAATGTTTAAATGCTTGAACTTCTCAACTTTAAAATGTTTTAACTATACTAATGAAAGTTATAGAAAATTATGAAGTTATGAAGAGCCTATAAATATGGCCAATGATAAAATTCAACAGATTAATAAGAACACTGGATCAATTGAGTACGAGTTGATGAGTTGTGAAGATAAGTAATGAAGACTAAAGAAAAATTGTATTGATAAGCTATATGGTTTGGGAATGATATTTTATACACAGTTCTTCATAACTATATGATACTGTTTTCATTGTCTATTATACACAAGGAAGAATTACTCTCAGAAATATTTTATTAAGATAGGAGCATTGAAACATGTGGATGATTAGACGTATTTGTCCTGGGGGAGATAGATTAGTCAGTAAAGCACTCGACATGCACATTTGAAGACTTGAGTTTGGATCTCCTTCACCTATAGAAACACTAGGTAGGTGTGGCAGTTTACATAGAATCATGGTGCTCTTGAGGTAGAGAATGGAGATCCTCTGAGCAAGCTGTGAAAGCTGAGCTGGTGAGCTGTGGTTTCCATTGAGAGACCCTGTCTCAATAAACAAGGAGGAAAGCAATTGAGGACAATATCCGATATCACCATCTGACTTTCATGCACATATACCCCACCCCCGTGAAGACAGACAAAATGAAATATCTCTACCCAAAAAGAATCTGTTAGTGTTCAGGTTAGTTGCACACAAGGTGGCTCTTCCAAGCCTCTAATTCTCGTATCACACTGACCTTTCCCCACAGTTCAGATGTGCTAGAATTTACAATACTCAAAGCCATTATATGATACATTATTCTCCTCTTTCCTTCCTCTCATCATCCACCATCACTTTCTCCCTGTCCAGTCATTTTCTTACCTGCTCTTACTTCATATATCATTCAGGGAAAATATAACTATGTAGTGGCATTTCAACTGTATTTTAATAAACAAAGCATGCCTGAAGACCTGAAAAGCAAAGGAGCCAACCACTGACTCTTACCTCGACCTCAGTCTGAAATGTCTATCCTGCCTCCAGGAATCTCAGAATGAGACTGTGTCTGAGAGCTGTCTCTTCTTTTCTTTTTTTTTTTTTTTTTTTTTTTTTTTTTTTTTTTTTTTTTTTTTTTTTTTTTTTTTTTTTTTTTTTTTTTAGTTTTTACAACTTCCTCCTGAAAACCTTCTCAAACAATGTCTAACTATTCCTGCACCTCCTATGACACATTACAGCCCAACAACTGTCACAACCTTCTTTACAAAAGTAGCACACAGATGTTGATATAGTTTTTGAAGTTGTAAAGAATCCTTCACTCCAGTACATTTTTGTCTCAAATATGGAAATATTTTTCTCTTGCAATTTCTTTGCAGACATATTATTACAATATGCTGATGATCGTAAAGCGCTTTATCACCAGAATATTGCTGCTGACATCCAGACAAACCAAACTGACTCCATTTTTTTATTCATAAAATAACTAGATGTTTATGATTTGGTTATTTAGATGCTTGTGCAAGCAATCACAGTTCTGCTATTTTCTGTGTAAAGAAGTTAGAAACTATGAAATCAAAGCAATGAGTGAGTTGGTGCTGCTTCTGCTGATGGTGGTTAGGGGAAAGGGCAACACAGTTGTAATCCCATTAGTAATGGTGGGGGGCGATCACGGTGAGGGTGGTGGCAACAATGAAGTGAGGGCTCAGATGCAGATTCAGGTGGACATTAGGACAGTCCATGAGGACCGTTAGTCTGGTAGGTGTGAAATGAAGAGAAAGAGTGGAGTAGACAACCATCTCACTGGTTTCTTAATTTCCAAAGAAATTGAAAAATAGCTAGCAAGAACAGTTAAAGCCGTTAGTTTCTTTTCTGTACTTCATGTCGTAGACGATGGAAAGGAATTTGGGCTGTCTCTAGTGCATCAAGAATAGCACACAGCATAGACCTTGATTAGTAGATCAAAGCAGGCTGTATCTTTGTTCTGTCATTTTCAAACAATTTCACCCAAGCAAGAGCTACAGTTTTACAAGCTATGGTTTCTTGTGTGAATAGTAAAGCGAACATTAAAAACAACTCAGAGTTACACAATTGTCTTATGCCCATGCTCAACTAAAGTACTGTGACAATATTATATATTTCAGGGAATCCTTAAAGTGTGCTGTTGCTACCATTATCTCAACTGAACAACTAGGGAAACCATAGTGTAGTGGCCACCAGGGCCCAATGTCTACTCAAGAAATCTTCCGCATGTTATATTGCTTGTAAGATAATGAAAGCAGGATAGAAACCAAAGGCTTCAGTACCCAGGGTCCCTGCTCAACGGGATTCATGATTCTGGCCATCTTTTTGGTCCAAGAGACATCATTCTCTCTGGGGACTCAGGATCACCTCAATGAGATGTCATTTATCTTGGACACGTTGCTGAGTCAGAAGGCTCGTGATCCCCAGGAATAGGTATCTATTTTCCCCAGTCATGCACAGATTTTCCAGGCTCACACCAGGTACTAAACTATAGAAACCTCAAAGTATGGCTAGTCAGGTATAATTTGCTTATAATATTTCTAAAACTTTCAGTTAGTGGCCTTTTGCCTCAAACAATATTACCCAGTGATATAGCTTATATTCGGACTTTCATTGGGTTATCATACTACGCTCAAGTTGATTGCACACACAGAAGGTAAAAAGGTTCTAATTAACCTTTTGCATGCAGGTAACTTCCTGAAAGTTATCACACACAGAGAAAGTAGTATTTGAGCCAAATCTATCTGACCCTGAAGTTTTTGCAGGTAATTCATGTTGGCTCCTTGTGCTCACTAAACCCTGATGTATTAGCTCCTTATTGAAGCTATCCCATTTCCTAATTCGGTTGTACTTATTCAGTTTTCCCCCTCCCCCTCGTCCCTCGTTTGTCACAAGGTGGCCCAAGTCCTCTGTCCCCAAAGAGGGTTATTTTTCCACACTTAATTTATTAGCAATCCACAGTTTTCAAATAATTTAATGTTTTATCTCAAAGTTTATTTCTCCTTTTATGCTACATTCTTTCCTACAGAGAGACAAAGAATAGGAATTACAGTTCACCATCGTTTCCTCTGTGCCAAGAGTAGGCCCTGGCACATAGGAGATGATTGACATGGACAGGCTGATTAAGGAGGGGTGCTCTCCTACACAGCTTCTCTCATGCAAGTCTTGTAATATTCAGAGAAGCATAGAAAAGATCATGTTTTCTTGGGAAAAAAAACTTCTAGACTCCAAGCAATAAAGCCAAACACAGCCTTTGGGAAAACATTTAAGCGAACCCCTAATTTTTACTCCCTTAAAAGCATCGTCATGAAATAACAGTCATGTACAAGCGCTGCTGTTTGAAGGTCAATAGGGAACTCAAGAAATGAAATCAGGAATCTGCTTTGCATTTGTCAAACTGTCTTTCGCATGATTTTTTTTCTTACTGAGTCTTTGTATATGGTTCGTATATGATTAAGACCTTGAAAGGTATTTAATTTTTATAATGCTAGTAGCTACCACAGTAGTCTCAAAAGTCAGGTGACTTTATCTCAATGAAAATAAATTATTAAAAGTTTCATTGCTGCTCATCTGTATCTATTTTCCAATTTCTTCCATGCATCTGTTAATAGTAACATTTTTTTCATAGGAAAATTTTGTAATATGTGTAGAATACCTAATATATAAAGAGGTGCTATATATTGAAGTGTGTGCCTCAAATTTTAACTTTGGATCGCCACTACAGGAAAAGTGTAAAAAGGTATGTGACATAGGAGAGTTAGCCATATGGCTCTCAAAATTGTTACTATTACCTGTTTATTGGATTATATTACCAAATTCTTCAAGCTCTGTGTATAAGGACACTCTTCACTGTAGTAGATGCTACCTGCTATAGGGTAATGAGGGCCACCCTTTGTTGTAAGAAGTAATGAGAGAAAAAGTATCTTCCTGCAGAAAGCAGAAAGATTAGATTGGTGCTTCTCTGTGAAGCGTGAATGTGTTTTTCTATCTACACAGGAAGATGCTCTTGCTGGAATATGTTGTAATCAGGCAGAAGAACAGGACTCAAAGACTTGCGCTCCTGTGGGGAGGAGACACTCTGTGGGCAGGAGCGTCAGGAGCAGTGGGAAGGCAGTTATGAGATCAGTGGACTGAACTTTGAATACTAGGGGGAGATTTATAGTTTAACAGAAGCCTGGAAAACTGGAAATTCTTCCTGCACACACCAAAGATCTTTCAGACGCATGTTTCCTGGGAGCTTCAATGGTGTGCTGCTCTGATTGGGAAGTGGAAAGTAGGCAGGTAGCCAGAGAGCAAGGACAGCAGCTGCCCAAAGCGTGAGAGAAGACCAGTTGGAACGCTAGGCACACTGTCCTCTCGAGGTGGGATAAAAACGCAGGAGTAGACATTAGCAGGAGAAAGTGTAGTGTTTACTTTTCATCATAAACTTTTTCCATTAATGCCCATTTGAGGAGCAGAAGAAAAGGCCGGAGCATGATCCAGCCCTCTGCTGTGAGAGCCAGTGAACATTTGAGTCAGTGGATAAGCAGCAAAGGTCCATGAACGACTGCCTTGCTCTCATAAAACTAACCTTGAATATAAGATCAAGCGCTAGGTGAATGGCTGTAGATTATGGACCAGTTGGTAGGTGACTCTGTGGTGTTCTGCATGTAGTAAAGGGCTTTTATGGGCAAGCACCTGTAATAAAATTCACTTTCTAATTTGTACTTTCTGTGGATGTATCCAAGAGTATCTGAATGTCTGCCACATGGTTTCAACCTAAGTTACATTTACAACAGTGCAGAGGAAGAGGAACCGATAAATTGTTAATGACATCAATCTTATGATGGCTGAACTTTTTGTAAAATTGTTCCTTCCTTTATTCTACATGTCCAAAAATTCTTGGGAAACGATAAAGAAATGTACTAAGACCAAAAATATGTACTCATGCATATACACAGTTTTAAATAAATAGATCTCACTATACATTTTTATTTGAATCAACAATTTGGGTCACATATTGTCCATATATTGCTTGCCTTGAGATTTGCTACTGGTTAATCATACCATTATATACTTCTTAACTGCCTATAGATTTATTATCTAAATTAAAATTTTTCTCAATATTCTTTCAGTAATTAAAATTGAGATTTCTGAGTGGGATGTGATGGTTTGTGTCTGTATTTCCAGCCATGGGATGCTGAGGCTAAAGGTTTGTCAGGAATTTGATGCCAGTCTGGGATATACATTGAATCCCAAGCCAGCATGGTCTACAAAGCAAGAAAAACTTAATATAACGAAATACAAATAGTATACAAGAAATAGACTCAAAGCTTAACACTAAGTAATAAATCTGGCTACTTTATTCTAAGAATAAAAAAATTGAGTGTTGCATATATGTTAAGTTGTGCAGCTTGGTGCTCTTGTGGGACTCCGAACAGAAGGATTGGGTCTGTCCTTAAGGCTGTCTCTGACTCTTTTACTAGCTTTTGGGACTACTCCCCATCCTGGGTCACCTTGCCCAGCCTTAATACAAGGTATGGTGCTTATTCTTACTGCAACTTGGTATGCCATGTTTTGCTGATATCCACAGAAGGCCTGCCTTTTCCTGAACAGAAACAGAGTGGATTGGGGTCGGAACAGAGGAGAGGTGGGATAGGGACTGAGGAGGGAGGGGAAATGGTGGCTGAGATGTAAAATAAATACAATTTCTTTTGAGTGAGTTACCTTACTTCTTAGAGATTCATGTTTCTCATCTATGATACAAAAAGGGTAATAATAACTCCGTATTCTTTTGGTATAAAATTTCATGAAGTATTTTGGGTAAGCCATTAACACAGTAACAGTTTGGAAGCAATAAATTCAAGTTTGTTTTTACCCCAGGGGTTTCTGAGCACGTGATCAAAATTAACCAATCTCTGTAAGAGTCTCCTTCACTAACTCTCATGAACTAATAATGCTAGTTTTACTAAATATTGTGACTGAATTTCTATCATCAAACACAAAATTTTAGTTTAGAAGTTATGGCCATTAAAATATTTCCGTATTTTATTAAATTCAGCAAAAACATTTTAAAGATAGCTTTATTGACATTCTACTATTCTAAATGAATTCCTAATTTCTTTTATTAATGATTAACTTTGGGTCAGGAAATCCGTGTTCCTCTCATGTATTGCATTTCATTGCTTTTTGTTAACTTAAAATATATTCTCTCATATAATATATCGCAACCACAATTTCCCCTCTCTCTACTCTTCCCAGCTTTCACCTCCCACCTCTCCTCTCCCCTAGATCATCTCCCTTCCATTTCCTCTTCAGAAAAGAACAGGCCTCTGAAGACAGAGTGGATGGGGGATGCCAGGAGAACATGGCCCCCTGACTCACCAAGCAGAACTCACAGGGACTCACAGAGCCGGAGGTGGCAAGTGCAGGCCTGCATGGGTGTGCACCACATCCTTGGCATTTCATCTCTTCTTAAGATAATCTTTTAAGACAAACTACTCTTCTCATTTTAACAATAAAGACTCATCCCAAATAAAAGACAAATTTGATTGTAGATCTTCCCTTCTTTTTCTCCATATCTGCACTGAATCTTTAGATATATAAAGATACTATTTTTTTTACATTTTTTATTGTTTGAAAATTTCACACACAAAATATAGTGTTTTGATCAAATCTACCCTCAAATCTCTCCCCTCCAAATTTTTACTTACCCCCTCAACACCTTTTCTTTCTAACTGCATATACTCCTTATTTTCTTTGTAACTTACTGAGTCAATATACTGCTGGCTAAATATGCATGGATGTAGGCCATCACTGAGGCAGACTATAGACCATCACCTGAGGCATGGGTGTAGACCATCACCTGAGGCATGGGTGTAGACCATCACCTGAGGCATAGGTGTAGACCATCACCTGGGGCATGGGTGTAGACCATCACCTGAGGCATGGGTGTAGACCATCACCTGAGGCATGGGTGTAGACCACCAACTGGGGCATGGGTGTAGAGCATCACCTGAGGCATGGGTGTAGACCACCAACTGGGACATGGATGTAGACCATCAAATGGAGCATTTCTCAGGGCTTCATCCCTGAAGAACTGATTCTTCCTCCCTATCAATAGTTCCTCAGCTAAGAGTAGAGAGTGGAGCTTCATGAGCCTCTCCAAAATCCATTCTGGCACTCAGGCTGATTTGATCTTGTACATGTCTTGTCCATGCAGTCACAGACACTATGAGTTTGTGTGTGCAACAGCACTGCCATATCTATAAGTACAATTTCACTGTTGGTGTCTATGACTGTTACAATCATTCTGTCTTCTCTTTCTTGATGACCACTGAGCCTTGTGAGGAGGAGTTTTCACAAGACTTTGTAAACCTAATATTATTGGGTTATTAAAACTGATGATGTGATATTTTTAAGCAATGAACATGCCATCAACTTCCTACTTTACTTCCCTATACTATAGTAGATAAAATTATTTTTATTTCTGAGAAACTATATTCTCATCAGAGACTTTGGAGAATAAAAGTGAGATATATTTACATGAGTTTACCTAGATGATAAATCACATTGTAAATCATAGCCAAAGATTGGAGTTGGGCAATAGGGCCTAATATTTTGCTCTGCTCCCCTTGAAATGGATTTTAAGACCAGCTCATCCTTTTTGTTTAATTGATGAAACCTCACTAATTAAATACAGAGCTTGAGGAAGACATTGGAACTGAAATCTGAAATTCATATGCTATGCTCTTGCCACACCTGGATAACTATGCTGTGCTCCTGCCACACCTGGATAACCATGACAGCTGCACTTAGTTTCTCACACTTCAGTGTTTTGTTAGCATAGCCGTGTTTAGCGAAGACTGGAGGGCTCAAGAGCAATGAAATCCAGCCATCTATCAAAGCAAACAGAAAGATGCGTCAGGTTTTACGGTGCTAGTTGGCGAGGGATGGAGATGTTATGAGTGAAAACCGTGTAAGCCCCTGAACCGTACCATATACGTTATAAATGCTATCTATGTATCATCTTTAAAACTTTTGAAGCTGGCAAGTTTCCCATTTATTGCCTTTTCTGAGTGCAAATGGTTCCACTATATAAAATGAAAGGGAAGCTGTTTTCATAGAATGGAGGCCAATGGAACCAACCACTAGAAACACACACACACACACACACACACACACACACAAAAATGTGATTCCTTTGTTTTCTGTAGAACTTAGAACTTTTGGCTTAGTCATTTTCATTTGAATTCAGAGACCCAGCTCCTGCTTTTCCTGATCTCTGTGCAGCTGTGACTTTTGTTGGACCAGCTGGAACTCATCTTTGTCAGTCCCCATGGGTTATTTCTTTTGTGGACATAGTAAGAGCCATACATGGGCTACTGCTTGTTTTTTTGGTTTTGTTGTTATTTGTTTGTTTGTTTGTTTTGCAAGAGAATATGCAGAGACTTCAGTGTGGCTCAGAGACCCACCACGTTTTTTTCTTTTATTTTTGGTCTCGGCCAGACACCACCCTGGTGTACCCACAGGCCACTCTGGCATTGATTTGTCTTAGGTAATACCCTGGACGGTGAGGAGGAGTGATTGCCCACCTAATGCACAAGGTCTTTAAATCAGTGTTTTACCTTTGCATGCTCACTGGCATCTTTCTTTCTTACATTTACATAATAAGATGTCATTCTGCATGAAAAAATTTAATAATTTCCTTTCATCTTAACCTAAAAATGAGAATTATGCCTCAGATAAGAGTTTCATTTCCAAGCCTTAATCTGTTTCCTTCCATTTTAGTTGCCCAGAACGTTATTAAAAATTAAAAAACTATAGGTCTTTGTGTAGGATTGAGCCCTCCTGGGCTTTCGCTACTCCATGTCAGTATGTCTATTTTGCTGTCCTTGTTTCGCTCATGTTTGAGCAGTCATTTAGGTGAGACCCTAAGGGTGTAGTTTCTGATATTCCAAGAAGACATAGATTGACAGCAAACTTCCTGATCTCTCACAATTTTTCACCCCCTCTTAGGCAACGATCCTTGTGCCTTGGATGCAGGAATTGTACGATAGATGGATCACTGGGACTTGGATTCATAACTTTGTATTTAGATTGGTTGTGTTTTTGTGTCATGGTTTCCATCTATTGTCGAGAGGTTCCCTTTAGAGAAGAGGACTATACTCATCTGTAGGCATAAGGACAAATATTTAGAATGTAGGTGGGTATTGCGATGAGAGAAGAAATACGCTTCTTCATGCCAGAGCACATCAATTAGTCACCTAGTACCTAACAGGCAGCCTGGAAAACATACGGACAGGTATCATTTTACAAACCGAACAGGTTACATCTGTGTATTTAGGAGTCTAGGCGTGTGGGTGGAAGTACAACAACGGCTAATGATAAAAGAGGCCGCTCATTTGAAAGACAGACAGGGAAGATACCTGGGAGAGTTTGGAGGGAGGAAAAGCATGGGTGGAAATGTTGTTATTATATTTTAACCTCAAAACATGAAATATAAAAATAAAGAGCTAGTTATGTATACGACAATGTTCATTCCTCAAGTCTATGAAGAATCAACAACAGTTATATCGTTTCCTCAATCTTTCCTGTCCTTTTCTTATTTCCAAATGAGTGACTCTAACGTGGGAAAGCTTTGGCTTTCAGGGATTTCCGAGGGAGGGTTGTTCAAATTTCTAGTTCTTAGAATTATTTTTGTATTGATAAACTCTAGAGAACATTGGTTATTCCAAGAAATGTCTGCATTTAATTTTGAACTAACAATCTAAAACGTGACAAAAATCAATCAAGCCAGTATGTGTTTTGTGAATGCCAGGAGGACTGATATTTCTAATCCATGGCAAAGCTTCCAAAATGATTCACATTTTAAATACCAGCAGGTTTTTAAGTGCTTGGCTTCATAAAAAAATTACTTGAATTATGTTATGTTTATATATACTCTTGACTTCTTTTATAGCGTTGTGGTTCTGCTAGATGGTTCATCTCACCTGAAATTGTTTGCAGACTAGTAAAACTTAAATACACATCAGATAAATACAGAAGGGTGGATGTAAACGCTAACGAACTTGATATGCATTCTGTTGTCAGAATTCTTTGACTTCAAATTCAGAATGCGAGATTAAAACCAAAGCCACATGCATAGTTTCAGTTTGGGGTGTTATGTTCTCAACTTCATGTCAGTGAGCACATGGTTATCTGATAATCTCACAAATGCGTGTAATCTGGATGTATGAAACCAAACCAAATTCCTACGATTTAAAGGATGCAGTCTTTCTATGATACTCAACCACTTAACTTATGTTCCACCTCCCTTCCAGATTTTAAGCATGCCATCCGTAGTAAAGGTTAGTGCGAACCCTTAATCTTAATTATGCATTTTGCAGCATTATGAATGGTGAGAGATTGCTTCCAATGTTTGGTGCAATCTTATGTGGTGCAGATGGGCTTTCCTTTGGTCCATGCCATCTTCACTACACTAACAATTTCCATAATGCTGTCACATTCTGCATGGGAAGCAGATTTGCAGATAGGTAATCCATGTGAGGTATTTTAGAGACAGCTTACTAAGGAGTGCTGGTATATTACATATGCTTTCAATTACTCTGAGGAGCAAACAGCATCAGAAATTGTAGTAATTCAGCCAGGGCAGAGAAAGGCCTATTTAAAGTTTGATGATATATTCTTTAAACTTTTATTTCCAGTTCCTTTGGGCTTTATATTTACTCTCGTGTAATTTTGTATTTCCTGCTATAAAATTTCCCTTGAAATCCTATACCATGCATACTAAAAATCTGATTTTTTAAAAATTTATATCCTGAGTTTGTAATTTCAAAGAGCCTCTCTCTCACTCTGATATTGGCTATGCTTCAGCAGAAGAGAGAAGACTTCGTTGCATTTCAAATTAAGAAAAAAAATATTTAATTTAATTGGTGTGTGTGTGTGTGTGTACCTGCATGGTGGGGCCTGTGTGGGTCAGAGGAGGGTGTTGGGTCCCTGGAGCTAGAGTGGCAGGTGTTTTTGAGCCATCTGATAGGGGTACTAGGAATGAAAGTTGGGTCCTTTGCAACAGCAGAAAGTGCCCTTAACTGCTAAGTCATTTCTCCAGCCACTTGTAGAAAAAAAAAAGAAAAAAGATTCTCCAAATGAGTGTCTGAAGTCATTTCAGACAGTGTTTACTGTAGCTTTTCAGCTATGCCCTCATTTTTTGGAAGACTTATGCCAGAATTAATGAGGAGACTATCTCACCCCAGCTTCTGATAGTTGTTAGGTGTAAGTTTTATTTTCAAATGAGTGGGAGAGGGAGTGAAACGGATCCTTAATTTCATCCCTGATTCTCTGAGTCTTGCTGTGCTATAAACCATGACATGCAAGCCTAACACACGGGGCTTTGTATTTCTTGAAAGACTTTCTTGATGTCCAGCTCAGCTCTGTGTGAATGGTGTGTGTTCAACAGGTGCAGGTGCAGGTCTGTTTGACATCAGCTCTGATTGTCTTGGAATATGAGTTCTACATTTCCCTTAATCATAAGCCACAGTATCTTCACTAAAGTATTACTGCATAATTTGTTCTTTTTATTATTATTTAATTGAAATTTTACATACCAATCTCAGTTCCCTCTCCCTCTTCCTTCCACTCCCTCCACCTTTGCCCACATCCCACACCCCATCCATCCACAGAGAGGGTAAGGCTTTTCATGGGGAGTAAACAAAGTCTAGCACATTGCTTTGAGGCAGGTCCAAGGCCCTCCCCACTATATCTAGGCTGAGCAAGGTATCTCTCCAAAGAGAATAGGTTCCAAAAGTCAGTTCAAGCAGTAGGGATAAATTCTGGCCCCACTGCCAGTGGCCCCACAGGCTGTCCCAGCCATACAACTGTTACCCATATTCAGAGGGCTTAGTTTGGTCCTATGCTGGTCCCTCACTGTAAGGCTGGCGTTGCTGGGCTCCCATTAGCTCAGGTAAGCTGTTTCAGTGGGTTTCCCCATCACGGTCTTGATCCCTTTGCTCATATCATCATCCCTTCTTCTCTTCCACTGGATTTTGGGAGCTCAGCCCAGTGCTTCACTCTGGATCTTTGCATCTGGTTCCATCAGTTGCTGGATGAGGTTCTATGATGACAATTAAGGTAGTCATCAATCTGATTGTAAGGGCAGGCCAGTTCAAGTGCCCTCTCCACTATTGTTTAGGGTCTTAGCTGGGGTCATCTTTATGGATTCCTGGGAATTTCCCTAGTGACAGGTTTCTTGCTAGCCCCTTAATGGCTCCCTTGATCAAGATATCTCTGTCCTTGCTCTCCCTCTCTGTCCTTCCCTCTTCATCCTCCAAACTGTCAGAGTCCAAGGTCCAGGGCTACCAATGTGAATGAGACAGCAAACACGGTGACCAACTAGAGGTACAGGGGTATCACCCTAGATAAATGCACTTTAGGAGGTACCCCCAGGATTCAAATGCCTACCAAATGTTTTTAGATTAAAATATAGTTACCTATCAACATCTTAAGCTCCAAGAGACCTTTGATCATAGAAAGTTCCTATCACATTCTTAAATTCATGAATTATGTGTTAATAAAACAGTACCAAAGATACCCTTGTTATTTGCCACACAGCAGCATGTTGGTGTTTTGAAATTGCTGGTGGTGGATTTAGCTACTCCATTTTTTTGCTCACCAGTGAATGATCTTACACTGGAAAAATCTGCTTTACTGTTTGAAAGCAATCACTTGTATTAAGGACAAAGTTCATGAGTTATTCGAAAATGAAACCAAACGAACTTTGGAGTAAATGAGTTATATGAATTGAAATTCGATAGTTCCCTACCGTAAAATGATCAGAAGAATAAAAATTATCTTCTGTTATTATTGCAACTAGCATGGGGAGCTTCCATTTTAATGTGCTTTAGACTAACTGTACACTGATATTTTGATTTGGAGCCTCTTTCCATGAAAATACGACTTGCAAAAACAAATGCCAATTCCTGGGCAATCAAAGTGAGTACCAGCCTCTTCTTGTCTTGCTATGTCATCATTATGAGGTCCTGGACAAAGTCAGCAAGGTGGGATTTTCTTAGCCAGTAGATTGTAGACTGTGCAATTAAGAATGACCAAAAAAGTTACTTAAAGGAAATCTGTGGCTAAATTTACCCAGTGATAGGGATAAGCAATATTAAATCCAAGTGGATTTATTTTGGTCTATTGGTCTTTCTATAAAATGTGATTATATGAACATCTTGCCATTAAAATTAAATGTAAGCAAATTTTGGCATATTCACTTTTGGCACATTCACTTTCCTTTGTAATAAATGAATGGTAATATTTTTATTTTGAAATATTTATAGTGTAAATTACTAAAATGGTATTTCACTCATATTCTAATAAATCTGTTCTTACATAAGTGCTAGAGGTTAATGACTAGATTTTAAATAGCTTTCCATTTTGATAATAAGTGGATTTTCAAGACCCGATTTTATTAAAGAGATTTTCTTCATTCAATTCTTTCTTTACAAAAGGACAATTTATATTTGCACAAACCCTAATGTTAAGAATGAGACCTCATTGATATTTTTGTGAACACATCGTTAGAAATGGTATGTAAAGAATTTTCTTTGTCTTAACTATACAATCATTTTTAAAGCCTCTCTTTTAAAGGTCCATCTTTTCCTTTCTAATAAAAATAGAATGTTTTTTCTCATATTCATGTAATACCTCTCAAAAGTGAATAATGGCAGTAATTCTGCCGAAAATGAACTTTGAATTAATGCACTGTGACTGTGATCAAATATTGATCAGTTTTGGTTATTTTGTGCATGGTTGCAAAGTGAGAAATACAATACAAACTCTCAGATAATTAATTTGGTTGCACTGAAAAAAATTAAAGTAGCTACCCAAAGGCATAAAACAAAACACTTATCACTCAATATTCTATGGCTGTTATTTATTGTTGCTCCAGCCTTATTTAATTGTTGCTTTTGATAAATATTTTAAAGACTAGTATTTTAGGTGTGTTTAAAAGGTCCAATAAATTCAATATAATTATTGAAGAATGAAATGTAAATACATAGATCTTTGATAAGCATGTAATTAAAATGTATGATTTTTGCCTCCTGTGTATAATAAGGGCTTATATTTGATCAACCATAACAGTTATTTAATCATTTTAACCTTGGGATACTACCCCACAAAACACTACTTAATGGAAGTCAGCTGAGATGCATTAGAGTATCAAAACATCAAGTTGGCAAAGCACTAGGGCCTAGAAAATTCAAGCCCAGCTTATTCTACCATACTGCTATACCAGGTTGCATAGCAACCAGTGCCTATGGATGCTGAAGTTTCTTTATCTGTATTCTATGAGGAATGAGAGCCAGAGTTGATTTTAGTAATTTTTCAGAATTAATCAGATATTCAAGAATTATGTTAGCAGACAGTTGTATTGGGTTGGGTGTGGGAGGGTTAATCTATTCCTACACTCTAAACAAATGTGTTTGCAGATATGGCGCCCAAGTAGCTCTGAATAATCGTGCCTAGTTATTTTATTAAAGAAATTTGCTAGTTCTCCTCTGAAGATCTGTTGCCTGTTGTAACTTGTATTGAAATTGATTGTGGTCCAGAGTCTCAATGTGCTTTATTCTTGACCCTTTTTCTGTCAGATTCAAGACTTGAAAAGTGCCCTTTCTATGTATGATTTAGATTATTACTGTATGTGTGTATAAAACCTTACTATGTATTATTGAATACTTCTACAATTTTGGGTAAACTATGGTTTTGGTTTTTGTTGCTATTCCTTTTGTTGTTAAGACTAGTTAAATAAAAATAGAATTTATTATACTAATTGCATTTAAGGTTGTACAGAGAAATAGATAACATTTCTCATTTCCACATTTTGTTTTTCCTTATTTAATCTCATAAAGGAACTAGAGAAGCAATACAATTGGTTATAATTGATACGTAAAGTGTATGCTTAAATACATGACAATCTAACACTATTCTATTAGTGTTTTCTACTTAGCAAAGAGGAATTTCTCAATTGCTATAATCAAGTCAGTTCTGATCATATTTTTGAATTATTAATTATGTGAAATTTTCCAAAACATTTACTCATATGAAAATTTCCAACATTAATTTATTTTCTATTTCTGTGTACTATTATATATCATTAAACTAGAATTATTCTAATCTATAATATGCAGTTTATGTGCAATTTAAATGGGATATAAACCTGCCTCTGTGCATAATCTAATCCCAAAGAGTGAAGTAAATGTGAAAATGTGTTTGAGTCACTGAGACCAAAACGTTTTGAAACAAATCTCTTAAACAAAAGGTGAGATACATGTCACATTGTCTTCAAATACATCATCAACACACTCCTAAACAGCAGAGAGACGGTGGTTAAAATACACTTAAATTAATGCTGCATAGAATGTGATAAGTCCTTAGGGATATGTTTTATCTGAAAATATAGTCTTCAAGGTGATGTCTGTAGGCTTCCTACTGTGAGGAACCATGTGATAACCAGAAACTGCAGATGTCTTTTAAGAATGATGTGTGCTTTTTGAGCCAGAGGTATTTTTGCTTAAGCAAAAGCAGAAATTGTCAGCCAGACGCTGCACATTTGATTTGCTTGCACGGTTGCAGTCTTCCTTTTTGCATTGTTTCTAGACTTTAGTTTGATTTAACTCTTGATCACTCATTTCATAATCAGCAGCTTTGGATAAAATGCAACATAATTAAAACGTCTTGGATTGTGTGACATTTCACAAACAAATTCCAAGCAGAACCAGTTATCAAATCGCAGCTGTACTATGAATGAATCTGTCTTACAATGTTGTTCATTATTTGACAGGAAGTGTCTGCAACACTTCTTAAAAGGCTGCTTCTCTGTGTTTGTTTTGTGTTTGCTCTGTTTTGTTTTGCTTTGTTTTGAAGAACAAGTGAGTTTCCAGCTACAGCATCCTCTGTGCATTAATTTTAAGAGATGCGCCTCAACAAATAATAACTAAGACATTAGCCACAATGTGCGGCTGCTGCCTGTGTTAGGTCTTCTAGAAGAACAGTTATTACATTGTTACACAGAAGCGTATCCTGGGCATCAACTATAAGTGAAAAGCCCTTTACGAAGCATAAATTGCTGTGCTCTGCTGGGGGTGAGATGGCCGTGGCAGCCACGGTGGTTGGGTGTTTCATTCCTTGTTCTCATCTCTGTCTTTCCCATAACATGCTTGGATATATTTTTCCTGGTCGCACTATTTTTCTCAGATATTTTTAAAAGACTTATTTATTTATTTCTGGTTCCACTACAGATGGTTGTGAGCCACCATGAGGTTGCTAGGAATTGAACTCGGAACCTCTGAAAGAGCAGCCAGTGCTCTTAACCTTTGAGCCATATGACTGTCTGAGCACCGCTCATCTCAATTTTTAGAAGCAGACTCTTCTTTAACAGCAAATGAAGAAAGTTAGTGCAGCATGATCTTGTCCTATGTCAGGAGTCAAGGGTCTCAGTGTGGTGGATCCATACCTGACTTCTCCCTCTCCACTGACAGCCAGCTACCCAGTGTGCCAGCGGGGTGGAGCAATCACATAGGTCTGCCTACCTATTAACTTTCAGTCTAGAAGAACCCAATCTTCATTTCACTTTTGCCAACCAGGTCTCCAGCACAGGGATAAAAATTAAGGCACTTAATTTTTTTCCCTTAACATTAATCAACCAAACAGTGTGCACACACACACACAAACACACACATACACACACACACACACACACACAAAAACATATTAGTAAAGAATGCTAAGTTAACCAGAACTCATAGGGAATTTAGCCCACTGTGATCTGGTATTATCTAAATAAATGCAACAGCTCTTCAACGTGTCTTGTAAAGGGGAAATAGAGACAAATAACAAATGAATTCTGAAGGAACATTGCAACATAGACTTCTCTACCCCTTCCCCAAACAGTCCATGTTAGGTTGAGAAAACACTAAATAAATACCATCATGATGCAGAAAAACTCCTAATATGGTCTCATATAGGAACACACTTCAGATCAGAATAAACAATTCTGTTAATAAAACAGTTAATACCGCATAATCTAGCATGTGCCCAACACCTACTGTCTATTTATTACTCTCCCGAAGGCTGTACACACAGTTATGCTTTAGAACTTCTTCCTCACATATTGAGACTGATGTGAAAATATACACTACATTTAAATATATTGAAGAAAAAAATTTCACTATGGGAACGTTTATATGATCCTATCTTATCACAAAGATAAGACACTCATGTCTGGGTGTGGCATGAAACCATATTGTGGGATGTGGATTAATAACCTATTAGAAAATTAAACTGTACCAAATGAGAATAGGCCTTCATTATATATCACAGCAAAACTATGTTTTTAATAGTCTTAACGTACCTTAATTTAATCAATATGTCCTCATATTTTAAACATTTAACTATAAAATTTCCCTTCCATAAAACCATATAATTGTCAAAGATGAAACTAGAGTCATGCTTAATTCTCAGCTTGCATGTGTGTGTGTGCATACTCAGTGTGTGTGTGTGTGTGTGTGTGCATGTGTGCTCGCTGTGTATATGTGTGTGTGCTGTGTTATTGTGTGCATTTGGGTTTGAATATACTTGTTAATGCCAGTCAGTGTCTATGGAAATGGTTGACTTATGGATGTCTTCCTCAATCATTTCCCCACCTTTTGTTTGGAGACATGGTCTCTCTCTGAAGCCTAGAGTTCATCCTTTTGGGTATCCCTGTTAGTCATTAAACTTGTTTGATGCCCTTCCTTTTGTCACCCACCCAGTTCCAGGATTACAGATGAGTGTCACCATATCCAGGTATAAATGAGTTCTAGGGATCAGAATCCAGGTCTTTGGGGTCACAAAGTAAGCCTGTTACCCACTGAGCAGCCTCCCCAGCTCAAGGCTCCATTTTTTTTAAAAAGCTTATTATGTAAGTGTATATATTTTTGCCTTCATGATCCTACATCAGTTTTTCTTCCTATTCTCATATATACAATGAGCCGTGTTGGTACCTTGTTTTTGTTTTGGACTCTGGGAGCTTTTAAGCCTCCTTTCTCCCTCCTCCGCTTCTGTGCCAATTTTGTGCCCATAGATAATTGAGTATGAGTTCTCTCTCCTGTTATACAAATTCAAAGCACAAAAGTACCCTCTCTCTCTCTCCCTCTCTCTCTCTCTCTCTCATTCACACACACACACACACACACACACACACACACACACACACACAATCTTCTTTCGTCTTTCCCTCCTTCTTAATATCTAGCTGAAACTAAGATGCACAGCTTAGTGCCAACTACAGACCCTTATATAGAAAGACAAACTGGTTTTGTGCTGATTCTGCAGAATAATCAATTGACAGAAATAAAACTCCCTTTGTATATGTGCATGTATGGACTACCTCACATCAACGAAGATTCCATAACTATGTTCTGTAGGTGCTGACTGTGTAAGAACATCAGACACGGCAGAGAAGCCTGGAGGTTTGTGAGGTACCATAGCCTCTTCTGTGGTTGGAGTTCTGACCTGACTGATTTGATATTTTCCATTCGAAATCCATGGTGGGATCTGTGCTCTTAGAACGCAAAATTAATTAAAATATCATGGTAATTAGATAACTATTCACCCTCTTTCACGCCTCCCTCTGACAGCCCACATGAACAGATCTTACCTTCTGTATCAGAATGTGTTGGTGATTCAAGCTAGTCAAGTTTAGCTCGCTTAGAAAAAAATAGGTAGCTGATATGTTGCATTTAATTATGTAAGGCTGCAAGATCCCAATGACATATTTACCTCATTTACCTCAATGATATTCTAATATTTATTAGGTCGTTTGAGAAACATCTGCAATACTTAGATAAGATGAGCAGTCTTACAGGGGAAAGTGGACTACAATTCAAACCTACAATGCACTGTGTCCCTTGTATGAATTCCAATTCATTTTATGATATAGCCCTCTTCTTGGACATTTAGCTCAGTGGTTAGCATATGGTGCCAGGAGCTTGAAGTTGGAAGTTGGGGTCTCCAGTGAGTCAGTTATTGTCACCACAATGATCTGTGGCTTCAGCCTTCACCTCAGACAACCTAGTCAAATAGAGGACAAGAAGACGGGATGGGACAATCATGGACATAGAATGTTAATAAAAAATCCTGAGCCAGGGTATAATTAAGGTATTAAGTTTTAATCATGATATTAATATTGGAAAGCCATTTATTTGTGTCAAAGCATGTTGCCACATTAAATCACTATAATTGCCTGCTTATGTTTTCTGAACCCGTGTATTCTAATACAAAGTCAATTATATGAAGACGTTAGTGTAGTGTATATTCAGGGGACATCTCGACATTTAACAGAAAATTGGACTACAACAAATAATATTATTTAATGTTTACAAAGAAGAGGTTAAAATCACATACCGACACATAACATGTCCTTCATTCTTTTCACTGCACTTCCTTGGGTCTGTTTGGATTTTTAGGAACAAGTGCATAACACCTCTTTTGCCTCTCATTTGAGAGGCAGATATGCAGTATGGCAGATAAAAATCCAAACAGAACCTGGCAGTGGTGGCACATGCCTTTAATCCCAGCACTCAGAAGGCAGAGGCATGCCGATCTTTGTGAGTTCCAGCCAGGTCTACAAGAGCTAGTTCCAGGAGAGGCTCCAAAGCTACAGAGAAACCCTGTCTCAAAAAACAAAACAACAACAACAAAAAAAAAAATCCAAACAGTAGCTTTAAAGGACAAAGTGGCTTAAAGGTTGTGGCTGAGATATGCTCACCAAGTTACTAAACTCCTAATTCATCCAAGATTCAGGGAAGGTGGCCTTCCCAACCAGCAATGGGCAATTACTGGTCACTCTAGGATGAAATGGATACAAAGGGCCTTCTTGCTTTAGTGCCGCTTCCCAGTAGGAGCCACAGAAGACATTCTGAACCCAGGTCCTTATCACAAATTTAAAAAGCAGAAATAAACACCCTATGTCTTTCTGGGACAAATGAGTGTTGAACTGGGATTGCAACATGGCTTCTTCACCGCACATAACTTGCAATGATGCCAAGGATTAGCTATAAATATAACAGGATTCAGAATCACCCAGCAGAGGGACCTCCAGTCGTGACTCTAAGGTGTTCTCATGATTGCGATGAGATGAGAAGACTTGCCGGCTCTGGGTTGGGTTGTTCTTTGCCTGAGATCCTGAAATGTGTGAGTACAGGATCAGGATTGGGCATCAACACACATCTTCATTGTCTTTTGTCGCCGCGTGTGAAATGTAGCCAACAGCTTCAGGCTCCTGCTGCCTGGACTTCTCTGTCATACAGACGATACCCTTTAACCGGGAGCCACAATGAACACTTCTCTCTTAAGTTGCTTGTGTCAGAGGATAGTATCACAGCAACGTACAAAGAAACCAAGATAGCTGCCATCAGTTATGAAGAATATGTGGCCACAAATCTAGTGATGAATGATTTTACTTGGAAATGCATTTCTAGACATTCTGGATGTTTTATGCATTACTTTAACACATACTAGACCATTTAATCCTCCCAGCAACCCCCCCTCTGTCTCTCTATTTGTGTGTGTGTGTGTGTGTGTGTTTGTGTGTGTGTGTGTGTGTGATTAACCTCATCTTATGAATGGAGGACTGAATCTCAGGAAGGAGTAAGCCAGGCACACCATACAGATAACAAGAGCCAGAACCAAGATGTCTGAGTCCAGTGGTCAGCTGTTCTACTGTCTCAAAAATTATGAAATGATTTAAACCTAAGGATCTTCATGATACACAGAAATTGCAAGACCTTAAAGAGACTATTCTGCAAGATTCTAGATTAATAGTGCCTAAAACAAATATATTAGAATCGACACACAAAAATATGTACTAGTATACAAAATATGAAAGGTACATTATTGCTTTGCATTGGAAATGAAATTGATTTTACTCAACTTGGTTAAAATGGCCATGGCCTTCTTCTAAAACAAAGCAAGACTTTCTGGCCATATTTCTAAGATACAATTATGACATCATGTTCAAAATTTCTTTTTCTTCTATTGTACTTCTTGTAATCTTGTACTAACTACAGGACAAGAAAATCATAGTTGACTCCCCTGGTTTTGATCATCTATTTAATAATTGTTTCTTATGAGAATTACTTGCTAGTCATGTTTCAAAGGGACTTACCATGGCTCTTTAACCATCTGCCATATTCTACATAATAGTGAAATCTCTTATCCTAGGCCAGCCATAGAATGTAGAGAACAGAATTAGACAATTGAAGAGTAGAAGAGGGGTGTGATTAGTAATGATTGTAGGTCCAGATGAATAAGCTGGCAATGCGACGAAGACAGATTTAATTAGGAAGAGACTTGACACACCTTGTTTGGCCTTGTGCGTTCTTGTGTAATCAATGGCCAGCAACTGCAAGCTATAGTCCTGTTCTGCGGGGAATTTTTCTGTTTCTCTGGTGAATTAGGCCTGTGCTATTCTGTCTTTGGCCTTGGCAGTTTGCTTCTTGATGAAATGTTTCTTACTGGTATATAATAAGATAAGGAACTTGAACTCGATGTAACGATGGTATTTTGGTAAGTTTACTGCTTAGTCAGGTGACATTGTTCTATTCCAGGCTTTCTCAATGAGGGAGACAATGAACGTAGCTGCATTATGCTTAGTATTAGAGCATTGACTCTTATCGCCTGAAAACTGTAACATTTACTAAATAATAGAATGTGTTTGGCCCAAAGTGAGATGATGTTCTTTTCTCTATAAATATTCCAGGAATGTGTCTCCTTCCTTCTTAAATTCTGCTTTCCTTTGATAATAAGCACTTGGGAGAAGTGCTTACTGGGGAAAGATAATATTTAATCAAAGCCCATTGCTCATAACTGGTCATGTCCTCCCCCCTGTCTACAATAGCAGCTGGACACAAAGTTTCATAGTGTCAGTTAGTATATGCATGAGTAGAAAGGATGCAATGAGCTTAATAATTCCTAATAATTGACATCCACTAGAAATAAAACTTCATTTGGAGGTGTGATTATTTGAGTTTTTAAGCATAAAATGAGTGCCTCTTAGATTCATGCTTCTCAATAGTCAGAGAATTAACAAAGTATACTATAATAATTATAAATATGAAAATTCATGTAGTGCATTTCTAGTCATATTAATACTTAGAGTAATAAGCATTTCTAATTTTGTGTACTATTCAGACATGTACAGTAGCTTCCATGTTCTTGTTTTTTAGTTTCTTCACTGTCATAATGATTCTTTGAGAAAGAAGCTGTGAGTTCTACAAACTCTGATCTAGAAAGACTTTAAGGCAATGATCATTCCGTAGCAAGCAACTGAACACCAACTATGTTCTGAGCATATGTTGTATATTTAATTAAAAATAAAAGAACAAACTTGTAGAGTCTCTTAGTTCTGTTTTAGCATTCATTTTAGAGAGCACAATTGTTTGAACACCCCCCCAACACACACACACCAATATCTTGTGCTGGAGGGGGCATGTCTGACACCATGGACGTTAGAAGACAACTTACAGAAGGTTCTCTCCTCTGCCCCTGCAGGTTCTGGAACTCCAACTCAAGCCAGCATCTTTACCCATGAGTCCCAAGCACAGACACACTTTAATTAGAAATATTCTTTACTTCAACAAAATCAGGGTTTGAGTTATATAACATGATGGTTAGTTACTTAAACAGTTACTTGTTCTGTGTTTTGTGGTAGAAAGATATATTAGAATAAATATTGTCTCTTTTAGGTTTATTTTAGGAATGCTTTTTAGGAATTTTTTTTAAAAGGAAATGGAAATGTTTTTCTTGAAGAGACGTATTTACAGTTTTGTACTCCTGATTTAAACAAGTCACTTTAAAGTAAGCTTTGCTGGTCCACCTTTTTTACCACAGAAGTCTCAGATGCAGCTTCACAAATAATAAAAGTTGTGTTTATCCATTTTATTATATTCTATATCATTGACTTCAATATGTTTAATGGAGATTTTCAAAGGATTAGGGTGATGTTTTTATATTTTTGTTCTTCTTTGTTGCTTTGTTTTGAGTGATATTAAGAGTGATATTAAGGAGTATCACTCTTAACTAATCAAGAATTCTGCATCTTCCTGTCTCAGTCTCCCAAGTGCTAGGATTCAGGGTGTGTGCCATTATGTCAGTGCTGGCCAGTATTCACTGTTTTTTTTTTTTAATTTTTCTCATTCAAGAGACTGGGGGTATTGTTTATGAGAAGGCAACTTACTAAGCACATTCTAGGACCTGAATTCAAATCCCTGTATTGTGGCAATAATAATAATAATGTTTCTAGGCATGGTGAGGATGCTTGTAATTCCATCAATTGGGATGTAGACACAGGAGGAAAAGTATGATATAACATAGCCTGGGTTTCATGGCAAACCATGATTATAAAATAAGTCACCACATTGGATTATGAGTATAGATTTCATGTGGTCAATATTTAAAGGAATCTTAGACATTAGAGGAAATTAAATCTGTATCTAAGCCGATTATACTCCTCAGCTGAACCCCAGTCGTCCAACGAAATGCATGTACCTGCTTCAATCCTCAAAAAGTGGTGGATGACAAAGTGTAGGGCAGACTCAAAGAAACGCCAGGATCAACATAGAGCCCAAACTCATCTGAGAGTAGATGGGAGGACAGATATTTTATTTTAATGCTTTATGTATTTGGGTTTTTGTCTGCAAGTACATCTGTGCAACACATGTGTGAAGGCCAGAAAATGGCATCAGATCCCCTGGGACTGGAGTTATACACAGTTGTGAGTTACCATGTGGGTGCTAGGAATCTAACCCAGACCCTCTGCAAAAGTTGCTGGTGTTCTTAACCACTGAGCCATCTCTCCAACAACTACGGTACACACACACACATGCAAAAACACGCCATCTATGTGTATTTACATATATGAATATTCATGTATGTGCATATACATATAACATATTAATTTTTTACACAAAAAGCAGCAGAGTGCACTAATAGGTGGCACTAGCAGTCATTATTTATTTAAAGGAAATTCTTAGGAACTTTTGTAGTATGATACCTGAAAAAGATACGAAAGTTTGAGACGCATGGAAGTTCCAGAGTGAAACCTGAGACTCTCTCCTCAGGTTTTGGATTTCATTATGAAACTCAAAACTCAGCCGCATGACAGCGGGCAGGGTCTTCACATTTTGACTGTCTTCAAGGATCATCCAAACTTTGAATCTACGCCAACTTTTTAGTCTACTACAAGAACTTGCAATTTTATGTTTTAAATCTGCTTAATTTCTGGTAAGATCACATATGTTGTTTAATAGGATTACGTAGCATTGCTGCAAGGATGAAAAAGCTCCCTAACGGTCATTCAGTCTGAGGCTTTGGTTTTAAATGAAGCATTCATTCCTGGGGCTGGGTGTGATATTTGCCATGGACTAAATTATTCTTAACTCTAAAACTCCATGGGTCTGAAATAACCAGGTTTGCCTTCCAATCAGATGGCATGCCTAATGTGGTCATCAGGGAGGTTCTGTCCATTGCCTTCACTGAGGAATCCTAAAGAGTTGAGCCCATCCCAGACTTCTTTGATCCCTGTGTTCAGAAGCTAGGATATGGTGAAATGCCCACTGGCTATTAACGAATATATAGCTTCTGCCCATATTACATTTGACAAATCAAGTCAAGCATGTGCTTAATTCAAAAGTAGGTTGAGAAAAGCAATGTCTTTTTAATATTCATGAAAGGAAAACAGAACCACTTTCTATGTTCAAATGGAACGACAAATAGAGAGGAAGAGCAATCATTTCTACGCTTGCAAAACTCCTGAGAAGTTTAAGTTCAGTATGAGAACTCTAAGTTAACCTAAAGCACATAAAGTTAAAGACACAAAACAGCATGCATGTATTTGTGTGTGTATTAGTAAACACATATGTAGTATTTGCACATATGTAGTAGTTATTGAAACAGCTTTATAAAGCCAATGCTTATGTCACCCAAAAGCATTGATATCCACTATCCTAGGTGAATGATACTGTGGCTTTTGTATTAACTTCTCTGTGACTTGGTTTCTCAGTCATTATGAGGGAAGTTAGACGGCAGTGAGCCTGTGTGGTAGGTGCCCAGTCCCCATCCCAGCAAAGCGAACACTCACTATGACCTAGCGATATGGTGGTGTATTTCTCTTTCTCTATTTTCATTCAATGCTAAAATCTGTTATCATTTTAGCCTCTGCCCTTGTCTGCCATACTCCCTATCTAGTTGATCACCAAGGCTTTGGTTTTTAGGGGTTTTGTTTTTTTTTTAACCATAAACCTGTCAGATTGCAGTTCTACACACTCAGAAAAGTCATGTTAATGAATTTTTAAAAAACAAAACAAGAAGAATGTTGAAGGCACAAAGCCCAAAGCAGTCAGCTAACATCCCTTTACTAAAGAATTGCCTAACCCTTTCTGGAACGTGTCTTTTATAGGATGATTGGTTTCATGAGGTCCCTGATTTCATTGTTGTCTAATACTCTGTTCATCTGAGGTTATTTTCTAACTTCATTTCAGTGTATTGTTCATCCAACTACTGCTCCTCAGAGCCGTGCCTTAAATACTCTTAGATATGAAGAATGCCATTTAAAAAAGGAACTTCTTCAGTGGCTTTCCTGACCCTCAGAGAAAGCCACATCCTCACAAGGATCCACACCATAGTCCAAATTCTCATTTCCAGGCATGCTATGTATTCTTTCTTAATATGAAATTTTTACTGGAGTTCAATTTATACTAGCTGCTCAGCTAGTAAATGTGGTAGAATTTAAAAATCAATGATGTAAACTTTAAATAAATTAAATTTTAATAGATAACAAATCTTCAGATTCTACCATTTCTTAATTAGTTTACTAGACTATGATATATGATTTTGAGGCTGTGTATAACTACTATGTCGGTACAGTTAAAAAAAAGCATATATATGATATGTGTATGATATACATCATCTATAGTATATGTAGATATAATATATCATATGTAGTATTCACACATGATATATACCATACATGTATGTGTATGTATATATATAGTTTGTGAAGGTATATCACTACCACATTGATAAATTGAAATTGAGCACAGTAACAATATTTACACTATGGACATTGGCACAAGCTACCAACTAGACATTGTGATTTTGTTTATTTCTTACCCAGAAAAATGAAGAAAATCATATTAACAGTGTAAATTCAGCCTTACAATGTTACTTATGTAGCTAGTCCACTGGGAAAGTGCAAAATTTAGACAAAATCACATTCTGGTATTTGAAAGTATTACCTCACTCAACAAAGGCACTGCTCAAATCCCTGAGGAAGGAGTTCTGTTCTGACATTTGTTTTTGGAGTCTGACTTTAGTATGGTTAACAGTGGACGCCAGAACTAGAAGGCAGCAGTCACGTTAAAACTAGAGCTGACCCTTCTCTGAATCTTAGATTCACCAAGGAAGAAAGAATTGACCAAAGACCAGAAAGGACATTCTAACTGGCCAAGGGAGAGACAGTCATATGTTTGATTATCGGGTTTGTATTAAGCACTGAACCAGTCAGTCTTTATGTGTGAGTATTTATACATTCTCATTCATACATCCTTTTTTGTTACAGTCAAATGTAAACATTTGCTAGGCTAGCAATGAAAATAAACTTATATACTTTAGTGGCTTGGCTTAATAATGCATAGCCATGGAGCGGAAGAGCTAAAAACTCAGTCTACATCTGACTTACTCTGTTATGATAGTCTTATATCCTCATAATGTGGCTCTCAGACAGTCTGCTTCAGATTCCCCTGCTGGAGTACGTGCTGTAGATTTCTCAGACCTTGACCCGGCCCTGCTGATTCAGAATTTCTGGGGATTGGGCCAAGAAGTCTACACTTTCCTATTGAGTCTAGCTGAGTCATATCTAGCCTCTAATATATATAATGAATATTTTCCTCTTTTCTCTCAAAGATGGAGTGGCTAAGTTCCTAAGTAATTTTCCATAATCTAAAATATTGTTAATTTGGAGGATGAAGGACCAAGAGATGCTGGCAGAAAAAGTGGTATATGAATAAATATAGTCACATGTATTGTGTCATGCATGTGTGTTTGTATATATGATGCATATACTGTACATGATAATCCTGGGTCGGATATATTGACATGGTAACAGTACCTCCTCAGAGACTCTCTAACACACTGCATAATTTACAGAAAATCTCCTAAACCTTTTGTGAGATCATGTGTTCTTATTATCAGGAATTTCCCAGAAGGGACATAGTCTCTAAGATCCCCTTGATTTAGCTGAATCCAGACACCCAAAGAAAACATGCAGCCACCTTGTGTGCTTTTTCTCAAGTCAAAAAGAATCAGAGCGACTTCCCCAGGTCTGCAACCTTCTTCCCTCTCACAGTGCACCAACTCCCGAGGAATTTTAAAGAATGCGGCACAACAGGGGAGTCACTTAAGGCAGAAAATTCATCTCCACCAACGCTGAGCCTCCTGTTACAATGGATTAATCATCAAAGTCGATTATTCTGTCAAATTCTCCAAGGGTGAAATCACACATCTCGCCACTGGTGTGTGGAGCAGGCATTGCCTTCATCTTCCTGGCACAGATACAAACTGTGGGTAACTTTTATACGCTGCAGACGAGGAATTGCTGATACATTTAAAAGAGAGCTGCCTTTCCTGCACACCTGCCCACAGCTGCTGAAAAATTATACTCCGTGCATGTCTCTCAATATTCCCCCACTGATAGGTCAGCAGTTATTACAAAACTGCTATGATAAGAATCTGCTGGAGGCTTCTGGGATCGTATTAACCCGAATGGAACCACTGAGTCAGAGAAAAGCAAAGAGATGACTCAGAATAGCTAACAGCTCTTTCTTTTCAGCGTGTTGGTATCACATCCTCCCTTTCTGACAACATCTAATTCTTTGCCTTCTGTATAAGAGTGTCCTCTCCATCCCTGACCTCACTCGCTCCCATGTTCTCTGATAACAGCCATGTTGTCATTGTGTCTAATGCTCTTTGTATATAATCTGCTTTCTCCTTGTTTCCATTCAGTTCGACTTTGCTAATAGGCTACTCAAGCCTTTCAGTTAGAAGCCATGATGCAGCATTTTCCATGGCCTCCACCATGCTTTCCTTGGGGTAGATATTTAACCAAGTCATGCAAGATAATTGTTAAATTAAGTGGAACAATGTTGTCCTCTGGATTCAATGATGCTGCTGTTTTTCCTTTTGAGACATGGTCACAGGTGACTTAGAATGGTTCCAAACTTGCCATGTAGAAAAGGATGGCTTTGAACTTTTCTAATTCTCCTGCCTCCACTCTTGAACACTAGGTTATGCGGTGCTGTAGCCAGAACTCAGAGCTTTGTGTTTGTTAAGCAACTGCTGCATCCCCAGAGAAATACTGATTGGATAATCAAATATTTGTTATCTTTATGATTTATTACAGAAAATGGAAATGATTAACACATGAAATCAGAGTAAAAGTATGAGAAGCACACCTTGTGGATTATTTGTTTGGGATTTATTTTCTCTCAGGCCCACGTAGCATCATTCCTTCCATCTCAGTGGGGAGTAAGTGAGTGACAGTTGAGGGTCCAGGCTCACAATGGTCAGTAAAAGCTCATGGTTAGCAAGGAGCCACACTGGAACTTGAGCTCATGTCATTAGACACCTGGTTCCACATTCTTACAAAACGCCTACTGTGTACCCTGAGTTTGGGCCACTGAAAGTAGCATATTGTATAACGTGAATAAGTTATCTGACTTACTTTTATCATCTGCAAAATGGTATCAGCAGGGTAGGATTCTCTAGTCACCAAATATGTGGGGTCATCCTTGGTCACAGTCATTCCAACAGCACCATAGAGCCTCGTTAATACCTTGTTTCCTGACTGTAGGCTGGTGCCACCTGGTGGCAGTTGCTCTCTTATGTGTCTTAAGGGGTTGACTTGGTGTTGGGACGAACAAGGGGATGTCTAGAGTCCTGGTGACAATTTCAGCAGTCTTTGGTTAGGTGGTAGCAGGATTTTCTACCTGATGTGGAAAGATCAGTCCTGGACAGCAATGCTCAGCTACCTGTCTATCCATTTTCATGCTGAAGCTGGGTAAGAATGAGCCATTAGCCCCTCAGATGATATCTGATTTTACCTAACCATCTGGCACATTGTTTCAAGATAGGATTGTACTCTGAAGACTCGCTTTAAAAATCCTCAAATGAAATTATGACTTTCAAGGGGGCTTATGTAAGTTCAAAGCAGTGATGGAATGCAAATAATAATAATAAATCAGTCATTCTTTTAGATAAATTTGCCCAGTGTTAATCATAAATATGACATAATTTTGCATTTTTCACTTCAAACATACATTTTTCTGTTATACTCTATCGTCTGGATTTTGTTTTCAAAAGAGTCTTTCCAAAATAGAAATATTCTTAGTTCTAGCTTTGCCATCCTGCTGTTTCCTTAACTCTCATGTTCTATTTCACTATACTTCCTTGTCACCTCTCACGTGATATATATACGTCATGGTTTATGAAGATTCCACAACAACTTCACCTTACAGGTGGATCCCCTCAGGTCTCAAGAACTCGTGTATCATCAATAAAAAGGTTTTAGCCTGGAGCTCAGGATCTTCTGGTTTCAAATATACTACTCTTTGATGTCACTTCCCTTATCTAATCTCCCCCCACCCCAAACCACCTTCCTAAGACTGTTTCTCAACACCTGTGATATTCATGTATGTGTTGTCTTCAAATCTGTAACATTCTACCTGATATCATATCAAAGCTTATCTAGTTACAAAAAAAAAAAAAGAGTGAAACCTATGGGCGTAATGTCCGACTTAGCTTTTCCTACATCTCGGTCACCAGTCAAATGTCAAATCGTGCTGACAGTAATTGAGATGCTTCAAAGCAATGATGTGGTATGCTAATTCAGACATTGGGTCAGTTAAACTTACCCACAGACTTGCACCACTCCTGTGATGGGCCCAACAATAATAACCATAAACAGGTCAATCTTGAGTATCGTGAATTCTAGATTAGACAGATTTGGGGTCGGTTCCTCACCCTTTGATTTGTTAACTTTTTACTTTGGACTTATTAACCAACTTCCCAAACATCAATTTTTCCTATATAATATCGAGTGTAATAATGAAATCTCATATTAGGTGTTTAGATAAGGGTGATTTACATTGTGTGTAGAAAGCATTAGTCACCAATGTCCAATAAGAAACAAAACTTTTCTCAATTAGTAATCATTACTATTCTCTTTAGCCACATTGTTGCTATTGTTTGTGTTTACTCCATCCACAAAAAAAAAAAAAAACTGAAGCTAGGTTGGATCAAAGGCAACAGGCATGGCCAGCAGCACCAGGAGAGTGGCAGGGGTCTCTACCAATAGTCCTCTTGATTAATATTTCATGACAGATTCTAATCTCAAACTCATTTCTCCAGCCTTGATAGTTATGCAACGATCAATATTATGAGGGTTATTTCATTAGTTAATTTGCATCTAGGAATAATGGGTATCAATTTTACATGATTTCATTTTGATATCACAGGAAGCCTCAACCAGGCTTGAATATCAGAGGAAAACTGGGCAAGTTCCGCGGCCACATTTAACTTCTGCAAAACTATATGTTGGTTTTAAAGAAATGTAAGATCCTTAGAATTCTGACTTTTAACCAAATTTTAATTAACTACACTCTCCTAGAGATTTATTAACTACACTCTCCAAGGAAAGAAAGGTCGAGGTATCAGCATTAGCCTTTTCAGACTCTTCCTAACCACCACTCGCATGCTGTCAGTGTTCTTCGCAACAATCTTCCATGTCCTACATCTATTATAGGACTTAGATCAAAGGTTTCCCTAAGTGAATGTTGAAGTAGGATACTTTCTTTTGCTGACAGTTGAATCGAAAGTTTAAAGAGTTTTAAGTATTATTACTTACTAGGGTTTACTGCCACACACACAGACAAGCTTCAGGAGCGAGCAAAGAGTCATGCCACCTGGATGAATGAACCAAACTCACTGCTGCTTCTCAGATGCCCTCTGAAAGGACACCATTTAAAAGAGAGCCCTCCAGACTCCTTTGTTATAGTATCCTGGTTTGCTCATCTTCCAGTATCTCCGAGCTTACGGGATGGTGACTTTGATTGGCAAAGATGAAGACAGACTTTTTTTGAAAGAGAACTGCCCAGGTATTACTACAGTGAATGTGTTTAATTCCAATACTAGGCAGGGAGAGACAGGCAGATCCCTGTGACTTCCAGACCAGTTTGGTCTAAGGAGGAAACTCTATCCAAAGAGAAAAGAAGAAAGAAGAGCAGAGAGAAAAACACCAGTAATATTTACTGCACCTTTAAGAAAAAGAAAAAGGATTTCCTTGAAACTACCCTTGTTAACAAGGCCCCGCAGAAGCATAGCATCTATTTCAGCACAGGCAACCCATAAGTAAATATTGAGTCAGTGAATTTTCCTTAGCTTTCTATAATGTGTAAGTACCTCAAACACAAAGTCTTTTTCATTCCACATCTCTATAATGGCCAAATAGTATATTTTTAATGTGAGATCACCTTTTTATGAAAAAAGCATATGCTCATTAGACCATTTTGTACAACATATTAAATATTACATGGGAAAAGATTAAATATTGTGTTGAATTCTCATTGTTATGATTTTCTTGTGTCCAGGCTCTATGTTTTGATGCCTGCTGGTTTTTTCCACTCCATGTGTTCTTTTTAAAAATGAAACGTAAAATAAGCAAAATAACATATTTCTTCTGTTTGTCTTCTATTCTTGAGTACTGAATTAATGACTAGATTAAATAGACTTCTCACAATTTGGGTGAAGTTTATATTGTTGTTGCTGGCTCACATAAAATACATCAAGGCTGGCTATGAGATCATATTTTGTATACATATTTTGCTTTTTTGTACTATTCAATATGGTAGACACTTGCAGCTTAGGGCTATTGAGCACAATAATGTCCTTCATCTGAGCTAGGTATGCTAACAGCTTAAAATCTATACCAGATATCAAATATTTAGTACTAGATAGATAGATAAAAACAAATTTTATTTTAAATATATTAGGTTACATAAAATAAACCATTTAATAAAATTATAGCTCTGCTCCTCTTATTATTTGGATATGACAGTTATAAAATTTAAATTCATATTTATGACCAACTTTATAATTCTCTTGGACAAGCCTGATTTAGACATGACCAGGCCTTGACCAAACAAAGGTTAAATTTTTATTTCTATACATTTTTTATATTGCCCCTTTCTTTTTTTTAACTGATTGTTGCTTTAACATTTTTCCTTCTATTTGTGTAGGTCCATTTGAGTCCAAAGTCTTTTCAATGTCAGCCAAGCCTTCTCTCATGAAGATAGAATTTTTAATCCCTGTATATGTATGGATGTATATGTGTGTGCATGTGTGTGTGTTTGTGTGTGTGTGTGTGTGTATGTGTGCGGTATAGTGTCTCATTCTCGTGGGTCACTGTGGATTCCTTAGTGCATCCATAATCTGCTTTTTAACTCTTCTCACACCCTACTTGGATCCAGAATGTTCTTAAATGAGGGGCTTTCTCCCTTTGCAATATATCCATCTCTTCTACTTTTAAGAACGCATTTTTGACTTATTTTTCTCAGAGAGTGCTTTCAAGTTTATATCTACATAAGTGATTTGATTTTCTGCAGTGTCAACTCTATTCTCCAGCTTCAAAGGCATAATCTGCTTTTCCAGCGAGCTTCCTTAAATTCATCTTTCACTCTTATCCAGTGATTTTGTACATCAAACTGATATTTCTTGTGGCTTTTTCCCTGTGCCACTCACTTCTTGTTTCCTCTTATCTCGTACTGATAGTAAGTTATTTGGGGAAAAATTCTTGGATAAGTATTGCAACACACTTTTAAATGTCTACTCTTCCCCATTGTGAAAGTGATAGATTCATTGTTGACCCCTCTGTTACATTTGCCCAGAGGGTTTGAATTTTCCAACTCCTGAATGAGATACAGAACTATCCAGAGTTGATTTTTATCAGAAGATCAAGACAATAACTCTTCACCAGCTGGAATACTGGTAGAAAGAAGGGGGCATTAATAGGGCAACTTCTCCCCCTACATTAACACCACACTCTGTAACTTGGCAGTGGTTGAATTCTTTCTCATATCAAGAGCACCTAAGTTAAGAGACAAGGCACAAAACTGCTTTCCTGCTATTTCATAGGGTGTTGCAAATTTTATGTACTGTGTAAATAGGCCTTTTGTCCTACAGGTGGGTCTTCCTCTCTAAGCTTTATCCTCCAAAGGAATGAGGCACTACTAAACAAGCTTACTCTAATTATTCTGCCTAACATCGTTCTGCTGCTTTACTTTAAAGTTGTAGCTTTAATTTGGATCCATGATTTCAAAAAGAAAAGGTTCTAATCAGCAGGCTTGAAAACAGTGTTGTGGGGATGCTGGAAAGTATTTATTTAGCATCCCAAGATACAGACCTCTAGAAGCAACCTGATAAAAAGTAATAAAATCACTTAAATTTATGCATGCAAGTCTCTTCAGTTTCCTGTGTGTCTCATCATCAATGATTTTATTTAGTTAGCATCATTTCATTGGTCTTTCAACTCAAGAAATTCCAGTAGTCACTTGAACCTAGCTTAGCTGTTATGACATTTTGTAATTTTTCATTTCTATATATCTATTCTAACAACAACAAAAAAATGTTTAAATTAACTTGGGTTGTCAAGAGGCACTCTGTTCTTTTGCTGTTAGCTTCTATGATGTGTGACTGTAGTCTTCAAAATTAAAATCTTCTCCTTGAGAAGAAAAAGAAAACTGTGGAGAATCTGAAGTTAATGTCAAATTAATAATGTTGAAGAGGTCTATTAGATTTTTTTACTCTACTAAGAAGTAATCAGCAAGAAGAGCTAAGACCTGGAATTGTCTGGGTTCTCAGTCCAGCATAGGACCTCCCACTGTCAAGGAACAACTAGCTGATGCTCTGTTTTGTAGGAGTAAATTTTGCACAGGGTAATAAGGTTAAATGTTACCCCATTCATAATTCAGTTTATAACCAGCTTCCTTGGAGAGAGGATACACTCAAAATGAAGTCACATCATACCCTACATGTCCAATGATTTGGGTGATAAATTAAGCAGAATTTAGGGAAGAACTGCCCTCTCTAAACTGCTGGCAAAACATGGACTTTGGAATGGACTTTCTTCCATTCTCCATGAAAGAAATGAGCGAGTTGAGTTTTAGAGCGAGGAAAGTTGTCATATAAGTTCCCTCAGGGAACCTATCAATGGACAGTAGAGGTGGGAGTGTGTAAAACATCAAACAGACCGTAGATAGAAGAGTCTGGGAAAGGAAGAAGACGATAAAGGACTGATATGGTTCTGCTCACGCTAGTGAATGGTGACAGATAAGAGAGACCTAGAATTTTGTTGAACCTTACATTTCTAAAGCAAACAAAAACAAACAAAATAGCTTAAAATAAAACATCATATTTTGTTATCAATTTTTCTTAGCTAAAGGTGTAATTAATAATAGCCCAGCTATTAATAAACCGAGCCAAATAGTGAATGAACAATGGATAACCATTATTACCTCATGATTACTAAGGAACAGGATAATTAGAATACTCACCTCTGTGCACTGTGGCTTAAAGGCAAACAAAAAAAAGACACTGGTCTTGAAAAGAAGAATCATCCTAATGAATAAATCAGTGCCTTGATAGGTCATAAGTACCATGTTCTATGGAAACACAAAGTAGGGCATGATATTGTCTAGGCTTTGCAAGAAGGTATCATAGTTGCTGTTGCTGCGTTCATAAAGGAGGAGTAGTTCATCAGTAAACAAAGAAGGAGACTCTCCCAGACAGAAAAAAAGAAAGACAAAGCAAAGAGTTCAGAAAAATCAGCGCATGTTTAAATACAGAAACAATCAGAGAAAGAGGAAATGAGCAGCATGGAGAGGGTAAAATGCCAGATTACCCTGGGGTCGGGGAAGACGTAGAGGGATTGGAAACTCGGTGAGCAGCAAATGAAGGGTGAGAAAGCTCTTCTTCAACAGTTATGATTTTAAAACTTTAATTTTTTCCATAATCAATTGCTGTTGGAGTATTCTGATAAAGGGATCAGAATTTGAATAGAAGATACTAAGTTCTGAACGGGTTGCAAACGTGGAGCCTATGTAATGGATTCATAGAACGGAAACCAATTCTACAGATGAATGTCTGTGTCAGTTAGAGCACTCTGGACTAAGCCTCTGTAACAAATGATGGAAATCAACTGATGCTGCATATACATTGAGCTGCACCTTGGGGGTGACTGCATCCCATGGACTGAAATTTGAATGGAGCTGCTTATTTAAAATGAGGGAGAAGGAGGTTTAAGCACAAAGCCTTTTTAAAATTTTAAGAAATATCACAGGTCACTCTTTACATACATATATATGTGTGCGTACACATATGTATGTGTGTGTACACATATGTACACACCCACACCCACATACATACATAAACTTTTCATTGGCCAAACTGGTTCTGTACTTCTAACCTCCTGAGAAGTACAACGATACAATGCAATCTCTTTCACAAAAGAGACAGGGTTTACTATGTCATATCCTTCAATATGTGTGCTAAACTGCATGTAAAACTCTCTAAATTAAGACTTCTGGAATAATTTGTGCATCTGAATTTAAATGATGCTTTCCTGTGAAGAAACCTAATGTGATGATTACGGCAGTTGTTCTGCTACTTGACAGAGATTTGTCACTAAAATTCACTTAAAGTTGTAGAATAATCTCCTTTCTTCATCTGTGTTGATTCTTAGTAGAAGAAAGAAAGAAATGAAAAGAAAGAAAAGGGAGGGAAGGAGGGAGGAGGGAGGGAGGAAGAAGGAAAGGGAGAGAGTGAGAAAGGGAAGAGGGAAGGAAGGAAGAAGGAAAAAGGGAGGGAGAGAGAGAGAGATCTGTATAATGTGCCAGGGATACAGGCTTTTAAGTATGTGATTTCACTTATTTTTGCAAAACTCTGGAATATATACACAGTAAGTCTGGGAACAAATGCTTAGGAAGTGGATGAAGGCTGTTCTCAGCACAGACCTGATGTTCTCCTGAAATTTTCTAGGAAAGTGTCATCCTTGAAAAGTATGCTTTAAGGAATTTTCTATTTTAAATTAATTTGTTTTTCTATATAATTGTGGTTTTTCAATATCTCTAGAAGTTAAGTTCACTAAATCTCATCTGGTGATGAGAATCCCTTTAAAATTAGGGTGTGGTTTACCAAGACCTATTAAATAGTGTTTGATTTTCATATACCACCTAAGTAATTCTTTCCATATAGCATTGTATATAAATGTTAACATACTGGCTTCCTTACATTCTCCTATGTGATTCATTCATAAGACCTGAAGCTATAGTTTTAAGTCTATGCTGCTCTGGGCATTTAGGAACCCCTGTATTGCAGTCTGAACAAACACCTAAAATTCTCCAATGAGAATTTAAGTAGATGGCTTACCTACTAGGCTCATGATTACTTGTGTTCTTCACACTTTAGTCCTAGGACTCTTCATAGAGTGGGAGTTCTCCCTATTAAAGCAATTTCATCTGCTTTCCTTGTCATTCGAAGCGTGATTATTCATATAATATGTATGTGGATATGTGGGTATGAGTTTTGTTTATTAATGACTTCACTTGCTCACCTAATTACTTATTTGCTTCAAAATGTTAATTAGACATCTGCAATATTCAAGCAGTGGCTTAAATCCTGGGAACAGAGCAGTAAAGAGAATGGTACAACCCTGACCTTCCACAGTCTTCAATTCGTGGTAAAGGATACATGACGGAGTTCTTTGTAACCCTCTACAATGTCATTTGTAATGCTTTAACTCTGGGAACAGATACAGCTTCCAAGAATGTGTTTTTCTATATGGATGTATGTATGATTGTTTTGACATTAAGAGTCCAAGCAACCAGAGAGGAATTTAGCCTACCAACCTCTGTTCACTGGAGCACTGTTTACTCCGTGGCCTCCTACACAGGGCTTCTGTAGTACTTTCAATCCCTTTGTGAACCAAGTACTATCTCTGCCTCCAGCCCCA